>BSBM01001484.1:4087500-4627329 GCA_027924585.1 Larix kaempferi | reverse complement strand
TGGGAAATGGCTATGTGATTTGGCTAGTGGTGAATGGCCCTAGTGTAGGATTACTTAGAGCCATGTGATTTGGCTAGGCATGAATAAGGCTCGAGGTGCTTGCACTTCCTTACTTAGTCATGTGATTTGGATAAGTGTGAATAAGGCTCCAGGTCACATTGCTTACTCTGTGAGGGAGTGATCTATTCTATATTAGAGTGTTTGACTTGTTTATTTGATAGGGGCCTTCATCCCCTTATGGAATACATAAGTCTAGTCTGTTGTTGAATTGACATACTAAGAAGTGTTTGGGACTTCTTAGTGGGTCTATTCAACATTAGAGTTTTATGTGTGAATAGACGTGCATGTGAGGAGAAGAATAACATCATCATCGTGGGAAAAGTTTCTTAAGAAATAAGGAAACTCCAATAATAAAGTGGTCAACATGTGAATCAACATTGAAGTGGTCAAACTAGAAAGTCAGCCCCGCAGATGAATTTCAAGTGATTTGATGTGTATAAATAAGAGGAGAGATTCCTCATTTCAATCATCCAACTCATCAAAGATCATCTCTTCGTCTATTGTGCGCAAATCAAGTAAGGCAAGTGAAGATTCAAGAAGCAACTATTGAAGACTCTTATCATCTCTCTTGGGTTTGTTATTCTTCCTTCTTCAAGTTCGCACTCTTCTCTGTGATGGAGGCATGCACATTGTATCTAGGGTTTGTACACTGTGACTAGTGATGGTTGACATACCCTTGTGATTAGGGTTCTTCATGTTGATTTTTGTACTGTTATTATTGGAAAATATCTTTTTAAGAAAAGTTGATGGGTTTTCTCCCAAGTTTGGGTTTCCCAGGGTAAAAATCTATGTGTCTATTGTGCATGGCTGTCCTTTTATGATTTTGTGTTTCTACTGCAATTTAAAGTTGGATTTTTTTTGTGTATAATTATTTTATGATAACTGTGCGATGAAAAGTATTGTTTGAAATCATAAGGAAAAATTATCATATCTGAAAAATAAAAAAATTCAACACTTATTCTATGGAGATCAATTTTGCACATGTTTTGATGAGTTGGCACTTGTATATTAAGCCATTTGGAGGTGACATTCTAGCTTTAAGGACTATTGTTGGCATGTATACATCATTCTGATCCTTTTGGAGGGGCGTTCTCGTTGCTGGAGTAGTTAGTTTTTGATAAAGTGCCTAGAATTTTGCTAGCTCAATTCAATTAAATGCTAAGTGGTCATGGGATTTTTGAAAAGTGGTTATATTAGAAACTTTGATAAATATTGAATAAGTTGGAAAATCCATAACAGTTGCTTAAAGAGATGCACTGCATTTTGGCTACATGTTCCTTTTGGATCTTTTTAATGGTGCATGCACCTTGGAAGTCTCCCGCTCATCATTTTGTGCCATATTTAGATGGAGTGTTCCAAATTTTGGTCCTTTTTTCTTGGAGTATCCACTTTGGATATCATTCTAACACACTCGTGCATGCCTTGTGATGAAAACACTCTACTTTGGAGGTGCCTTGATCCTTTATTTGGAGCTAGTGCATGCTTTTGGAGATGTTGTATGCATGATTTGAGGATGTTTCATATTGGAGTAGATCTTGGGGGTCAAACCATAGATCTAGGGTTTATTCATGCTTTGTAGACCTTTCTTTTGGAGTGCTACTTTGAGGAAGCCTTTGGAGGTTATACATTGGACTTTGAATTGGTATTTGTTCCTCATTCTTAGGCTTTTTCTTGGTTGGATATTATACAGATGTGGCTTTGATCACCATATTTCATGGATATTGTTGGAGTATTTTAGTTTGTTTACTCAATCCTAGGTTAGATATAGGGTTTTATTATTATTTTATTGTAGAAGGAAGAGAAGCTTAAAGATACTTAATGCTTTGCTCTCTCATTTAGTTGTCATGTTGGATTTTAATAGTTCTCTCTCTTTTGGAGCTTAATGGACATATATTTTCATGGTGCAATTTGAAGTGTAAGGGTTTCTTCTCCATTTAAAGTGTGGTTTATGTTATAATGTTCAATTATTTCTCATGGTTGTGGAGTTTCTAGTGCTTTCCATTGATAAAACATAAGAATAAAATAAATGGTTAATCAAAACAATAACGATTTGTAATGTACCATCATCAGGTTGAAATAAAAGAACAAAGAAGAAGAGGTAATGAAATTCACTTAATGATCTATTGCAAAATTTAAAAGTGGGGCTCCAAGTATGTTGACTTGGGGGGCTGTTGAGGCCTCAATAGAAATAAAACTTGAAAATAAAAAATCCATGAGTGTAGATCACACATGGACAATGTTGGTGTGACATGCATGAATTCTTGACTTTAATCTTCACGGCTTATAAATGGAAGATGCATGGCTAAGAGAAGTAGACAAAAAAAGTGATATCAAGCGTCCAAGATTTCTGAGAATTCATAAAGTGTGAAAGCAGTTTGAAGCTCATGTATTTGTTGTTGAGGAGAAGTAATTATTAGCCTACTTCTCTAGTTGTGTAAGGATCTTGATTGGAGATTAAAGGATCTCTAGATTGGTTCCTCCATGTGATAAAAGAGAGTTGAGATCACCATCAACAAAGGATTAAAGTGTGTGGTTAAGGGAAAGAGAACTTGAGCCCTAGTGAAGGAGACATTGCAATCAAAAGCCAAGTATTCATATTGTTGTATTGCTTCCTCTCCATATTAATAAGATTGATATTCTTCTCCCCTTCCCCAAATATTTTTGATTGATCATGTTGTTGGAAAAGGAGATTCCACTAATTGATCCAATATAGGGATCCTCCCTTTATGATGTGGAATCTCATTGTCAATTTCATGAAATGTCTTTACATGGGTAAATTTATCCAAACGATCAAGCCGCCTCTCAATTGTCTTGTCATTTTTATTCATTTCAAGAAAAATGACATCACTGGAAAGTATAAAATTTTTGTTTACCTCATCATAACGATGATATGGCCTTGGTAGTGTTTGAGTACCCCAAGAAGATGCATTTTCGACTCCTTGCATCGAGCTTGCTTCTTTGTTACTTTAGAATTAAGGCATGATATGTGGAACTGAAGACCTAAGATGCATCATAAAAGGAATGCGACCATACCACATTTCATATGGAGTCTTGTTCGCAAGAGCATGAGATGGACCTATGTTTCTCAAATAGACTGCACATAAAACTACATCACCCCAAAACATCACTTTTACATTTTTGAAAAATAGCATGGAGCGTACCATATTCAAGAGTGTCACGTTCATTCTTTCCGCTACACCATTCTGTTGAGGATTATATGAAACAATTGTTTGATGCATAATCCCATGTTGACGAAGATAGTTTTCAAAATCATTAGATGTATATTATTTTCCAGTATCGGTATGAAGAGTGCCAATGTGAGATTGTGTTTCATTTTCAATCCATACATAATTTTTAAAAAATGTTTCATATGCCTCAAATTTTTGCTTTAGTAAATAGACCCAACACATCCTTGTGTAATCATCAATAAAAATCATGAAATATTTATTACCATTTGCAGAAGCAACAAGCATGGGGCCACACAAGTCAGAGTGTATCAACTCTAGTTTTCTACATGCTCTGGAATTTGACTCATGGAAATGTTTCT
Source organism: Larix kaempferi (assembly GCA_027924585.1). Lineage (NCBI taxonomy): Eukaryota > Viridiplantae > Streptophyta > Pinopsida > Pinales > Pinaceae > Larix > Larix kaempferi. Next base: position 4,623,722 of record BSBM01001484.1, on the reverse strand, counting down.
TACTATGTTTGCCAAGAATACAAGCATCACATTGTTCCAACTTCTTTGGAATGGTGGTCAAACAAGAAAAACCACTCTTTTTCAACATTTCAAGATTGTTATAATTAATGTGTCCATAGCTAGCATGCCATAAAAGACTAGAAGACAATGTACTTTCTTCATGCTAAGAGAGGCAAACAAAATTCTAAGCTCTTGTAGATGTTCCTTTTAGCTTCAACAAATTCTCATCTTCATATCCGGTCATGATGATTTGGTCGTCAGAGGACTTCCTTATGCTAACTTCTCCATCAAATATGTGGATGGAACGATCTTGCTTCCAAATCTACTCAAGAGACAACAAGTTTCTCTGTAACTCTAGAAGATAGAGAATATTATGCAACAAAAATTCAGGGAATCTAGTAATTTGAGCATGATGGTGCCAATTCGTTTTGGTTTGAGGCTAGACTTATCTAGTCACCCAAAAACCACCCATTTAGTATAAGATATCAATGCTTGTTAACTTTTTGGTTTGTGGTCATCCAAAACCACCAAGTTTGTGGTAATTTTAAAACCACCAGTTTAGAGAGCACTTACATTTTCATCATTTAGTAGAAGACATCGACTTTTGCTAAGTTTGAAAATTTTAGATTGTCAAGAAATGTTAATCCATTGGAAGCTATTCACATTTCAACTGTATTTTAGAAAAATGCTTGGATTCACAAATACCCGCTCGGATTGAGGGGGGATGTTGGAAACCTAATCCTTAGGGTTAGGTCTACTATGTATTCACATAAAAATCTTAAGTGTACATGAAGAGTCATCTTGGAGTCCAAGAGATTGCTTGGAAGATGAAACCAAATGTCACCTCAAATTGTATTTATATGTGTATCATCTTAATGAGAATTGTGCAATTCATGCCTTGTCTCTTAGTCTCTACGTATCTGCATTTTGTCCTTGCTTATCCATCATTGGGCATTCTAATAGTGGTATCAGAGCGATTCTAAGCCATGTGGTCTGCGATATACTATGCACTTGCAATTTATGCTTAGAACCTACTCTCTGCTCCTATGCGTTACTCCAACTATGCACCTTTGCAAGCCCTAATTACTTCCATTCTTTAGCATCAATCTCTAAAAACGTATGACAGTATTCATCAGCGAGCTTCATTTAGTTTGCGTGGAAACCTTAATTTACCCACATTCTGCACATTCTTGTTGTATTGCTTCCTCTCCATATTAATAATATTTATATTCTTCTCCCCTTCCCCAAATATTTTTCATTGATCATGTTGTTGGAAAAGGAGATTCCAAAGATTGATCCAATATAGGGATCCTCCCTTTATGATGTGGAATCTCATTGTCAATTTCATGAAATGTCTTTACATGGGTAAATTTATCCAAACGATCAAGCCGCCTCTCAATTGTCTTGTCATTTTTATTCATTTCAAGAAAAATGACATCACTGGAAAGTATAAAATTTTTGTTTACCTCATCGTAACAATGATATGGCCTTGGTAGTGTTTGAGTACCCCAAGAAGATGCATTTTCGACTCCTTGCATCGAGCTTGCTTCTTTGTTACTTTAGAATTAAGGCATGATATGTGGAACTGAAGATCTAAGATGCATCATAAAAGGAATGCGACCATACCACATTTCATATGGAGTCTTGTTCGCAAGAGCATGAGATGGACCTATGTTTCTCAAATAGACTGCACATAAAACTACATCACCCCAAAACATCACTTTTACATTTTTGAAAAATAGCATGGAGCGTACCATATTCAAGAGTGTCACGTTCATTCTTTCTGCTACACCATTCTGTTGAGGATTATATGAAACAATTGTTTGATGCATAATCCCATGTTGACGAAGATAGTTTTCAAAATCATTAGATGTATATTCTTTTCAAGTATCGGTATGAAGAGTGCTAATGTGAGATTGTGTTTCATTTTCAATCCATACATAATTTTTTAAAAATGTTTCATATGCCTCAAATTTTTGCTTTAGTAAATAGACCCAACACATCCTTGTGTAATCATCAATAAAAATCATGAAATATTTATTACCATTTGCAGAAGCAACAAGCATGGGGCCACACAAGTCAGAGTGTATCAACTCTAATTTTCTACATGCTCTAGAATTTGACTCATGGAAATGTTTCTTACTATGTTTGCCAAGAATACAAGCATCACATTGTTCCAACTTCTTTGGAATGGTGGTCAAACCAGAAAAACCACTCTTTTTCAACATTTCAAGATTGTTATAATTAATGTGTCCATAGCTAGCATGCCATAAAAGACTAGAAGACAATGTACTTTCTTCATGCTGAGAGAGGCAAACAAAATTCTAAGCTCTTGTAGATGTTCCTTTTAGCTTCAACAGATTCTCATCTTCATATCCAGTCATGATGATTTGGTCGTCAGAGGACTTCCTTATGTCAACTTCTCCGTCAAATATGTGGATGGAACGATCTTGCTTCCAAATCTACTCAAGAGACAACAAGTTTCTCTGTATCTCTAGAAGATAGAGAACATTATGCAACAAAAATTCAGGGAATCTAGGAATTTGAGCATGATGGTGCCAATTCGTTTTGGTTTGAGGCTAGACTTATCTAGTCACCCAAAAACCACCCATTTAGTATAAGATATCAATGCTTGTTAACTTTTTTGGTGTGTGGTCATCCAAAACCACCAAGTTTGTGGTAATTTTAAAACCACCAATTTAGAGAGCACTTATATTTTCATCATTTAGTAGAAGACATCGACTTTTGCTAAGTTTGAAAATTTTAGATTGTCAAGAAATGTTAATCCATTGGAAGCTATTCACATTTCAACTGTATTTTAGAAAAATGCTTGGATTCACAAATACCCACTCGGATTAAGGAGGGGGGATGTTGGAAACCTAATCCTTAGGGTTAGGTCTACTATGTATTCACATAAAAATCTGATGTGTACATGAAGAGTCATCTTGGAGTCCAAGAGATTGCTTGGAAGATGAAACCAAATGTCACCTCAAATTGTATTTATATGTGTATCATCTTAATGAGAATTGTGCAATTCATGCCTTGTCTCTTAGTCTCTACGTATCTGCATTTTTTCATTGCTTCTCCATTATTGGGCATTCTAATAGTGGTATCAGAGCGATTCTAAGCCATGTGGTTTGCGATATACTATGCACTTGCAATTTATGCTTAGAACCTACTCTCTGCTCCTGTGCGTTACTCCAACTATGCACCTTTGCAAGCCCTAATTACTTCCATTCTTTAGCTTCAATCTCTAAAAACGTATGGCAGTATTCATCAGCGAGCTTCATTTAGTTTGCGTGGAAACCTTAATTTACCCACATTCTGCACATTCTTGTGCCTCTCCATTAACGTGCTTTGATGTCCTTTCTCCTAACCTTTATGCACTAAGTTCTGCGAAATGAACAATTAACCTCTCACACAAACAACTTTGTTGCTTCACGGTTTCCTTGGCCACGATTTTATCTCCCATTCCTCCATGATTTTATCATATGTTCTCGGTTGGGAAGAAACCTCATCAACGATAGCATTTAGCTGAGCTATTTTTACATTCAAAGTATTTTTGGTCTTCTCCAAGATTACATCATTGTCCATTTGTTTTGGAAGCTTCTTCCATAGGCCATATTCATATCCAGTCCATAATTCTCTACTAATATGTGGTGCAAACAAGTAGTTGAGAACTCCAAAACTGCACCTCCCAGAAGGAATTCAACAAGAAAATCACATCCATCACTTCCTCTCCCTCTTCCACTGTCATATTTTGCACGTGAAATGTACTTTTTGCAGCTCATGCGTCCATATGGGTGAAGGTTGTTCTGATGCACAAAGTTAGACAAGGGGTATCTTGATGGAGTAAGTTTTACCACGCCATATTTAAAATATTTACTAGTAGAAGCACCATTGATTAATGAAGTTGCGGTTATTGGCATTAATTTTGGCTTAAATACTTGTACTGTAAAGCCTCCCAACTTGCAGCCATGGTGAGACAATGTAAGGAAAGGAGGATATCTGGTGCCCTTCTGGTGCAGAAACAATAGACATAAATCCATCTACACTGGTGCCACTGCTTCTTGTAGTAGGCTGCATATCATTGCATTAGGGTTCATTGTAATTGTTGAGTGCATAAGTATCGGTCAAGCAATTTTGGAGCTCAATGAAGTTGATGTCACCTATTGCATGTACAATTTAGTTATGTTGACATTAAAAAGGTTGATTTTCCTATTTCAACTCACTATATGAGCTTGTCTTGTTCGAACTTGTGTCTTTCTCCCAATATCCAATAAGTGAATTTGGCTTTTTTCAATCTAGCAAAATTGAATTTAAACAAATGCGGTGCTTTAGAGATACTGTTATTAAATTTTACTCGCTTGACAAGCATGTGGGATTGAAGTATAAGAAGTAGAATTTATGATTAAGTCTTGTAACTTACTTGAAACTCTTGATGTCCACTTTTTCCCATAGCCTTGGTGCTTGAGTTGGAGTTCTTTTTGTCCGGGAATCTATGAAATGTACATAAGAATGGAATAATTTTGGTGTGCTCATATTGCATGTTCCATTATCTAGTGATTATTTTTCAGAAGTCATTACAGTTTGTTTTTCCCAAAGTCATTATATTCATATTTTATGATGCCAATGTATTTTTTGTTGTTGAGATGTACAACAATTGGTGAAACTTGGAAGTATTAATTGAAGCACCTCTATTCAAGCCCAACGCATCATATGGATTACTTGCATCTAGAGGAAAATGTTATGGACATAAATAAACAATAATAGATGCCCCTCGATGACTATATATATATTCGGGCCTTTTTATTTGTAAATCATCTTATCATATTTCATATTATCAATATATTATTATTTCATCATGGAGTACTTTTATTTGTCTTTTGGATAGCTTGAGTGAACAAGTTTCGTTCACTTCATTGGTATCAGAGCGCTCTGACCCTAACTTGCAGCCAAACATAATTATCGAAGTTTCTTTGAATTTGGGTTTTTGACCTCAATTTGGATTTTAGCCATTAAATTCAGAGTTTCTTTGAGAAAAGGTATTTGACCACATCAAGCTCTCAATCTTCTCTAATCACCCCTCCCACACTTAGTTGGTCCACCATTTCCCCACACTACTTCCTTCCACTCATATTCCATCCACGTTGTTCACTACCCCCCATTTCATTGTTCCCTTACTCTCATTTCCCCACACACTTCCATTCTCTACACTTGTGCATGCACACTGCATGCATCTCTGACCTCTCTTTCCTACACGTGTCTCCTCTTCTGGCGTCAATCATCACCCTTCCTTCTCCTCCATCCTGCCTTCGTGTTGTTGCCACTAGCAAACACGCCTCCCCCATCCTCTTCACGTTGTTTCCACCAGCAAAAGCAAACGCACCTGCACGCCCTATCTCTTAAACTCTCCCGCGCTCTCCATCTACGCAAATATCACCCGTGCGTCACTAATTCCTCGCACACGTCGCTCCCTTAAAAAAGTCCAATGCACATACTCTTGACCACCCCCCCTCACACCTTCGCTCGACTCCTCGTGCCATGCCTCACATCCCTTGCTACGTATTCCCTATCCCTTATCATTGCCTTCCTCTACTTAACGCCCTCCCACGTTGCTATAACCTCTCCCCCAACGCCACCGTTCTTTGCACCACCTCCCAATTCACATCATTCGTTTAGGGTTTAAACCCTAATTCACCCAATTTGAAAAAATATATAATAATATTATTATTTTAATGTATTATTTATAATAATACATGTTATTATTATATTTAAAACCCATAATTTCACCCCATTCAAAAAATTATAATATTATTATTATTTTAATAATAATTATTATGACAATATTCATAAAGCCATAATCATCTCCACTTCACCAAAAAAAAGCATTATAAAGAATAATAACAACAACAACAATAAAAATAATAATTGTTGTTAATAGTAAATTTTTTCAATTAGTTTTCTAAAAAAACAAAAGAGAAAAGGAGGTCAAAATGGAAGAGACAGATTTTACTAATGAGAAAAAAAGATTTGTTGATATTCCGTAAAAAATGTTAATGGAGATGCTCAAAGTTAATGGCACATTTTATCAATGTCCAATTAACATCGCCATATGTCCAACTAATAAAGATTTTTTTATTATTAATGTTGTATTTCTAATCAACTATCAGTTCTAGAAGCAGACATAGAGAAGAACGTGAGGAATGAAGAAAAAATAAAAGAATTAGACTTACAGATCAGTAATTATAATCTTACATTACAATTCACCGTTGCAGCTATAGACGATAGTATTACTTACATAATCCTAGTTTCTAACTAGTTGGAAACATTGGGTACATTCACCTTTAATGCAACAAACAAATTCATGACCTTCTTCCATAAGAAGAAGAAAGTAACAATAAACGATTTATCAGTGAGAGTCCCCTCATCACAAAATACAGACGAATAATCACCTTATGGAAGCTATGAATATTTAGAGGAAGACCCACATAAGCATGGAAGGTTCTTCCATTTGATGAGGTACTCAGTAATAGCTCAGTTATGTAAGGTTCTGAAACTGCTTGGTTATGAATAATCACCTTAATAATGTTACAAGCATGGCAGGTTCTTCCATTTGATGAGGTACTCAGTAATAGCCCAATTACGTAGCTGTTTGGTCCTTGTTTCAGTGATTTGTTCAGTTTCTAATATGACTCTTCCTTCTTCATCAAGCTTGGGCAAGATTGTTTGAATTGGGATCTTGCCTCCTATTATCTTCTTTAAGCAAGAAACATGGAAAACTGGATACACTCTTGAAGATGAAGGGAGCTCCAATTTGTAAGCCATACTACCAATGTTCTACAACACTTTATAAGTACCATAATACTTGGGTGCTAATTTATTGTCCTTATTTAGTTGCTTGAGGGACATTTGCTTGTAAGGTTGTAGCCTCAAAAATACCCAATCCCCTTCTTCGAAACTCCTTTCACTCTGTTGTAGATTAGCTTGTTGTTTCATCCTGTTTTGTGACATGGCTAGGTTGTCCTTAAGTATCTTAAGAACTTATTGTTGGTGCTCTATGCGATCTTCCACAACTTGAACTTTAGATTTTCCATTTAAGGGAGATGTGATAATGAAGGTTGGTACCCATAAACTGCCATGAATGGAGACATTTTTTATGATGTATGGAAGGAAGTATTGTACCACCATCTGCCAAAAATAACCATTTCACCCACTATGTTTGTTTATCAGATGTAAAGCAACGAAGATAGCCTTCCAAATATTTGTTCACTATCTCAGTTTTCCCATCAGATTAAGGATGATAAGATGAACTGTTAGCCAATTGGGTACCCAAACAAGAAAATAATTCAGTCCAAAATTTTCCAGTGAAAATTAGATCTCTATCGCTTACAATAATATTTGGATTTCCATGTAACTTCTGAATTGTTTCTAGAAAAGTTGCGGCTACTGTACTTGCATTAAAAGGGTGAGAGAGTGCACAAAAATGTGCATACTTCGTGAGTCTATCAACAACCACCATAATAACATTCTTTCATTCTGACTTAGGTAGACCTGTGATAAGATCCATTGAGACTTCTTCCCAGCACTGGCAAGGTATGTCTAATGGTTGTAGAAGTCCTGGGGTCTTAACTATTTCCACCTTATTTTGTTGGCAAACCAAGCATTCGGCCACGAACCTTTGAACATCAGATTTAAGACCTTCCCAAAAAATTCCTTCTTGACCCTGTGGTAAGTTTTCAAGAATCCAAAGTTCCCACCTATAGGAGAGGTGTGTAATTTCGAGAGGACCTTTTGTTTGAGTTGGGAATCTTTGCATAAATACAAGCGATCCTTATACCATAGTGAATCGTTTTTCCACACAAAAGTATTTGATACACTTGGATCGTCATGTATATTTTGAATGAGCATCCACACCGATAGGTCATTGTTCCATTATTCCCTTGTATCTACTACCCAATCGAGTTGTATAGTGGAAATTGCACAAAGTAATACCCCGACATCTTCATCTTTTCTAGAAAGTGCAACCACCACCACATTATGTTTCCCTTTTCGATAAATGATTTCAAAGTCATATCCCAACATCTTAGATACCCATTTTTGTTGCTCTTTAGAAGATAATCTATGTTCCAATAATTATTTAAGACTATCATGATCTGTTTTGACCTTGAAATGTCTACCTATTAGGTAAGGACACCATTTCTTAAGAGCAGGTAGAATTTCCAACATTTCCTTCTCATAAATGGGCTTTTGTAAGTGCTTTCCCTTAACTGGATGAATTGTGAAAGCAAGCGGGTGTCCTTCTTGTATTAGAACAACACCAATGCCATTTCCTGAAGCATCACATTCCACAATAAATGTTTTTGTGAAGTCTGGTGTGGCCAAAACAGGAGCTTTGCACATTGCTTCCTTAAGTTGTTCAAAATCTTGAGTTGCCTCTGGAGTCTAAGAAAATGCATCTTTCTTCAGTAATGTTGTTATAGGTGATGTTATTCTTCCATAGTTCCGAACAAACTTGTGGTAGTACCCTGTCAGACCTAAGAATGCTCGAATATTCTTTAGGGTTTTGGGAATCAACTAGTCCATCATGGCTTTAATTTTGCTGTAGTCTACATTGACACCTTCCTAAGATACAATATGACCCAAATATTCTACCTCATTTACCCTTAAGAAACATTTGGAAGGTTTTGCATATAGTTGTTGCTCCTTTGGTAGTTGTAGTACCATGTCAACATGTTGAATATGTTCTTCCCAATAATTGCTATAGATTAGTATATCATGAAAGAATAATAGCAAAAGTTTTCTAAGGAAAGGCTTGAAAATGGAATTCATCAAACCTTGAAATGTGGAAGGCGCATTCATGAGACCAAATGGCATGACCAAAAATTCATAATTACCTTCACGAGTTCTAAATGTTGTTTTTGGAATGTCTTCCTCCTTCATTCTAATCTGATGATATCTGGAACGAAGATCCAACTTTGTGAAGAAAACTACTCCATGTAATCATATAACAATTTATCAATGACAAGAATGGGAAATTTATCTTTAATGATGATCTTGTTGAGCTCTCTGTAATCTGCACACATACGCCATGATTCGTCCAGCTTGTGTACCATTAGCACTGGTGTAGATTAAGAAATTTGTCTATGCCTAATTATTCTGGCCTCTAACATTTCTTCCACTATACGCTCAATTTCACTCTTTTGTCCATAGGGGTATCTATAAGGTCTGATGTTAGGAGGAATACTTTCCAGAATTAAGTGAATAGCATGATCAAAATATCAAACAGGTGGAAGACCTTTTGGAATATCTTCAAATACCTTGGAATGCTTATCAATCACCTTTTGGAGATCCGGGGAAATAGGATACATAGATGTTTAAACATCTAATGAGCATAATTGTGCAATTACACCTTGATGTTCCCTTTTTATCAATTTTTTCATGCCATTAGAGCTTATCACCTTACTTGGTTTCCTTGTGATACCCTTTAACTCGTATTCTTTTCATTCCCATAAAAACTGCATGAAAAACTTTTGAAAATTAAAAGCCATCGTTCCCAATGATTGTAACCATTGAACTCCTAAGACAACATCAGCACCCCCCATCGGAATAGCAATCATTCGATTATTCAATACGTATTCCCCCATAGTGAGATTGATATTATGGCATTTTCCTGAGCAATTGATAGTTCTTCTATCTGCAATCATTACTTGAAACTCTGGTACCAGATATACAAAGCAATTGAGAACCTTGGCTAATTTATAGTGAATGAAATTATGAGTACTACCAGAATCAATCAACACTGTTACCTTTTTCTTTTTGATATATCCTTCGATCTTCAGAGTTTGAAGAGTGCTAATTCCATCTAGTGCATGACAGGATATGGTGGGAGTAATCTCTTCGAAAGTAGTATCTTCTATTTTTTCATCTTGATATGGTTCCTGTTCTTTTGGTGCTTCTTGTTCATTTTCTTCATCTACTTCACAGTCTATGTAAAATAGTTTCTTCTCAGTGCACTTGTGGCCCTTACTGTATTTTCTATCACAACTGTAAAAAAATCCCTTTTGCTCTTTTTCCCTCTAGTTGTTTTGGTGTCAACCTTTTAGGTTGTGGATGACTTGATAACACACTTCCTTCTTTATAGTTGTAAGTAGTAGACTTCCTTGTTGCCATAATTTTGTTTTCAACTTTTCTTGCCACCCCGAATGCATGCTCCAAAGAATTAGGTTCCCAAAGGAGAACCTCATGTTTGATGTTATCCTTCAAAGTTCCAATAAAGAGATCCAACAAATTATCTTCTGAAATATTCTTTACTCTGAGACTTAGCTTCTAAAACTGCTTGATATGCTTTGTAACTGGGCCATTTTGCTTTAGATTTATCAACTCACTGAAGAAGGTGTTGCTATTTATTTCTCCATAATGTGCAATCAATTCTTCTGTGAATATAGACCATGAGATAATAGAGTCATTTTTATGGTCACAAAGCCATTGGTACCATACAAATTGATCAGACTCTAAATATAAGGATGCAATAGTTACCTTTTGCAAAATTGGCACCTGGTGTAGATCAAAGAATTGTTCCATTTGGAATATCCAAGTTATTGGATCGTTGCCATCAAACTTTCTCATGTCAATTTTAGGAAGTTGTGTACCCTTTGGTGACCATCCCCGATGACTTCCATTACTAGAATCATTTCCTCTCGGAATATTCTTATTCACGGAATGTTTCTCCACATGGAAATTATCTTTATCCTCCTGAGTATCCCGAAACACATCATCACCTATAGGGGGAGTATCCCTTGAATTTTGTATGAGATTATAAATATTGTTCAAATTCTCCTCTAAATTGAGTAAATCAGCTGTTCTCACCAAACCTTTCATATTTTCCTCCATTTTATTCAAATTCTCCTCTAAATTAACTAAATCAACTTTTTTCACAATCCCTTTAATCATATCTTCCAACTGGGACACTCGAAAAGATAGGTCTTCCATTTCATCGTAAGCCGGAGATGGATCCTGTTGTGGTTTGAGGGGAATGTGAGTTTTTACACTTCCTTTTGGTGGAATTTTGAACAGTATAAATAGATATCACACCCTAGGTTTCACTAGAATTATATCTTTCTACTCAACGCTATTCAAATTTAACATGGTGTACCTTTTTCAAACCCGGATTGGAAGACTGTTTTATGGATGACTTGCAATTGAGTTAAATTTGAAATTTATTCTCCTCTAGGTCTTAAAATTATTGCTGATCTATCTTGATGTGCCATTTTTCCAATTCCATAGGTCTAGCCTAATTTTGATGTACCAATAAGAATTTATTGTGAATTTCCCAACACTTCTTATTTTAGGTCTTTCCAGAAGATCAAAATTGTAGGGTATTCCACGTGTCCAATATTTTGTATCTGAATTTGAAAAACCTACCACATATACTGTGGTCCGTCTTCTTTCTGATGCAATAGATCTCACTCAATTTGGGCCTTGCATGCCCCATATATGACCTTTTTCCCAAGAGCACTTTTTTTAGACTAGTTTTTGGACTAGTCAAAAACCCTATATTCCGAGGCCAATATATCCAAAATTTTGATGTCCCGGGACCTTAATTTCGTACCAAAGATATTTTGGCCTATTATAGAAGTGGGTTTTTAATCTCGATGTCTGAATATTTGTAGAAACAAATTTATAGTGAAAATTCCAAGATGAATCGTTTTGAAGAACTCGGTCCCGAGGAAAGAGCTCTGATACCAAATGTTATGCAACCAAGTCCCAGATATAGCATAAAAATAGCAGAAATAGACCAAAAGGAAGTAATCCACGACTTAATAATGAAGAACCGAGATGAATAACAATCCTCTTTGAGGGAGGAACCTCCTTACACAATGTAATAAGTACATAAGACAAGACAAGATAGAATGATGACTAAAATGAAAACGTCTCCTTATATATAAGAGACAAAGGGGTACAATAAAAACTAATAGACCCGAGCCGCTATCAATAACATGTAATGCACCATAATAAAGGGGTTAATGTGCCACTACATAAGGGGTGTGCCAATATTTAGGGCTTAACATAAGGATTCCTTATCGACATCCAAATCATACAAGTAGATATTTTCAACAATCAGAGTATCAACATTCATTAGGTCTAGAACAACTAATTCATCATCCGAAAAATATCGATACCAATGCAAGTAAGTCTCATTGATACAAAAGTTGTTATGACCAACAACAAGATCAAAAAGAACATAAATAGATGATTATGATTTCAAAAAAGAATGGAGACAAAATCAAAAAACTATGTGGAAGCAAGAACAAAGAAGTCCCATCCATCAAAGCGATCATCAAAAATCCCCAATGAAGGTTAACTTGGGATGGACCACTTCACAAATGATGCAACATTTTTACTCAATGTTTAAAATAACATATTCACTGGTCTCATCAAGTGTCATGGCTAACAAGCATCATGAGATGACATGTCAAGCAAGAATAAATAAGTAAAGTTTCTTCTTCAATATGCTTTGAGGATAAAGCATTTCTGAAGAGGAAGGCAATGTTATGAACATAAATAAGCAATAATATATATAATATAATATTAACAATCAATAATAAATTGAAATAACAAATCATTAAAAGGTCGCAACTCTTTAGCAAGGGTCACTAAGATGCCTTTCAATTACTATATATATATTCATGCCTTTTTATTTGTAAATCATCTTATCATATTTCATCTTATCAATATATTATTATTTCATCATGTAGTATTTTTATTTGTCTTCTGGATAGCTAGAGTGAACATGTCTCATTTACTTCAAAAAATTCTTGTCACTTATTCAAAGTGTTGTGCATCATTTCTTGATTCTGCTTCAACCATAGCAAATGGTGGTGTGGGTCCATTCAGGACATCATTCTCCAATTTTTTCTTGGCATCCCTTAAGGATGCTTCTGCCTATAACAGTTTAGAAAAAACTACCAACATTTCTGTAGGGGGCATGTTTGGGCCAATTACCCTATGTTTGTAGTGGAAGATGAATCAACTTTTAGGTAAGATACTTCAACATGATTAGCATTATGATGGTGCAAGCAACAATAAAGAGAATCTGAGAGTGTTTTAGAGAAGTTGAGTGACCTTAGCACCACAACTAAGCATCTTCACAGAAACTAGAGCATTCAAGTCTAGAGGCCTATAAAGTTGAACCCAACAGCCTTCATCTTTCGGGTCCATAACATTTATTTTTTACTCTTATTGTTAAAGTGTGGAGTTGCAATAATCCATCCGAGGTATGAGTCAGTATTTAAAATGGTTAAGGCTAAAAGATTATTAGAGTTACTTAACACTCTAATACTTACTATTGTTGATGATACGATCACATTCAACAAAGCAACTCTCCAATTTGTGCTAACCTATTTGCAAAATTTACAAGCCAAAATAGATCTTCTCCAGACTCAATCACAACTTTAGCATGACATAATACAACAAAGGATGCGACATTCTGAACTAGTTCTTGTTCAGAACAACACTCTAATTTATTTTGATAATGATTCCTATCAACTATCAACACAAGACCAACTGAGTGAAACAACAATAGATGCAAAAGACAAAGATCATCATGAACATTTCAACATAATATTTCCAAGCCCATCATCAAACCTTGGAAAGAACTTAGGAACAACAAACACAAAATAGGTATCCGATATGATAAGGAGGTGACCTTTCAAATTCGGGATTATGCCAAGCCAATTCATTTTCAGAGTTTTGGATCCCTTCAAGAAGATTCATCTTCACTTGTTCTAGTTCAACATCAATTCCAACATTGTCACGAATTGGCCACATGGAGGATCAATGTTTCGATCTCCATCCTTGTCAGCATTGCAGGAAGCATAATCATTCATTCTTCATATAGATTTTCATAATTGAAGAAACCTGCAAGATTAAATATTCACTATGGGTGTGTTACGCCCCAGATTCTCTGCAACACACCCTACTAGATGTGCCAAGGAGGGGGTCTTTTTTCCATTGTAAAAGGCCAAGTTGGGACTTGTTTATGTAAAACTGTTGGTCTAGTGGGGCTCAAGACCCTTGGTCCAGTCATGGTAGGTTCTCTTGGTCGTCATTTCAAAGAGTGTTGGCTTAGTTGCTTTGTTGACTACCTATCGATGGGAGGAATTCCCTCATCATGTTGGGTGTTTTTTCCTTCGGTCGGTGTCCGGTGCACCTTGGAATGAATCCATTAGGACACATGGCATGGGGCTCCAAGCTAAACTTATGCTTTATGTTTTGTAGACAATTATTGCATTTGTAATGGTTTTTATACCTGCCTACCACACCTCACTGTACCCCCTTGCACCTTATCTTGTTGTAGCATCCCTCCCTCTTGGTAATCTTATGCTTGAAGAGAAAATTGTCCACCATCCAAGTAAGCTATAAGAGGTCGTACCAACCTAAGAAGGAGGGCATTGAGGGCACAAGACAAATTTTGAGGTTATATGGGGTGTGACGTCCTCCTTCCAAGCTCAACTCAATATCAAGTTGAAGCATTTCATCATTTTTATTCATTATTTTATGTTTTATGAGGTTTAGTCCCCGTATTGTGGGTGGTAAACCCTAAAAATCATTAAAAGTCATTTTAAAGACAAAATTAGGTAGGTCAACTTGGAGGAGGGAAAAGTTATGTATTTTTTGAAAATGCATTTCTTTTGTCATATAAATAAGACATCTTCATCTCATTTGTAAGTAATATTATGGGATCAAATAAGACATTTTTTCTTTTCTTCTTGTGTACATGAGAGATTAAGTGGTGCATACCTCATTTCTTCGCTCTTCTAGGGTTTTCAAGGGATAAATTTTGATGTTTGAGGTTTCCTTACTATCTTTTAAGGCTTGTCTAAGGTGAAAGGATTCTTGGGACGCTAGTTTCTTCTCCTTCTCTTCTCAATTGTGGTAAGATATATGAGTCTCTTGTCTTGCACTACCAGAGCCATCCAAAGTAGGACTAACCTAGAGTTTTTATGCATAATAATTTAGTCTTGTGAGTAATACATCTCTTTTGAAGGGTCTCTCTTGTTTGGGCCTTGGCATCTTTCTTTTCCCTAACTAGGGCAAAAGCTAACACAACATAGGGTTTCTTAGCTTTGCCCTAGTTCATTCAAATATTGAATAGCCAATTCTTAGGAGAAATGTTAACCCTGATTTCTTGGTGGCCAAAAGGAATAATACTTAGGTCTAATTCCCTCATCTTCACCAAATTCTCTTTTTACAAAAATTATGTGTATTATATATTGAAAAAATACAAAAAAAATGAAAAATATAAAAACCCTGAAAAATCAAATATTTTTGAAAAGTCCAAAAAAAATTTATTTTTTATTGTTGCAATTCTTTTACTTGTTCAATTCCGAAATAGTTGCTACTGTTATAAATTTTTACTATTGTTATATTGCTGAAAAATCCATAAAAAAGCAAAAACAATTCCATAAAAGTTGGTTTTTAGCTCAAAAAATCCCTAAAAAGGGGTGATGTCAGCCCTAGGGAGGGTGATGTCACTATCTAAAGGTTGTTGCAGCCTTGTTGCAGATCTGGTGTAATTTTTTTGTAGGTCCATTTTGACGAGAAGATCAAACCCCAGTGATTGGAAAAGGTTCCTACTTCATATCCAAGTCTCGGTGGTTGACCTTGGGGGGTTTTGAGGTTCCAAATCAATCCTTTCAATCATTACTACAATTTATTATAGATTTGAAGGTGAAATTAGTCCCAAACTATATTATTCATCCATCAAAACATGTGTTCCCTAGGGGGGATTGAGTCTCCTTTGGTTGGTGATCGCCAAGAGGTACATTTGTGGCATTTTTACGGTCTATTTTGAGTATTATTGCAAGTTTACACTGTTAGTTTTTACTGTAGAAAATCAATTCATCTTATTATCCAACTAGTACTAAGTTAGTTTCCTCCTAAAAATTCATAGTTGTTAAGTATTTATTGAATATCTTGTTGACTCCATTAAGGCATTGGTCTACTAACTTATTGGGAAGGTCTTATAGAGCCATAGAAGTGTAATCGTTGCATATCTTACAGGTCTATTTGTACCCACATCTGGGAATCCTACCATGGCCTAAAGAGAGATGAGAGCACATTGAGTTGACAGTGGGTGCATCTCCTAAAAAGTTGTTGATCTTATCACCATCCCTAGTGACCTAATGTGAAGGGTGCTAATTTGTAAGGTAACATGGTGGATCAATTCTTGGTGTTGGCCATCAACAACCAAGAAGATATATCATTCATATCGAAGAATTCAGTCTTGATTTTTGACACAACTTACAGTAGAAAGTCTTCATGCTTCTCACCTTGTACTTGATAAGGGGGTTTTCATGGATTGACAACCATGCTTAAAGTTTCGAAGCCCTATCAATCAGACAGAAAACAAGTGAGCTTGAGTGTAATGTACCCATCTTGACCTATTCAAATGTAAATGATGTAATATTGTTATAAAATCATGGTGAGGAGCTCAAGGCCTAGGCCCCGCCATCGATTTAGTGATGCATATGGTTTATGTGCTAGCCAGGCACAGTGGAATTGTGAATATCATGTAAATATGCATTTTAATAAAATACCCACAACTAGATATGCAATGCAACAAGAGATGGGGGCATGATTTTACAAGGAATTGGGAGGGAAAACATTCAAACCCTTGAGCCAATCAATTCAAGCCAAGTGTCAATGAGATAACCCATCAAACCCTCAACTACCCATGTTGACTTTTGTACCCAATCATTCATTTCTCCCAAGAGTTGGTTGAGGTAATTAATGCCTTGGGAATGGAGAGGTATGGCTGTCCAAATTCGAGTATGGGAAAGCCACCCTTCATGGAAAAACGTGTTTTGCTTCTTAGGCAAGAAAACAGCCATTAATTGCTCCCCAAGCCATGACCCATCAAGTAGCTTTGCTCTCCCACAAGTTTGGAGCTACCTGGGCATTTTTCCCCATGGATTTCCTGTGTTTTCCTTCATCTTTCAAGCTGGGAAGGGCGTTTTTGTTTTGGTTACTAGTGGGGAAAGAGGACAGATCGATTTGGGGTTTCAATGAGGCCGTTTGGGCCATTTGAAACGCTCATAACCTGTGGGAGAAATCGGGTTTTCTCCCTGGGAGTGAATTTCCTTTCCCACATTTCGTTTTGGGTGAGCCACGATTTGGGGAAAACCCATGGCCATCCTGTTTGTCAATCCCATTGTTGGAAATGTGTATCCATGCCCTGTCTTTGAGTTCGTTGTGTGTAAGAGAAGGTTGGGGTTGAGATGGGTATCCATTGCTTTGGGCTGTGCTGAGTATGAATGTCCCCTTTTCCTTGTATAAATCATGCCCAGCTCGGGGGTGGTCTCTGAGTGCTGAAAGAATATAGGCTATGCAGAGACCTACGGTTGGGTGGAACGTTGCAGCGACATAGCTAGTTGTTTGGGACAATTCCACAACAAAGATAAGTGTTTTTCTGTCTATGTATTACTTCTGCAATGTTTAAATTGATGATTGTTTTTTATACGCTGTATGCATATGATATGGGTGTGGATGAGTTTTAAATTCCGCTGTGCATATTGGCTTAATTTGCATCTGCACACTTTTCTATTTATCTGTATGAATCTAATGAATGGGCTGAGTTTTATGAAAAGCCCCAGAGATTGGCATCATGTTCCCTTCTTCGAATGGAGTCCGTGGGAGGGGATGTTACATTGAGATGTAAACATAACCAGAGTGTCAAGCCAAAGCCACTGTGAGAGTCAGAGCTATATCTAGAAGACATAAATAGAGCCTTGTTCTAGAGCATCTATTGGCTTGTGGTTATCCTAAAAGCACCACTTGGTTTGTGGTCATCCAAAAACCATCCATTTCGTAGAGGGAATTAAATTCTAGTGTTTCTGCTATCATTGGTTTGTGGTCATCCAGAAACCACCCATTTAGTAGAATATGTTAGATTTTGCTAACTTTTTTGGTTTTTGGTTGGCCAAAACCACTGAGTTTGTGGTCATCTAAAAACCACCCATTTAGTAGAAGACATCAGATTCTGCTAAAATTTTTGGTTTGTGTTCAACCCAAACCAACCAGTTTCTGATCATCCAAAAACCACCCATTTAATAGAAGACATTATCTTCTGCTAACTTTTTTGTTTGTGGTCAACCAAAACCACCGATTTAGTGGTCATCCTAAAACCACAAATTGAGAGCACTTATATTTTCACCATTTAGTAGAAGATGTCATTTTCTGTTAGCTTACTTGGAAAATTTAGATTGTCAAGAAATGTTTAGTCAGTAGCATCTGTTCATATTTTATATCCCTTTCATAAAGATGTTTGGACTCACAAACACCCCTTCGGAGTAAGAGGGGAATGTTGGAAACCTAATCCTTAGGGTTAAGTCTACTATGTATCCATGTCAAAAATCTTAGGTGAACATAAATAGTCATCTTGGACTCCAAGTGACTACTTGGAAGATGAAATCCAACGTCACCTCAAATTGTATTTATATGTGTATCATCTTAATGAGAATTGTACAATTCACGCCTATGTCTCTTGGTATTTGCCTATCTTCATTTTGTCCTTACTTATCCATTACTGGGCATTCTAATATATCATTTGTATGATTATGTTATTTGGATGAGAATTAATTTACTTGAAGTAGTTTAGATTCATATACATGCTTGTTATTAAAATGCAAATAGATTTGAGAAAGGTGTTAGTTTTATCTGTGTGTAGGTACATATACATTGCCACAAAGATAATAAAACAAATTTACATGCTTTGGAGGATGAAACAACTGGAGGATAAATATTTTTCCTCTTTCTTCCTCGCTTTCATTTTTATATTTGACTTGCATATAGATCTAATAAAATAACTATAGGAATTTGCACTCACGACTATCAAAGAGCTTGATCCACTATCTAAAGAATTAACCTAGTAACATTAGGAGGATCCCCAAAGCAACATGGTTGGTGACCATAGTAGGAAAGGTTCATCCATAATAGTCCTTACGTATTCATTTTTTTTGGGGGGGGGGGTTTTCTCGCTTTGTTTTTCATTTTAAAATCTATAGTATCTCTTTCATGTTGCTTAGAGCACATAAAGTTAACAAGGAATCAATAAATTTTTAGAGGCTAAACAATTTAATCATGTTTTTTCTATGTTAGGAACCCGTGTCAACCCTTCTCTTTACTTTGTTAGTATATTGTTGTTGGATGCATATGCTTTGTAAGATGTCCTATAGTATTATATGTTCCATGGTATTGATCCATAGTATTGGACGCATATGCTTTGTAAGTCATCCCATAGTATTATATGTTCCATGGAATTGATCCATAGTATTGGCACATAGACTTAGTATATAAGTACATGTTGAGGCCAATGAAGGCATTGATAAGTTATTTGTATTGAGCTTGCTCAAAGGAGGTTTCCCCCTCAAAGTGGCCCGCGATCAATAAATATATTCTGAGTTCATTTATTTCTAATATATCGTGCATTTTCATTAATTAATTGTTGGAGGTTCCCGCACATCTCGTATCAGAGCACTTCCTTGGGCTTGTTGGGAGGAATTTCTACCAATTTGTTTTCCGCATTTGTATTGTTCCTTTCAATTGCAGTTTCTGATCCGGGAATAATCCCTATCTGCTTAACTAGATGTGTTGGCCTTTTTGCCAAGGTCTAGGCCATTGTGCTTCCTTGTTGTTCTTTTCCAATTGGGTACTCTAATAAAACCTTCAGTGTCATGGTTCTCCTTAGGTTTATCCATAGGGAGCTCAGCTTGGAGGGTCAGATGGCAGTCTCGAACCAAATGGCCATGAGTGTGACAACACCAACATCGGAAGGGGATGTGCTTGTAATCCAGGGTTTGAAACCACTCTAAGTCTTCCCAAGTTAGGTTGATCCCTTCAGGGAGGTCTTTAAAATGTTCATATAAACATAGAGTCCAGCATAAGACACATACTTGCCTTGTTTAGTAAGGTTTGATATCTTCACGAAATGACCCAGAGCTCCTCCGATAGCCTTTCAAATTTCAGGGTTCCAATTTTTACCTACGCTCTGGGGGAAAATATCGAGTGGCACCAGATTTTACCGATGACGGACAAAACTTTGGTTAGGAAGGCAATGGGTCAATCCTTCGCATTGCGGACCATCGTGGGGTGGACTTCGGAGCACTGACTGGCTCATTTGGGATATGTCCCTGAGGTGGTGGAATTAACCAGAAATTGGTTTGCCTTTAATTTTCAGACTGCGGAACATGCACAGTGGGTTCTTAACAAGAATTGGAGCTGGGATCACTACCCAGTACTACTCACACCTTGGCATCCGATGTTTGATGCAAGCCGAGAGCGCCTGGACATGGTCCCTCTTTGGGTTCATCTTCTTGGATTACCTTTACATTATTGGCCTGAACGACATTTTAGGGGGATTGGTGATCTTTTGGGAACCTATCTGGAAGGTGATTATAACTTTATGCATACAAAATAGCGGAAGGTGGCACGGATTCTGGTCAGTTTGAATGTTCGAGATGGACTTGCTGAAGATGTTACGCTTAGTTGGGGATCGTATACTTATGTTCAGAGGTTGGATTATGAAAATGTCTCATTCCGGTGTAGGAGGTGTCATGCCTATGGTCACCCTGTGGTGGAATGTAAACTTCCACTCAGGACTCGGAATGGCGGCAGACACAACAGGCTGGTCGGGGACAGGGTTAATGCTCTTGTCGTGCCGTCTTCACCGGTACATTTTCCTATTGAAAAAGGAGGTGTCTGAAAATGAATCCGATAAGGAACTGGTGAATTCTTCGGAGGAAGAACTGCTTCTTGTATTACTGAAGGGGCGGGTGGTGGACTTTAGGCTCTACTTCAACCTTTTGTGCCTCCGGTTGCGGGTATTATTCCTCCTTCCATCTCTCCTTCTATTAATTTTGTTTTAAATCATTTTACTCTGGCTGGGATGGATTGGGTGGAGGCCCTTAAAAATATTAAGATCTCTCCCCCTTCTGAATCGGTTCCTCTTAAACTTATTGAACCTCCCTCTGCCTCTATTGAGGAGGTTTTGTCCACTTCGACACTGGTCCCTGAACTGTCCCTTGAGGAGGAAGCTTCGCCATCCTCACCTCATGAATCTTCTGACTCGGGTTATTTCCTTCGTTCTGCCTCGAAACTTGCCTCGGGGGGTCTGGGAGTTGGTTCTGCTGGTACTGTTAAAGGTCATGGTAGGAAATATTTTCTATCCAAGGCACAGTCCAAAGCCAAGATGGATCTTTTGGAAGGCAAACAACAGACTATTGATAGGGCGCTTAGAGCGGTGTGTGCCCTTAAGAAGGGATGTTGATGAAGATTATGTCATTCAATTGTCAGGGTCTAGCTGGTCCCCATAAAAGATCAGCATTACAGAGAGTGGTATCCTTAGAACACCCGGATATCATTCTTTTACAACAAAATTTGGGTGTGGGGGAGAATGTGAAGACTATGTTGGAGAGTTGGTTCAGTGGTTGGAATTTTGTGACTTTGGATGCACGTGGTCGTTCTGGTTGTCTGGCGATAGGCTGGAATGACAGGACTGTTATATTTCACACTATTTGGGGGATGGAATCGGTTCTTTGGATGACTTGCTCGTCCTTAGACATTGGTGAGGTGTTTTCTATGGTAAATGTCTATGGCCCTTATCTCATTCCCATCCCTTTGTGGGATTTACTTCTTAATAATCCCCTTTTACAGGGAGGGGATTTGCTACTGGGAGGTGATCTCAATTTTTCCTTGGGTCAGTCTGAAGTTTGGGGGCCCAGGGCTCGTCCGGATCCTCTGGCGGGTTACTTCACACAGAGGCTCATGGAAATCAATTTGATTGACATTGAACCCATTAAACTCAAGCCTACGTGGAGAAGCAATAGAGCTGGGGACAATCGGGTGGCGAAGCGTCTTGATCGTTTTTTGGTTTCTGATTCATTTGTGGACAGGTACTTTCTCATGCGAGAGTGGGTGGGCTCGGGGGGGTCCTCTAATCATTTTCCTATTTTTATTGAACTTCGTCCTGGTCCTTCTAGACCTTCAGGACCATTGAAGTTTAACAAGATTTGGCTTAAAGATGAGTCCTTTTTCAATCTGGTGCATTCCTTGTGGGTTCCCTACAATCCCGGGGCCATGGTCTCGGCTTCCTTTCAATTTGCTGCAAATTTAAAGAAGGTTAAAGGGCCTATTAAGGATTGGGCACATGAAAAGCAGATTAGGGAGGACAGAGAGCTCAAGCAGATAGAGATGGAGCTGGTGGGACTATATGAGACTGATGGGGGTGGTTTGGGCTCTTTGGAGGACAAGGCTTTGTTGGTTACTTTGGAAGGAAGGAGAAACACTCTTTTGCTAGAAAAAGAGGAAACTTGGCGTTTAAAGAGCAGGGCGATTTCGTTGGATGCTGGAGATGAGAATACTAAGTTTTTTCATGCTTATACTAAAGGAAGGAAGGCTGCAAACACTATATGGAGCCTGGAAGATTCGTTGGGTCATCAACAGACTTCTTTTGAGGGCATGGCTAGGGTGCGGGTTGAACATTTTCATAATCCTTTTAAGGCCCCTGCACAAGCATCGGTCGCTGAAGTGATTAGAATAGCCCAATTATTTCCTTGCTTTGTTGAAGATGATGATAACAAGGTTCTGATGGAAGAGGTCTCAGAAGAAGAATTAAAAGGGGCTCTTCATAGTTTCCAGAAAGACAAGAGCCCGGGACCGGATGGATGGTCCATTGAATTTCTCCTGGCTATTTATGATTTTTTGGGGGAAGATATTTTGCAGGTGGTGGAGGATACTAAACTCTCTAGGAGGATTCCGGCCGCTTTTAATTCTACCTTCATTGCCCTCATCCCGAAGACGGACAATCCTTCCTCCCTTGATGATTTTAGACCTATCTCCTTATGCAATTGTGTGTATAAGGTTTTTCAAAAATTATTGCTAGAAGATTGAAAGTTATCTTATCTCGGAATATCTCTGGAGAACAGTTTGGTTTTATGGAGGGTCGACAGATTCATGAGGCTATTGGTGTTGCTCAGGGAGGGTTGCATAGCATTAAGAAATAAAAGTTGAAAGGTGTTATTCTGAAGATCGATCTGTCGAAGGCATATGATAAGCTTAGTTGGATATATATTCATATGCTTCTCACACACTTGGGTTTTGCTCTTGGTTTTATTAGATGGATCATGAGTTGCATAACTACGGTCTCCTTTTCTGTTCTTATAAATGGGGCAGCCTCTCCTTTTTTTCACTCTGAGAGAGGTCTTCAACAAGGATGCCCATTGTCTCCTTTACTTTTTCTCTTGGTTGCGGAAGGTCTGAGTAGGGCTCTCAGAGAAGCTAAACGTTTGAGTACTCTCCAGGGCATTCAGGTGGCACCTGACTTTTTCATTACTCATTTACTCTTTGTAGATGATATTCTTATTTTTTGCACCGGTTCGATTAGTGATGTGGATACTCTGCGGGACACATTACAACTCTTCTCTAAAGCCACAGGGATGGAGATTAATACTGGGAAATCCAATCTGTCCATACATTTGTTAAGGGATGCAGAGGTTCAGGATTTCAGAAGGGTATTTCCATTTACTTTTTCTGATGTGGGTGAAGGCATCAAGTACTTGGGGTTCCAGTTGAAACCGAATGCTTACAAAAAACAGGATTGGCTCTGGTTAATTGACAAAATTCACAAAAGGCTAAAAATATGGAGTCACAAGTGGCTTTCGTGGGCGGGTAGGTTGGTACTCGTTAAATCTGTTCTAGAGGCTATTCCTGTTTACTAGATGTCCTTATCTTGGATTCCTAAAGGGATTTTGGAGAAAGCTCGAAAAATGTGTTTCCATTTTTTATGGAGTGGCAAAGGGGATACATATGTCTCGCCTTGGGTCAAATGTAAGCAGATTGCAATCCCTAAAGCTATGGGAGGATGGGGGATGAAGAACATTTTTCATTTTGCCAGAGCGCTGGTGGCAAAAGGGAGCTGGAGGATTTTGAAATCTGAGAGTCTTTGGACCAGGGTGGTCATTCAGAAATATATTGCCCCGACGTATGTTCTTGATTGGGTGAGGAACCCTAGAAAGACTCATCGAGGGGGATCGGTCATTTGGAAAGTGGTGGTTGATTCTTTCCCGGTTGTTGGTAATTTTTTGGCTTGGGATATTGGGGATGGAAGGAGCTTGCGGGTTGGGGAGGATCCTTGGTTTGGATGTGAGGGACAACATCTCTTGTTGGATAGAATGGTGGCGTCTCTCAAAAACCAAGGTATTACTTTCTTATATCAACTGGCTGATCAGGTGCAGGACAAACCTTGGGTTCAGTCCTGGCGGACGGTGAATACCTTGAACCTCACTGAATTTGAACATGGGGATCTGTCTTATTTATACTTAGTACTCAATAGATCACGGGTATTACTCAGGGATCGGGCTGATGAACTTGTCTGGGAAGGAGCTCCGACGGAAAAATATACCCCGAAGGGAGGTTATACTAGTCTCAGTGCTCTAGAAAACCCTAGGGATCCGGAGTGGTGGTGGAATTCCTTGTGGAAGCTGAAGTGTCCTTCAAAGCATAGGTTGTTTATGTGGAATATCCTTGAGAACAAAGTCCCAACCTGGGATAATCTACAGAAAAAAAAAACAGAGTTGGCCCGAGTTGGTGCATCTTGTGCAAAGCAGCGGAGGAGTCTGTATTACATCTATTTTTGCAGTGTCCTTATACGATCAGTGTATGGTTTGAATGTTCTACGTTATCTGGTATTAGATGCAACTGGGCTGGGAACATGATGGTTCAATCCTGGGCCTTTTGGAACGGTGATCCTTTATTTAAAACTGTGAAAGCATTACCTTTAATAGTCTGTTGGGGAATTTGGTTGGCTCGTAATAGTCTTATCTTTTCTGAAAAGACCTGCACCGCGGAGATTACTACGGCTCATATCTATGGCATTCTCACTGCCTTTCCTCAACATGTCAAAATTGCCAAACAACGGATGTGTCTTGAGGTGGAAATCGACCGCACTGTTCCCTGGGGTTTCTTTGATGGGGAAGCTCAGGACAATTTATGTGGGGGTGGGGCTATCCTCTATCTCACTTCTACTCACTACTTCATTCTGTATTGGGGGTTAGGGGCAGCGGTAACAATTTTGCTGAACTCTTGAGTTACAAACTTCTCTTATTGTTTGCGGTGGAGAAAGGATGTGTAACACCCCGTTTTGACATTTCTACCTGAACTACTATTATATGTTGTATTTGTTTGATTGTGAGACCTCGTCGGTTTGACGACACTGTGGACATATGGTTCTATTATTTTGCCGATATATATACGTGTGTGTGTGATGATAGTATTATGATCGGTAGTCATGTTTAGATATGTATCATGTGTTAATTATGTCAAATATATGGAAATTACTGAATGATGGGTATGCGGATACCGTTACAGTTATATGTTGAAATAATGAATGTTATGCCAGGTGCATGGCGAATGAATGAGTTTATTGTTGTTATGTTATGAGGAAATATATGTGTACATATCGAGGATTTTTGCACGATATTCTACATTGTATGTAGAGGACTGACTTACAGGTTGAAACGGCTAAGTGATAGCTGGATCCTACGAGGTGGGAGGGCCTCGGGGACATGGACTTCGAAAGACAAAATGGTATGCGACTGATGCATTATTGACTTTCGTGTGGTTATTATGCTGTTTATTATGATGTATGTTGTGACATGGGTGGGGTAGGGTTTCAGGAAACTCAACCGCCCAGATTGGTTATACGATGACAGACAGAGTACAAGTGCAACGTTGTTGTTATGTCGAGTAGACATAGTCCCTCGTTCCATTAGGGGGGGTGGAGGCTTTACCCACCGTTTATCCCCGAAACCCAGAGTCATGGGAGGGATGTACTACGGCGCGCTCCCCAAGGTGTGTGATGATGACTGGTGGTTGCCTGCTGGGGAAGCTTGGTCGAGGTAGTCGACACTTCCGCTTACGGGTTCTAGCTGGAACCGGTCATGACTTGACATTTCAGGGTAGTCCAGCAAAGGACAGGATAGGATGTGGAAGTTAGTGATGATGTAGGTAGATAGGTGTAGCTTGAAGTAGGGGTGAAAACAAGATCTAACTACATGTGTGTAAAACTCTTGATTGAGTATGTGTCGTAACTCAGTGATGTATGAACGGTCGTAACTTGGATTTCAGTTAGTTAATGGCTTGTACCTTGCAAACTATGTTAAAACATGTGTCAGTAAATAATAAGTTCCTTGATTATGATTGATGTATGTGAATTATTACTTTTAGTGTACTTACGTGAGGAATGTAAGCAGTAGCTACGCTCACATAACTCGCCTACATATTATGAATTACATGAAATATTGTTGAGTAATAATGTTAATTATTGTCGCTTAATGTTAATTACTGTCGTTTAGTAATTAACTACTGTTGATCAATGTTAATGATGTTGATTAAAGTTAATAATGATGATTAATGCTAACAATGTAGATTAATGTTAATTACTATCCATTAAGTTATTAATGTTGATTAATGTTAATTATTGTGCACTAATGATTAATTATTACTGATTAATAAACAAGTTACGGTTAAAACTAGGTGTAAATAGTGCAATTTGGTTAGTAATGCTTAAATGAATATTAATGAACTCGATCAGTTAAGACCTTGGTTAAAGATATTAAATGTGATTGTAATGTTAATTAAGGTAGTAATAACTTATAGGTTAATATTAGTTGCATCCTAAACAATGTTAATTAATTAGTTAAAATTATAAGGATAAGATAGAAATTATAATTACTTAATTGTAAAGGTTGTGTCGAGGTTATATAGGACATGGCATAAACTATAAATGTTGTCGTACACCATTATTAAACAAAGTGTTAAAAAATGTATTTTAAGTTAATCAATAAACAAATTAATTAATAATAAATGAAGCATTGAATTATGAAACACTAAGGGATGACTAGTAATTAATGTGTTAAAACGTGTAAGTGTAAAACTACTTACGGTTGGTGGGTGAACCAACCGCAAATTTAAACTATATAATATATATGTAACATTTATTATTTATTAATTAAATGGTCAAATATTGAAATATGAGTAAGGAAATGTTTAAAATTATTATATGAAATAAAAGGATTAAATTTAATGAAATTGGAAGTTACGGTTGAGAAGTGACCCCAACCAACACCTTTTAATATTAATTTAAATTATTAATAAGAGTCCAAGTTGAGGGCTCGAGGACTTACATGGTAGATGGCAGGGGGTGGAAACATTTATGTTAGTGATAGGGGTAGTAATGAGGGATAGAGTCGGCAAGTGAAGGGGATAAGATGGAGAAGGCAGGAAGGAGAGGGATCCTTCTTTTACCTTGGTGATTTTTTTTGGAGGGAGAATTTGGAGAGCAGAGCTGAAAAGGAGGGTTCTTGTTGGGGATTGTTTTTCTGAAGGGATACAACAGCTTGGGCTTGTACTCGGTTTGGGATCGGGGGTCCAAAGGGGTACCTTTGGAGCTGGGTGGTCGGCAAGACCTCACCAGTTGGCAGGGTGGCAAGACTGTTTTGGGCTGGTTGAGCTTCAGAACTTTAGGGAAGGCTTTTGGTTGCAGGGAAAAGCAAGGAAAAACAGCAAACGGGGACAACAACAAGGGTGGATTTACTAGCTATCTACAGGTATTTTCCAGCAGGTATGTTGATTATTTCTACCTTGTCAAATTCGGTTTTAAGTTAATTAAAAATGGTTATATGCTGTTATTATAATATGCTACCCTGCACGAACAAAACTTGTTAGAGGTAGAGAACTTGTCAGAAGTAGATAAACTGAAAAAAATGAAAATGCAGATTTTATATTTTTTTTACAGGCATGTAAATGAGCAAAATTAGAAATGAAAACATGAAATAAAAACAGAAATTTGAGACATGTGAAAACAAAGAAAACATGGATTTTATTAAATTTAATTAGAAAATCTAGGACGGGGTTCTACAGGGTGTCAAAACCTCAATGTATTTGGTGATTCCATAAATGTCATAAACTGGTCTATGGGCATACATCAGTGCAGAGATATTAGATTAGCTAATATACTACAGGACATCAGGGGAATACAACACTCATTTGTCAACTTTTCTTGCAGACATGTTTATAGGGAGAACAACTCGGAGGCGGACGTGGCTTCTAAGGAGGGCAGGAACTTGACACCGGGGCTGTGGAAAGTGAAGGAATTTCGTGATGGGATATCACAGGAATACTACCATCGTCCATTCATAGATGATGCTGCTCAATGATCTGGTTATATTTCTGGTTTTTTTTAGGATTACACTATGGTACTACTTCACAATAGTGGACAGATTGGACTGTCATAATACTTTTTGCCACTTATTTTTGTTTTATTGAGGCTCGGGGAGCCGGATGTAACTTTTTCTCTCTATGAACATCACAGACATGGAAGCCGATATTTATGTATAAACACTATAATAGAACTCTCGATGAGATATGAAGTATGTTCGTTCACAGATACAGTCTTTGCACTGGTTACTGCATGCACACTAGCTGTGCATATTCAGAATGTAATTTTGTTCACCGCTGATGAAATAAAATTACGCTTTTTTTCCTCGGAGAAAAAAAAAAGTTGCAAAGTGAGATAGGTCGAAAATAATTGAGAGAAGTAGGATTGTCCGACTTGGGAATTAAAGCAATAAAATTTGAATTAAAACAAGCCGGAATCCTCCCAGAAGTTCTAGTATCTTCCACCACCTGTAATAAGTCCTCCCCCATAAAATCATACAGAGCCAGAAGAAATTCGATAGTCCAGCCATCCGGTCCCGGGCTCTTGTCTTTCTGAAAGCTATGAAGCGAAACTTTTAATTCTTCTTCAGAAATATCATCCATCAAGGCTCAGTTGTCTTCCTCTTCCACAAAATGGGGAAAAAGTTGAGCCACTTTGATCACCTCCGCAATAGTGGCGTGATTAGGGGCCCAGAAGAGTTCCTGAAAGTGTTCAACCCCCACCTGAGCCATCCCATCAAAATTAGTTTGTGGCTCACCCAAAGCATTTTCCAGGCTCCAGATAGTATTCGCATCTTTCCTACCTTTCATGTAGGCATGGAAAAATTTAGTATTCTCATCCCCCGCTTCCAACCAAGTCGCTATTCTCTTAAGACGCCACGTTTCCTCCTTCTCTAGCAGAAGGTGTTTCTCCTTCCTTCCAAACGAACCCGTAAATATTTAGACTCCTGAGTGCTCAGACCACCACCATCGCCTTCATACACCACCACAAGGTCCTTCTCAATCTGTTTGAGCTCTCTGTCCTCCCTGATCCGCTTTTCATGAGTCCAGTCTTTTATGGGCCCTCTTCAAATTAGCATCAAACTGAAAGGAGTCCGAGAGGTTAGCCCTGGGGTTGTAGGGAACCCACAAGGAATGTACCAGGGTAAAGAAGGAATCATCTTCCTGCCAAATTTTATTAAACTGTAGGGGACCAGGAGGTTTTGGAGGACCAGGCCGAAGTTCAATAAAAATAGGGAAATGATCAGAGGCACCTCGGGATCCTACCCATTGTCTCAGAAGAAAGAACCTATCCACTAAATATTCTGAGACCAAAAACCGGTCCAATCACTTTGCCACCCTGCTATCCCCAACACGATTCTTTCTCCAAGTAGGCTTGAGTTTTAAGGGCTCAATGTCAATCAAGTTATGTTCCACAAGTCTCTGTGCGAAAAAATCGTCCAGTGGATCAGACCGAGCTCTAGGACCCCACATTTCTGACTGTCCCAAAGAAAAGTTTAAGTATCCACCCAACAATAAAGAATCCCCCTGAAGAAGAGGATTGTTGAGTAGCAAATCCCAGAAGGGGACACGATTGAGATAAGGTCCATACACATTCACCACATAAATGACTTCTCCTAAGTCCAAAGCTGAGCACGACAAACCAAGAACTGATTCCATTCCCCAAATGTTGTGAATTTTAATAGACCTGTCATTCCAGCCAATAGCCAGACCACCAGAACGACCACGAACATCCAAAGTAACAAAAGTCCAACCACTGAACCAACTCTCCAACATCGCCTTCACCACCTCCCCAACACCCAAAGTTTCGTGTAACAGTATGATATCCAGGAGGTCTAAGAAAACCACCCTCCTAATTTCTAATATTTTATGGGGACCAACCAAACCCCGACAATTGAAGGACATAATTTTCATTAGTGTCCCTTCTTTTGGGTACGCACCGCTCTAAGCACCCGATTGATAGTCTATTGTTTCCCCTCCAAAAGGTCCACTTTTGCTTTAGAATGTGCCTTGGAAATATACGACTTCCTTCCTCTCCGTTTAGTAGGCCCAACCTTCCCAATCCCCAAACCCCCAAAAGCTGGCTTGGTCGTAGAACGGAGGAAATATCCAGATTCTGATGAGTCATGTGGAGAGGACGGATAAAATTCCTCCTCAAAGGCTGGGTCAGGGTCTGGATTCAGGCTGGGAGACACCTCCTCCAGTGAGGTTATAGGTGGTTCGATGAGTTTGATAGTATCCACATCAGGTGAGGGGGAGATCTTCAAATTTTTCAAGGCCTCAACCCAATCCATCCCAGTGAGAGAAACATTATTCAAAACAAAATTAAAAGAAGGAGTAATGGAGGGAGGTATAATACCCGCGAACCGAATCCCCTGAGAGTGTAGAATGTCGGATGGTCCACCAATGTCCTCCACTACAAGTACATGAAGCTGCTCTTCCTCCGAAGAAGGTTCACGCACCTGCTCCCTACTAGTATCCTCCTGGGCCAACGGAGAATGTGTTGGTGAAGACATATTCTTTGGTGCATTATTCCCATCCCCATCCAACCCTTTATTCCTGCCTCCATTCCTAGTCCTTAGTGGGAGTTTTCATTCAACCACCGAGTGTCCATAAGCATGACCTCTTCTACACCTGAAGGGGACATTTTCATAGTCCAGCTTTTGAACATAGGTATAACGGCCCCAGCTGGGTTTCATATCTTCTGCAAGCCCTTCTCTGACGTTTAAATTGACCAATATCCTCGCCACCTTCCTCTGTTTGGTATGTAGAAAAGAGTAATCCCCTTCCATATAGGTGTCGAGGATGTTCCCAATGCCTATGAAATGTCGTTCAGACCAGTAATGTAACGGGAGACCCGGGAGACGGACCCAAAGAGGAACCAAGTCCAACCGTTCTCATCTAGCATCAAACATCGGGTGCCATGGCTTTAGCAGTACAGGACAATGATCCCAACTCCAATTTTTGTTAAGCACCCAAAGTGCATGGTCCGCCGAAAGGAAGTTGAAGGCGAACCAATTTCGGGTCAGTCCACAACTTCGGGGACATATCCAAGCTGATCTTGCCATTGTTCACCAGTCCACCCTACAATGGTCTGCAATGCAAAGGACCAGCCCAACACCTTCCCCACTAGCGTCTTATTAGTCATCTGTAAAACCTGATTCCACTCAATGTCTTCACAAAGGGCATAATTGTACTTGGTTTGGCTGGATTTTAACCAACGTTTCATGCACCTCTTCTCTGGAATCGCCGCACTATCCGAGGAGCCCCCTCCCTAGTCATCATAGCTCATTCCAAAGCCGACCTTGGGGCTAGCAAAACCACGATGTTCCTGAGCTCCAACGCAGCCCATTCCAAAACCCTCCACCTGCACCCCAAAATGTTCACCAAACTCCTAAGAGACAGACTGAGCACGCGGAAGAGTGTTCACCATCAGTCGAAAACCAACCCCAAGCTTCACCCCTCCATCCTCCCCATTACAAACTTCAAAGGCCTGAATGACATGTTCAGAAGTCCAGAGAGGGACATCATTACCCTTCGATAGAGGCAAAATAGAAGGAGGCTTCGACTACGGAACCATCAAGAGCGATGTCTGAGTCGGAGAAGATACCAAAAAACCCGAGGGTGAAAGACCTAACCCATACAGAAGTTCAGATTGTGCAGTCGTGACCCCGGTTACCCCTTTCACGCTGAAACCAACCACCTCATCCCACGTCATGCCAGTTGGTGTCGCCTAAATCTCCTCATTATCCAAGTGGTCAAATGAATAGTCGAGCAGTTCACCGAGTTCCATGATTAGTAAAAAAGTAAAAATACCGAAGCAAATACAAAATAACCCACCGTAGTGTAAAAACCCCAAGCAGTTCGAAACTGTTACAGCC
This sequence comes from Larix kaempferi, assembly GCA_027924585.1. NCBI lineage: Eukaryota > Viridiplantae > Streptophyta > Pinopsida > Pinales > Pinaceae > Larix > Larix kaempferi. The sequence goes on along the minus strand of BSBM01001484.1, from coordinate 4,591,566 downwards.
CTTCACCCTGAGCTCCAAACCCTGCAAAAAGAACCGCCCAACCACCATTCCACAAGTCTGACCTCGCCGCCAACCCCCCTGACCCCTCTTCACGCACATCAAAACAATGTCCACTGACAAGACCCCTGAACCTGACCTTTGTTAGGTTGATTTATCCGAGCCCGCAGCCCGGTAGACGGCCATCAACCGCCACCGCGAACCCTAGTCTCCCTCCATCGTCAAAACCCTAACCAGCTGAAGCTCTCCTCTTTTGGATGCTCTACCAAATACCGTAAATTATTATTATTTTATTTAGTACATTATAAGTCAATAAAACATATTTAATTTTATTTTAAAATAAGAATATAAATAATTCAATAATATTAAATAATGATAATATAAAAAACAATTTTCATTTTCATTTTTATAAAAAAGTGCAATTTAGATTAAAAAAATTGCCCCTGTAATGGGTTAGAGCTCGATATTTCTAGCATTAGAAATGTTGGCAATATTATGTTAATGGGAGACTTCAATGCTCAAACCTCAAGCAACCAAGCTATTCTCTTAAGCAACTACTCCAACCCTAATCCTCTCTGGTTAGATGAAGAGTCGAAGACCTTATTTCAACTAGAAGGTACATTAGAAGCTCTGAAGATCTAGACGAAAACTTGTTCGGCTCCAAGTTAGTCAAGCTTTGTAGTGTTCAAGATCTCATAGTTTGTAAAAACTTAAAGAAGTGGTCAAATTCAAGTAGAATGACTTGCATTCATGGTCTTGGAAGCAGTGTAGTTGATTATGTCATATATGATATCCCTTTATACAACAAAATAATAAATTTTGACATCCTAAATGACCACGATCCTGATTCTGATCATAGGCCTTTAATTATAACCCTCAATCTTACCATGCATAATGAGCCCATTGAGGAAAATTCTCAAAGCCAAGAGCACCTGATTTTTGATAGAAATAATATAGATGGATTTCTCAATGATTTAACGAATATTTTGTTCTCTCTTTCTAACAACACCAATATAGAAGATATCTATCATAATTTTACTACTTCCCTCTCCTCTGCCATCAACAATTTTTCTCGTGAAATATCTAGCAAAAAGAAGAACATAAGAACCAACCCTTGGTATGATAACGATTTCAAACATGTGCATAGAGAAATTAAGGAAGCTACTGACGAGTCCCTGAAAGTCGACAACATAAGTAAGTACAAAGCTCTAATTAAAAGAAAAAAGACTTGCTATATAAATAAAAGACACGAAAAACTTTTACACTTATCTAAGACGGCTCCTAAGAAATTTTGGAGATAAATTTTAACTTGTAAAACTAAAGAAAATAATAAGATCTCTATGGAGGATTGGAGCTCGTATCTTAAAAAGCTTTATGAATCCCTAGATGTCGTGGATAACATTCAAACCCTCCTTACAACCGAGCAAGTGTTTTCCTTATAAGACATTGACTTTGGGATTAAGCACCTAGCTAATGGATAAGCGAAAGACATTGAAGGGCACCAAGTAGAAATCCAATTAATCGGAGCACCCGTCCTCATACCTTATATTCACAATCTCTTTAATCTAGTAGTCAAGCATGGCTTCCGTAAGCCTTGGACTTGGAGCATTATGGCTATAAAACAAAGGAAAGCGAGTTAAAGGCCAAGCGGGATTCAGAAGGCATCACTCAACCACATACCACCTCATTACACTTAGGGTTATCGCAGAGGAGGGTCATAATAATAAATCCAATCTTTTTTGTTGTTTTGTGGACTTTTGGAAAGCTTTTGATACAGTGCCTATAAATAACCTTTGGAATATATTAGAAGAGTTAAAAGTTCCTCTCGAGTTGAGGGCTGTGAATATAAGGTTATATGAGAACGTCGTTTCCAAATTCAAAAACACTAAATGATAGTCACAAGATATTAATTGTAATATTGGAGTTAAGCAAGGGTGCCCCCTTTCTCCTACCCTTTTTGGAATTTACATCAATAAGCTAGAATATTGTTTAGAAGAGGCAGGTTGCGTTGGCATGACCTTGGAAGGAATAGTCATCAGGCTTCTTCTCTATGCTGATGATATCGTTCTTATGGCAAGGTGCCCATATGATCTTAAGAAGCAATTATGAATTCTCAAATATTTATGCACCAATATGGGCATGACCATTAACACTGACAAAACAAAATTCATGATTATCAAGTCCAATAAAGGTACTTATGTCAATTTTTCTTATGACAATAGAATATTGGAGGAAGTAACCTCCTATAAGTACCTAGGAATTGACTTTCATCACAAGCTCAATTGGAACTATAGCATTGAGAAGAGGATAAATGGAGGGTGGAAAGCCTACTTTGGTCTTGAAAACAATTATAAATCGGAAAACCTTGTGATGTGGGACAAAAAGAAATTCCTCTTTAAAACGCTCATCACTCCCATTATTTTATATGGCTATGAATCTTGGGGATGCAACATTTCCAGAGAATCTTGGAGAAGAATTGAGAAAATTTTGAAACGGTTTATTACTTATAATCTTAAAATTAAGAACAACACGCCCCATCCTATTCTCCTCATGGAAGCAGGGCTCTCCTCCATTGAAAGCATGGCTATGATTATATATCTAATGTACAAGAACAAATTAAACAATATAGGAGATGATTAACTTCCTAAAATTGCTCTTAACTCCAGCAAAAGCACATCCGCCTCAAGCGGGGATGGCTTAAAGATGCCATGGCTTGGTTAAATTATTGGAGGATTAATGAAACTACCACTCTACAAAATATCGATAACATTAATTACATTTTACTTCTACTTTCAAAGAGAAAATGTGGTGCAAAGAAGAAATAGAGGTAAAAAGAAAGCTTCAGTATTATAAAGAGACCATTAACTCTAATCTCGAGGATCAAAATGATATTTCTATCTTAACAAGCTCAAAGAAAACAATTAATATTGCTAAGATTAGAATGGACTCTCATGAGTTTCATAGTGAAATTGGGCGTTGGACAACCCCTAAGCCACCTTGGGATGAAAGGATTTTCCATCTATGCGAGAGTATGAGCATGGAAGATGAAAATCACTGAGTCTCTTAGAATGCTCGGCTTCCACCCACATTAGATCTCAATTCCAAAATCTTTGCTCCGACACTAACCTTTCTATCCTTCTCGATCCCCAAAACTATAGTGAGCTAGGGACACTCCCCTTTAAGCTTTTTGAGCATAGAGATAGTATTTAAAAGAAAATCAAATAATCTTTATCTTCTTAAGGTCCGATAGACCAAGATTGGTCTCAGTGGACGTTAAAGACCATCATAATCATCATCATCATCATATATCTATCTATCTATCTATCTATATATATAATATTTGAATCTCTTTTCCTTTTAAAAAACATTTTGAGTTTTGGATTATGGATTATTATTTATAAAAGAAGATAAGTTGCTTTATTAATATTAATACTTATGATTTAATTTATTTTTATTTGTAATTTAAGTTTCATATTTGAATTTGAATTTTTTATAATAAGAGATTGTATTAGTTGTATTTTTTAATTTGAATTTGATATTTTAAAATAATTTACTATTTTAAAAAATGGCTTATATATTAATAATATTAAATATTGATGTCAAAACAATACAAACAAATCAACAAAAACACATCTATTTATTTATATTGTAATTTATATTATATTTTCAAAAACAAATATATTCACTTATTCAGGTTCACGGAGCTTTTAATATTTCTAAATATTGACATTTAATATGCAATTTCACATTTTTAAGATTTTTAGATATTAACATTTGATATATTGATATGGATATAAAGCATTTTATATTGATACAATAATTCTTTCTTATTTATACCAATATAAATCCTTTTAACTTCAGTTCTACAAAGCGCTAAGATGAATCAAATCTGCAAACCTTTTACCACTAAATGACAACACGCATCCCTCTCATGACTATGCTACAATACACCAATGCATGCATTCATATTTTTTTATTTTATTTTTATTTTAATTTTTGTTTATTTTTAATTTTTAATTTTTATGGGATAGATGGACACATCTCCCCCACCCGGGCTGTAGAAATGCGCCTTCCCGGCGCAATAAAACTTTATTTAAATTTTCTTTTTCTTTTTAAATTAATTTCAAATAATTAATTTGTTTTTTTAAATTAAAGGCGGGGACTAAGTTGCACGCAACTCTTGTTGATATATTATTAGTATTTTTTAGAAGCTCTTCTGACAAAGTATTAAAATTCACCTAAATAGATAATTACCATAGGCAATCCTAAATAAAAATTGCTTACAAATAAAAATATTAATTATATTATTTTGAGAATACTTCTTGAATGAGAAATGATACAATGAGAATGGTAACAATCTTAAAATCATGAAAATTATTATTGCACTGAGAGTAGCGAGGTGCTCTACAACCCAGTATGGGGGAGATGTTGTCACGTAACATAGGTGAAATGGTCCTCTATTGGTGGTTTATCACAAGTGACATGTTGGCACATGTTAAATGGCTTTTTTTATGGGAAGTTAATTATAAGTGACATATTTATGTAGGTGAAATGGCCCTCCAAAGGTTAACCACCAAATATAAGCATTTGGATTTGGTTAAATTACAAAAATATGTAAACATAAATTACCTATTTGAACCTAGCCTCAATAGAGGAATAATTAAACATACACATTCACTTTTAAATCATTGCCACATGTTAAAACTAAGAGTCATCTCATATTCGTGGGAGAGTCAAACTTAGTTGATGGTGTGAAACACTTCAATCTTCATCCCTAAACCACAATCCTTACAATGTAACAACAACGTTATGATAATATTGATTTCCTCTCTTTCCTCTATAAAAAGGATTGAAAAAGAAAAAGAAAAAGAAAATTAACAAAATAATGTTTGATAAATAATTTTAATATGATAAATGCCCACAGGGCATAGAATAGATGGTGAATGGGTGTACTGTTAAGGCAATCCTTGCGTAAGGTCACCACTTCAAAACTCTGTGGATATGAGCCTTATAAAAGAAATATGATAAATGTTTTTGGTCTTTTTTTTAATAGTAACATATAGGTGATTGTATTAAAGAGGCTACAACCAAATTGTGCAACAGAGTCGTACAAAAATAGAAAATGTTTGTGGCATATATCTTGAGCATCCAAAACATCATAAGCTATCAAAAAATGACTATAATTTGTCTCCAAAAATTCCTTGAAACTACTGTAGGTATACATCCTATAAAAAAACTCCTAAAACATAAATAGTTTTGCAAAACATTATATAAATTTCATGAAAATAGTGTTAATCATGGACTTCTCTTAACTCTCATGTGGCCTAGTGCATTCCTGGTTGTTTAAGGTCCATGTCTTCAAATAATTGAGAGACAATGTCTTCTTCCTTGGTGTCTGTTGAGGTGGAGCCTAAAGATGGTTGAGGATTTGAAGTTGTTGAATGGTTCCCTTTGTTGATGCTATCAATATATGTTTAAGGGCCAAACATTTGCCTCTAAATCACATATTTTCATTTTTTATTGTAGTACCATATCCAAGACTTTTTTAGTTTTTAGATCTAAATATATTTTCATTGCTATGGATTGTGTTGGAGAGGGTGAGAATAGAAGTTCTATTATCATTGATGTATTCTTCCTGCCTCTAGAGGGTCCTCTGGATGTCATAAATGGCCCTTTGAAATTTCCCATGATAGCCTGGGTATCCCATAGCTCTTAGGAATACCTAGGTTGATGTAATGAAAATTAAGATGAAACTCAATGAATCGATAGTGCAAACACCAAAAGAATAAACCCAATCAATGTTTAAATACTTGAATAATGTATTCTATCTTCTTGAAAATGAGCAATTGAAATGAAATGCCCATTATACTCAGAATCCTAAAACTTAAACAACTTGATGTAGAGACCTTCCACTCTTCCATATTTACAGACCTAAAGGCTGTAATACTTATCTTCATGAAGCTGATTGCAATTGAATTGAAATGCTTCGAGTATAACCGGAATCTTGAAAATTCAACCTGACACAAAGACCTTCCACTATTCCCCCAAATTTTATGGTCTGAACGAACTGGTTATAGCAAAAATTCTCTTATACTCGAACTAGGAACACATCACAAAATTGATATTCCACTCTTAATTAATACCAACAACTCAATAGACCAAGTAGACAATCTCCATACAACCCATTCCTCCAACACAAAATAAATAAAGAGCGGATGACACTTTCCTCTTTGACAATGCCAAGATCAAATCCACCCTTACTTCCCAAGAGCGAATGAACATTGGAACCCATTATCCCACTTGTTCCCATGAATGAAGGGCCAAAATGAGGTGACAACAATGAAGAAGGCATGTATGCCTTATTAGGTCCATCCCAACTTTCATATTCCTATTGGTGGTTTGCGACACTTAAAGGCTACGTTTCCCTTGATATGACATGAGGATTAATTGCCAAAATTTAATGGATTTCATAATAAGTGACTTAGGGGATTGCTAGGAATACCATCCCTCCATTTTTAAACAATATTCTTCATTCAAATCAATGTCTCCATTCAAGCCTCAAAGGATGTAGAAGTACTTGACTTTTTGAAAGGAGAGGCTTCTAATTTGATTTGGGAGATTATAAAGCTAGAGAGGTTGTCATCGATATGTGGTGTTTATTCATAAGCTTAATGATAATTAGTGATTCACATACTAGGATGGATTGCACTTTATTTGCACTAGCACTCCTTAATCGTTGTAATAAGACATATCCCTGACCTTAATTGTTAATAGTTGTTCCAAGTCCCAAGCATATTTAAGTTTTAGAATTCCTTTAAGATCAATGAAGATCCCTACACTTGCCACCCCTTCATTTAATCTTTTCTTAGAAACTACACATTGCATGATAAATTAACATAAATAACAATTAAGAACCATTTACTTACCTCTTAATCATTTATATTTAAATAAAATTTGTTTGTATCATTCACTTGTTTTTCAACATGGTTATTATTATATATAGCTTGAATGGGCCTAACAACTAAGAATATGTGTATCTTCCTAGGAGATCATAGGTTCAAATCCGGAGGGGGGTAGGTAGGGTTGAAATTTGACGTCCTACCTTGCAAGTCAATAAATATTTATATAACATTTTAATTTTAACATTGCCTTTCATTTCACGTTTAAATCTTAATTTTACCCATCGTAATAATAGTTGATTTTTGTAAATAACATTTATAATAACTATATGAAACATTGAATTCTTATATCTTGCCTCGTATAATACAAAAATAAAATGTTTAAAAAATATAATAAACAAAAAAAAAACGTAGTAAACATAATGATTAAACCAAACACACACATAATGCCGAAGAAACTTTATCGTGGAAACCTTTAAATATGCTTCTTCACAAGCAATACAATGGGCCATTAACATAGGCTACCAAATACAATGGGCAAGTCATGTTTGCCTATCCAAGGAAGATATATATATATATATATGAGCTTGGGATATAGATATTAATGACGTATAAAAATAAAAATGCACTTCAAAATGATGGTTGAAATTAAAATTCACACTTCATTATGAAGTGGCAGTGCTTTGACGTTTAAAATGGCAAATGACGGCTATTTACTTGTCAAATTTCAACCCTCGGTGTAGGGTATGTACACCTTTGTAGACTTTAGTAGTTAAACCGCTGCACAGAGCGGGTCCCTTGTCCCACAAATAAGGGAATCAAGGTTCCTTATCCCACAAATAAAAAAAAGTCTCATACACTAAATTGGTGTTTGGATTGGTTGTGATCTTAAAAATAGATTATTATTATTATTGATGTGAACATGTATTATCAATGTTTTACTATATTTGAGGATGGGGTCTCTGGTGAGCGTTGAGGCAAGAGGAGGTTATTGGCGACAATTGGATTTCCTGGCAGAATGACTAAAATGGTTGCAGTAGATCTTGGAGTCAAGTTGATTCGACGAATCAACCCAGTACCAACCAAATATAAAAAAAAGTGGGAACTATTATTACTACAGTCATTTCTGATCAACACTATTCTAGGGTTTTTTAGTTTTTACCTTTGGCCTCCTACTACCAGTTTATCCTTTCCTAGTTCACCTAACCCGGTTACTTTTTGTAGTTTTTCATTGGATTTCTTGATTTCCTTATAGTTTATTATATTTTCTTTGGAGCCCTGTCAAATCAGTCCGGTTGGCCTGCACATTTTTTAGGGTTTTGGGGGATAGGTTTAGGGACTCATCAGGACAGGTGTAGGTTAACTGGGAGAAGGACCGGTTTTATCGGTCTTAACATTTTTGAGCGTTAGTCTTTGTTTACAATGGAAAACACTAAGTATCATGCAGGCGAGAATGTGAAGGACACGAGGCATTAGGGGTTTGACGTTTACAGGAAGAGGGGAGAGGTTCCCACGAAGAAGGACGAGGGTTTTGTAGCTCCACCACCTATTGGAATTGAGAAGCATGGTAGGAAGAAGTTACTCTGTGGGAAAAAGGCGTGGAACAGGATGAAACTGAAGGTGATTAAGACAAGGGAAGGTCTCGATCAACTCTTCATTGAAGAAAATACAAATCTGGATAGGGTGGAAATGCTGGCTAACAGGGCCTTGGTGGGGCGTATCGAATTCGTATCCGGCAGTAGAGGTGAAATTTTGGAGTGGGTTAATCAGAATTTGGCTCCTCTGTTGGGTCTGGCGCCTAGGGTTAACTTTTTTTTTTCCTTGGAAAAAAAGCGTAATTTTATTTCATCTTTCGAGAACAAAATTACATTCTGAAAATACACTTTTGAAGAGAGGGTTAATTTATTAATGAACCGATGGATTATATTTATTTTCCCTGAGCCTGAACATATTGGTGTTATTTTGGAGTGGAATTGGCTCTTCAAAGAAGGGTCCATCATTCTAAAACGCTGGCACATCTCTTTCGACCCATTGAAAGAGAAACAATCTCGCAGATACCTATGGATGTTGGTTCCTGGTTTACCCATTGCTTTGTGGATGGATAATATCCTAATTGGTTTGGCAAACTCTGTGGGGAAATTCATTAGGGTAGACAAAAAATCCTTGTTTGGCGTGGATAAACAGATGGCCCATGTTATGGTGGAATTCAACATGGCAAAGGGATTACCGGCAGAGGTGGAGGTCAAATGGGGTAGGGTTTCTTTTCGACAGAGACTGGACTACTACAAAATACCTTTCTGGTGCTATAATTGTAGAGAAATGGGACACATTATGGCAAGATGCCCAAATTTGTTGCGGGATGCTCACGAAGGCATTATTTCTAAAAAATTGGGTTCTGAAGCGCAGGATTGTATCAACAAAGATTTATGGCATTCTCCTCCTGTATTATCCAATTCTAGTAAGTTATCTCCTACATCTATCACTCGCTATAAAGATGTGTCTAAGGCCGAACTAGATTTTTATATTGACGCTGAAAAAACCCTAGATAGACGAATTTAAGATGAGGAAGTTATCTTAAATTTGGGGGGTTCTAACACTGATTTGACTCCTGAAAGGGTGTGTGGTGGTTTGAGGGAGGTATGTACCCCGTATGATTTGAGGCCCATGCAGGGTAGATGTGGGGACATCGTTAATGTGGTTTCTGGAAATTTTTGTAAAATCCTAATATTGAAAATGCTCATGGGATGTCGTCCTTAGTAGAGCAGGATAGGATTTTTACATTAGAAGAGAGGGATGTATTAATTGACAGTGGTTACAATACTGTTCATTCTACTGATCGTTTTACACCATTGTCAGTTTACTCTAAGAATCCATCCACAAACCCAAATGTTAAACCTATATATTGTAACCGATTTCAAAATGTTACTATTAGAAAAAATAGAAGGAAGCCAAAGGATTCTTCTCAGGATGGGGGTGAAGTTTAAGTTACACTCTAGTATCTACTAGAATTGATGACTCTGAAAAAAGAAAAAAACAATAACCTTCATGACGTTTCCCATGAGGCCCTTGGAGCATTCGTGCCTCTTTTGGGGGGTGGGAAATGATATTTCTAACCATAAATGTAAGAGGTTTGGGGAAGGCTTATAGGGTTAGGGCCTTAACCCATTTATTTAAGACTACTAGCCCAGATTTAATTTTGTTACATGAGACAATGTGTGAGGATGTATGGGCAGTTAAAAAACTTGTGGCCATCCTGCCCGGGTGGGAATTTGCGGCCATTGGATCTATTGGTTAGTCCGGTGGTTTACTTGCTAGGTGAAATCCTCGATTCTTTAATTTTCGAGCTTACAAAACAGATTGGGGCATTTTTTTAGATGGTTGGAGTGGGTTATTGAACATGTCCCTGCCTGTATTGAACTGTTACGGCCCCTACAGGGATAGGGTTCATTCTAGAGCTCTCTTAGTTCATATGGTCTACTGAGGGTTAATAATTTAATCATTGCGGGTGACCTTAATTTCACCAGGGCTGCTTCTGATATTTGGGGTCCTCGGGCAAGATTGGATGATATGGCTGAGTTTTTTTCGAAGTTTTTACATACTCATGATTTGGTGGATGTATTTCCAGGTGTCCTCTCCCCCACTTCGACAAATGGAAGGAACGAAGATGATGGCATTCACAAAAGACTTGATAAATTCTTGGTAAAAATGAACTTATTGCAGGCCTGGGAGCGACATAGATCTTAGGTAGGAGAAGCAAAATTTTCAGATCATTGGCCCGTATATCTTCAGATAGAAGACTCAAATTGTCAATTAAAATATCCCTTTATGTTTAATAGCTCGTGGCTAAGAAATGAGGATTTTTGCAGCCTTATCAGAAAGTTTTGGTCCAACACTAAATTAGAGCACAATTTGAACCCAATGGATTCTTTAGTTCACAAGCTTCGGGTTCGATGTGGTTACAAAATGGATAAAAAATAAGCATAAATTGGATATTCAGGAATATAGGGAGCTAGAGGAACAAATTCAGAGTTTACATATCAGGAATTTTGAACAACAACTCAACAATGAAGTTTTTACAAAATTAAAACTATTGGAGCAGAAAAAAGAAGAGATTCTTTTACAAGAGGAGATGGACTGGAGGCTAAAGAGCAGAGCCGTATGGATTGGGTTCGGAGATAAAAACACAATTTTTTTTCATTCATATGCCTCTCAAAGGAAAAATACTAATGCTATTTGGGAACTCTGTGATGATGATGGAAATCATATTTCAGGTACTGAAAAGTTACAGTCTACAACAAGATGTTTTTTTGGAAAAATATTTGCGGATACAGGGCAATGTGATTTAATCACTCAACTAAAAGTGGCCAGATTATTCTGTGTTTTATTTGATAACCATGATGTTGAGGAATTGGGGAAAGAAGTTACTCTGTTGGAGATCGAAGAAACACTGGAAGGGTTTGCAAAAGAAAAAAAGCCCTGGGCCTAATGGCTGGACTGTTGAACTTTTTCTGCATTTTTTTGATATTATGGGTGAAGACATCTTGAAGATGGTGGAATACTCAAGAACTGAGGGATTCATCTCTGGGTCTTTAAATTCAACATTTCTCACATTGATTCCAAAGCTTAGTAAACCAAAATCCATTGGGGATTTCAGGCCAATAGCTCTTTGTAATTTGGATTACAAACTAATATCCAAGATTGTTGCTACAAGATTGAAGCCATCACTGTCCAGATGCATTTCTGCTAAACAATTTGGCTTCCTATAGGATCGACAAATCCTTGATGCAATTGGCATATATCAGGAGATTATCCATTCGATAAAGACAAGAAAATTGAAGTCTTATTTACTCAAGATGGACTTGGAGAAAGCGTATGATAGAGTTGACTGGGTATTTTTGAGGCTGATCCTAATACAGGTTGGCATTCCTCCATTAGTTATGAGGTGGATTATGGCATGTGTTACCACTGCAAACATTGTTGTTTTGGTCAATGGTGCTCCGTCGGAGTTTTTCAAGAGCACAAGGGGTATTCAGCAAGGATGCCCGTTATCACCTCTCCCATTTCTGCTAATCATTGAAGGTCTTAGTAGATTGATTAGGAATGCAAAACATGAAGGCACTATTAAAGGCATCAAACTCTCATCAGATTTGTTTCTTACTCATCTTTTGTTTGTCGATGATGTCCTATTAGCAGGGATAGATTCTGTTGATGAATGGCTGAAATAGAAGGCCATTATTAGAATATATTGTGATGCATCAGGAATGTTGGTGAGCAACAAAAAACCTAGCTTATTACACCACATAATTGACAATGACAAGTTAGCAGAATTGAAAGATATTTTGCCATATAATTTATGTCACTTGGAGGACGGCTTCAAATATTTAGGCTATTTCTTAAAGCCTAATGGTTACAAGATAAAAGAATGGTTATGGTTATTGAAAAAAATTGAGTGCAAAATTAATCAATGGACCTACAGGTTACTTTCTATTGGTGGGAGACTCACACTTATCAAATCAGTCTTGACAGGGATTCCAGTCTACTGGTTCTCCCTCAATCAGGTACGAAGCTATATCATTAATTTGTTAAGGAAATGTTTTTTCAATTTTCTGTGGACTAGAGGCTTGGATCGCAACAACCTGGTGATGGCGAGATGGGAGAGTATAACACTTCCGAAAAGTTGTGGTGGATGGGGGACAAGGAATTTATCCATCTTTAGTATTACTCTTAGATTAAAATGTTTATGGAGAGGAATTTTTGGAACCACTCTCTGGACAAAGGTGTTTTATGTGAAGTATATCAAAGGAGATGCTTTAAAATGGATAAGGAATCTAAAAAAAGGATAATGGGGAACCTCCCCCATTTGGTCTAGTTTCATAAAAGTTTACAACTGGTTGGCCAAGGACCTTTCATGGAGGGTAGGAAATGGAAAGGAGATACTAGTTGGGATTGACCCGATTTTTGGATTAGAGGAAACTATACTCTATCAAAGGATATCCTAAATTATTTGAAGGATTGTGATCTCTACACCCTCAACGAAATAAAGAAGACCGTAGTTAGTTTTAACCAAAATTCCTATTGGCTTAGTGCAAAGGATCTTGGTTTTACAGGTGATGCAGTTTCTGAATGGGATAATTATATCAAAAAGTTGAATTTGATAGGATGCAGAATAACAAAGGATAAATATATGTTAATCTGGAACATCAATAGTGAAACTGGAGTGGTGACGGCCAAACATGCATACACCGTCATTATAAAAAATATGTGCAATTCTCCACAGAATTGGTGGTATAATAAACTGTGGCAGTGGGAGATCCCATTAAAAATAAAGTGTTTCATGTGGCATGCGCTCCAAGGTGGCCTGAAAACATGGGATAATTTAATAAAAAAGGATGGATTGGGCCAAATATATGCATATTGTGCAAAAACAGCTCCGAGACCATGAACCATCTTCTTGTTGACTGTGTGTACACGAGAAATATTTGGAACAAGATCGTGAATTATCTTAAATTGGATCAACAGTGGGGTGTGGGAACGTTTAACCAGTGTGCCCTCAACTGGTACAGGTAATGCATAGTTTTTCCTTCTCTGCCAGCTTTGATATCATGGTCTATTTGGTATTTCAGAAATACTGGCATCTTCAAGGACAAGGTGCCGAATAATATATGGACAGTCAAATAGATTCTAGATTTGATTCAAGATCATTATTCAGATGTTGAAGGGCATAAAGCTCAGAATGTGGGTACTTTCTGTCCTAATCACAATAGGCCTATTGTTTTTTTCGATGGTGCGGCAACAAATGGTTTATGTGCAACGGGTGGAGTAGTTTTTATTAACAAGGATCATTGTTTCAATTTGAGGATGAATTGTGGTACTGGCACAAACATGAAATATGAACTTCTTGCTTTGTGGTGTGTATTAAAAGTGGCAAACTCTTTTGGTCTTCATCAGATTACAGTATTTGGAGACTCTAGAGTGACTATTAAATGGGCCTATGGCGAATACAAACTTAATGTTTTATTCCTTTTTCATTGGTGCCTAAGAATTAAGGCTGAGATACAGTCCTTTGGTGATATATCTTTTGAACATATATATCGTCAACACAATTCAATGACAGATAAACTGTCAAAGCAAGCACTGGATGGCGAGGAAGGAGTTATCTTTTGGGAGGAATTACAGGGCACACAAGTTACATATATGGGATAAGTTAGAATTTTTGAATATTAATCTTATGATGTAACTTTTATATGTCTTTGATTTCTTGTATGGGAAGGGAATTAGTTATATGCATGATATGTTAAGAAGGGAAATGGAGTATATTTTGGAACTTAAGTCTTACTGACTTAAACATTTTGTACTATTTGATTCAATATGAATACCAGTAGTATGCTTTTTTTTTTTCTTTTTTTTTTTTTTTTTGCTGAAAAACAAAAATGTTTTATTATATCTCATCAAGGTTTGAACACTAGCTATCAAATTTACAAGTCTCTCCTAAATTACATAGTTAGACCAAAGAGTTAATGAGATTCAAGACATTTATTTAAAAAATAAATGAGTTTAATAACGAGTTTTTTTATAATATTTCATAGTAGGGAATACTATAATTCCAGAGTTTAATAACCAAATATATGTCCTCTCATTCCTTAGGTTTAATATTTGGAAATCATTCGCTTAGGTTTTTTTTGGACATGAAGACAACACACTTGAACTAAGGGTTAATGAGGCAAAATTAAATGCTTTTAATAATAAGTTAGGGGTGCCCTCATTTGGTTATTTGGTTGGGTATTCCTTAATAAAATATAATATTTTATTTTATGATGAAAAATTATAAATTATTTTAAAAAAATGGATTAAGAAATTTGTGGATTTATATATATATTTAGTCACATGTGAGATAAATTCTTAATGTTGTATTGAATGTTGTTGTATGTGAGATAAACTATTTATGTTGTATTGAGTGTTATTTATTATTAGGTTGGATAATTGCTTGTATTAGGTTAGTAGTTTGATTTTTTAGATCATTATTTGGGTAATCCAAGTTAGAAGATGTCTTAACAGAATTGAATTTAGGTGGATGGAATGAAATCCATCTAACCCCACCAACGAGCCACCATACCCTTGACTCATCATTTACATTGTTATATATGAGTGTACATTAAAATAATTATTTTATGTGGTACTAATTATTCCGAGAAATCAACTATTTAAACTTGATTCTAATAAGCTCAGGAATTGAAACTTTTGACCTTTGGTCTGAAAATGACTTGTCAACTGGACCCAACCCGCTAAACTATTGAAACTATAAATTGACTGTATTCAAATTAATAAAGATGTACATACTCTACCAAGAAACATACTACCGTCATAAAATTAGAAAAAAGTACATAATGTCCTCAAAGTAAACTAATTAGATATTAGTTAAAAATAATATTCAAAAACATAAAAAAGAAGCATCTTTGATGGGAACGAAGTCGGAAGAGTGTAAGCATAGATTCCGTGTGTAATTGAAGGGAATAAACAAACCGGTTTGGAAATATAACTAATCAGTCAACTGTCAATGTAATCCGCAAACAAGTCTCTCGAAGCCAAACTGTCGATTTCACTACTTATATTTCCCGATGGAAACTTGGGAGGGGGCAGGCCAATCAAGATAATTTAGAGAAATCCAGAACAATTGTATCTCAGAAATGCAGGGAACCCCCTCCTCCCTCCAATAATTGCGCCTCGATATATCCCGCGGTGGCAGCTCCTCAGGAAGAGCTAAATCTGCGGCCTATATTTGGCTGTGTTAGATATGGCTTCACTGCTGAGACGCAGGAAGGCATCGGAGACAGAGCACTCGGGTAATACTACCATTAAAGAACATCATACCCAGGAGGAGGGGGAGGACAAACGAAAGGAGAATGTTGAAGCAAAAGGCAAAGGCAAAGTTAAGGAAACTGAGAAAGATAAGAAGAGAAATGGTAGCAAATGGTGGTGTCTGGACAATTGCTGTTGGTTCATCGGTTGGATAATTTCAATGTGGTGGCTGCTGACTGTTCTCTACAATGCTCTTCCACAGTTTGTGACGGAGGCTATCACTGGCCCTCTTCCGGACTCGCCCGGTCTCAAGTTGAAGAAGGAAGGCCTGCAGGTGCACCATCCTGTTGTTTTCGTGCCCGGGATTGTCACCGGGGGACTCGAACTCTGGGAGGGACGCCCTTGTGCTGATGGTCTCTTCAGGAAACGCCTTTGGGGTGGAACCTTCGGCGAAGTCTACAAGAGGTCTGTATGCATCTTCTTCTAACCTAAATATATTTCAAATAACCAATAGCATAGAATAGATAACATACTAAGTACCGCTGTAAATCTCATGGAATATATTATATAGTTTTTTGTTTTTCCTTCCCTTTTTCGCGAGAACTTCTATATGTTCTTATGCACTAGTGAACTATGTTCAGCACATTAACCCAACAACATGTGTTTGAGGGGTTTGAAGGCGGGGTTGATCACTGAAAGTGTTTTGAATTAACCACTTGACCACAACCCACTTTACCAATGCCATCTAGCAATCGGCTTCAACCCACTTGGCCAATCCCATGTAACAATCGGCTTCAACCCACTTGGTCAATCCCAATTAACAATCGGCCTCAACCCACTTGGCCAATCCCATCTAACAATCGGCCTCAACCCACTTGGCCAATCCCATCTAACAATTGGCCTCAACCCACATGGCCAATCCCATCTAATAATTGGCTTCAACCCAGTCGGTGAACCCAATCTCGGCCAATCCCATCTAACAATTGGCTTCAGCCCAGTCGGTGAATCCAATCCCAGACAGAAATAATTTTCAATTATAGCCTTGTTTATAGAAACAGGTCTCTTTTTTTAGTAATACGTCTTATATTAACAGGAATATATTTATAAAATACAAAATAAAAGTAGAAGGGTATATACGACAATGAATCATATCATCATCCTCAGCGTTACTAGGGCAGAAATAAAATCAGAATAAGCTGAAGCATCCAGTTATTTAGCATTTTTGATCAGAAGATATCCTTTAGCCAACAATTGTATACATACTTCTTTCCACCAAAAAATGAGAAAAAGATTGAAATGAACTGACCTCATTGGAAAAAACATGCTTGCATCATAACCTCCAAATAGTGAACAAAGCAGGGATTCTAAGGCAATGCCAAATTCCCAAGAGAGCAGAAAGCACTAGGTGGTGGGAGTCTCCAAAAGTGCTGCTCACCAATGTACCTTCCCTTGAAACATGACTCTTTTGAATTCTGCAAGCACTCTCGTGTTGATTCTCTGCTCTTCGGGCTGGTGAACTAGGTCAAAACTCCATCAAAACTCCTTGGCAAACCCTGTAAAGCTCGCTTTGGTCAATAGGTTTTCCGAGTTTTGCCGGTTTTGTTTTTGAGATTTGAGTGCATGCTCTTGATTTTTGAATAAGCTGAGTTATTGCCGAGTTTTGCTGAGTTGCCATGTTGGCTTTCCATTTCTGGTTTGCCGAGTAGTTGCTGTGTCTGGCTTGTGGGATTTTGGCATTGTTTAAGTTGGGTCAGCTTGGAATGTCCTGTTTCAGTTGTGCAAATTCTGGCAAGATTCTACAGCCTAATTCAAGAATTTGATTTGTAGATGCCTCATGAATGGTGTCAGATGACTTTATTTTTGATTGGTTTGAACTTTGAAGTTTGCCATAGGGCCATTGCCTGCTGCTAGTTAGTTTAAGATAAAGCTTGTCCAATTTTGCAAGGAACTTCTCTCTGGTCTTGAAAGCCGTAGCTAACTCTGTATGCACATTAACCCAACAGCATGTCTTGGGTGTACTCTCTCAAGTATAAGTTGGATGCTCTTGAAGCATTCAAGGAGTTCAGAATCATGGTTGAGAGATAAAGTGGGAAGAAGATTAAGGTTCTTTAACAAACAATGCGGGATAGTGGGAAGATTAAGGCAACTTTCATCCTCATATAAATTATAAACCACAAAACAATCATGCAGAGAGGAAAATTGTGGAGATTGTGGGGAGAACTTGAGGGAAAAAATTCTCTCTAATAACTTTCGGGCTGAGTAGTCTATATAACAGAGTACTTCCTACTCAATGGAAACTCCATTAAGGTTGTGATACACAAGTTACAACATACTTGGACAGGCATGGAGTGGTAAGAAACCACTTTTAAATCATCTTAGAATCTTTGGTTGTTATGTGTATGCATATATGCCAAAGATGAAACGGATAGCTTAGAAACAAAAGAATAAAGATGCATCGTAGGGTACAATGAAGAGTCCAAGGCATATAGGCTATTTTATTTAAAAAATAAAAGCGTAATGGTTAAGTCAACATAAATGATACCTTGATGAAGATCATTGGCAAGAAGAATCACATTAGATTGCTGTTTCATGGCTTGTAGAAGACAAAGATGCAACTAAAGAGATTGCAAAAGAAAAGGAAGTTTGTTCAAAACCTAAACATAAGGCCAATTTAACTTCAAGTGGTGATGTGGAGGCTAGTGTCAGCAAGGCAAGGAGCAGCAAATCATTTCTTATGGCATACTCACACCATCAATCCTCGGGGGTTCAGGCATCAGTTCGTGAGAACTGGAACTATCAGTCAGCCAGTATTGATCTACCCTCACCCTTGGATAGGCATCCATCCCTACGGACATGCATCAGTTCGTGAGAACTGGAACTATCAGTCAGCCAGTACTGATCTACCCTCACCCTTGGAGAGGCATCCATCCCTACGGATAGGCATCAGTTCGTGATAACTGGAACTATTAGTCAGCCAGTACTGATCTACCGTCCCTCCTGGACAGGCATCTATCCTTTCGGATAGGAATCATCAATCTCTCTTCCTAGAGAGGTCCCTCTGGACCACACCAAGCTTGTCTCGAAAGTACTCAAACTTCACACGAGCCAGAGGCTTAGTTAGCACATCAGCAACTTGTTCCTCTGTAGGAACATACTCGAGCTTCACAGCTCCCCTCTGCACCATATCTCGGATATAGTGGAACTTAATTTCGATGTGCTTCGATCTATCATGAAACACATTATTTTTTGTCAACTTGATGCAACTCTGGTTGTCACAGAGTATCTTCGTAACATCAATCTCTGCATCGAACAATCCTGTCAACATCTTGCGAAGCCATACTGCTTCACCACAAGCTGAACAAGCTGCTACATATTCAGCTTTTGCTGTACTGAGTGCAACACAGGGTTGCTTTCTACTGAGCCATGAGATCACACCTGATCCCAAACTAAAGCAACATCCTGAAGTGCTCTTTTTGTCTTCAACACTTCCAGCCCAATCTGAGTCTGTATACCCATACAGTTTGAACTCACTATCTGAGGCATATTTGAGTCCATAATCCAATTTACCCTTCAGATATCTCATCACATGTTTTGCTGCAATCAGGTGAACATTCCTAGGTTCCACCATATACTGACTCAATGTGTTTACCGCAAAACATATATCTGGACGAGTATTGGTCAAATACATCAATGACCCAATAATTTGTCTATACATGGTGACATCCACTTTCTCTGAAGAAGCATCACTCAGAACTTATTATTGGGGGAGACCATTCAGGGTAGTCATCACAACTTCTGCATCCTCTATCATATCCCTAATGACTTCTAGTTGTTCTTTGATCTGGGATACTCTGGAGAAGTATGAGTGCATGGACTCAGACTTCATACTCTTCACACCCTTGAGTTGATTTCTCAAGGTCATCTTTCTGTTGATGTTCTTTCCTTCAAACAGGCTGGTCAATGCATCAAACATCTCTTTTGGTGTCTTCTTGGAAGACACATGGGGGATCAAGTGATCCTTGATGGAATCATCAATGATTCTCTTTGCTTTGATCAGGTTCTTCTTATGCCTTGCCTTATCTTCATCTCCCTCTGGTTCTATAAGTCCTTCTTTCACATAGTCTTCTAGTTCATGCTCCTCAAGGATGAGCATGACTCTATACTTCCAGGATCTGAAGTTCTCAGCTCCCTCAAGCTTTTCATCAAGCTTGGTATTGCTTGTCATTTTGCTATAATGAGAACCTCAAATGGAAATAGAAAAGTTTGTAGATCTTACCTTGATGATTTGCTGGATCTAGGGTTTGACAGAGAAACCCTAAAAATTCAAACTTGGAATTTCAAACTTCTGTCAGGCCAGGGAGATGCACTTGACTGAGGCGAGCAAGCTGGTGTGCTCAGATTTTGGAAACTCCAAAAATTTACCCCTCAAAAGTGACCTGCGAATTTCGGATCTGCAATTTCTGGTCAAAAGCCCGAACTAGGGTTTGATCGATCCCGAGGTTCTGCCCAACCAAAAAGTTCAATCTTGGTCTCAAAATTTTGATTTTTCTGAGGGGATCAATCCTATGCTGAGAGAACTCCAAAATTCCGCTTCTGTCAAAAGCCCTAATTTCCCGTGGCTGCATAATGTAATCTTTCAGGCCAGCTCTGATACCATGTTAGTTTTTACTTGAACAACATATAGCATATAAACAATTACTGAAAGATAAACAAGCACAGCATAAAACACAATGAACACAGATATTCTCTCGGGGAAACCACAAAGGGAGAAAACCTTGGCAAAGCCTTCCTCAATATAGAAATCACAAAGTACAAAAGTTCCCCAAAACAAATCAGCTACTCCTCCACTTGTGCGCACCTCTCCTCTTCACTAATGCGAACTTGCTTGAGTGAATGAGTGTGTTATCACCTATTTTGTACAATAGTTGAACCTCCATTGAGCCGCCAGTGTTGGGACACCATCAGTGTTCACTTCCAGAGTATCAGGGGTTCAGATTGCAATAATTAGCCAACTTTGGCTAGCCAGTTTTATTTTTTAGTCAAAATGACCATGGCCCCACGAGGTTTGTAATAAGTGTGCTAGTAGGATTTTTGAGTGGCTCGGTCCCCCATGACTTGGTTATGCAACTAAGGTATTCTAGGGAGTTTTTTCCCTTGTCAATTATGCTTTGCCTATAGCCGAGTAATAATCGACTAGGTTTTCTCCCGCTTCCTCCAAAGCTGGAATGCCCGATTTTGAAAATTTGAGTCTTGGGGGGTTATTAGAGTTCAACTGATGTGTATAAGCCTAGTAGACACCATGTATGTCTTAGATGGTCATTTTATAGGGTCCTCGTCCAATAAAAACACTGTCCGAATTTTTTTTACCGGACGCGTTGGATGAGTTTATTATTTTTAATTATTTTTCCAAATATTTAATTGGAAAAATCAAAATTGTAATATGTCAGTCATTCAGGGTGCGTTTTCAGAGATTGAAGGTTTGATTCATAAGCCAAAAATCATTCATAATCCCCGGGCCAGCTTATCCTAAGTTTCAGATGTCAATTTAGCCTCATAATTAATAATTTATCAAAAAACTCCTTTACAGAGAAATTTTTAATTAAAATATTAAAAAATGAATATTTTGGAGATAATCCAAATCTCTCCAAAATAATCCAAAAGGAATAAAGTAAAAGGCTAAATGACATGGCACAGGACATTAAAGATGTTTCCAATCAACTCCAGTTACATTCAGTCAACTGTACAATCACCACAAGAGATCTCCCTCAAAGGAATTCGCCCTCCTCATGAATATTCACGAATTAGCATGTGGCAGTCATTAAATGGATGGTTGGTTTGCATTAATGCCTATGGTAGGCACCTCCCTAAATTAATGGCATCATCATGGCTTGGCTTTCTCTATGATCGAGTTAATCCCTACATCATCTCCACATTAACTCCATGGGATCTCCATGAGGGCTCACATATATTTTCCTAAGATCACGTGTTTACACTTGGCAACTTTTTATTTGAGGGGTGATACTTCCAAAGAAGGGATGGGGGGCGCCTTGCTTAGGTGGAGGCCACCTCCCCATCTTCAATCAATGCAACTCGAGCTTATGTGGTGGATTAGCACTCCAAGCCACCATTAGACTTGGATTTGATTGGATTATGATTGGGAATTCGAATTAGACATGTGCCATTGGCTCCTTCCTTAGCAATTCGAATTAGGGCTCTGAGCTCTTGTATTTTGTATAAATAGAGGTGCTTTGCACTCTCTTCTAGATAGAGAATTGGGCATAGAAACTCTGGTGAAATTGTAATCATTCTTTGTTAATAAAATATTTTCGACTTTGGAGGTCACTTGCATTGGCTCTTGGCATTGTGTCTTCATTCTATGATGAAGTAATATCTCTTTCACCCTACTCTTTGATTTCAATTTTGATTATTGTATGCTTATTGAAGACTAACAATCTAGTACTTGGGCTTCTAATCAAATTGTTATTGAGTGTTTGTGTCTTCAGGGGTTGCATCTAGTAGAAGATTTTGGCATCTAATACCTTCACTATGCAGGAACTCTATTGTTGATGGTCTTTTGTTTGCAGGGGTTCAAGCAATTTCGATCTTTCTTGCCTCATCCATCAAGCTATCAAAAAACATCTTTTTCAAACTGGTTACTTGGTTACCTTGGAAGCCCTAAAACACCCTTGCTTTCGTTTTTGGGCCTCCTTCCCTTCGTTTTTTGCCTTCTCTAGCCTCCTTTCGTTTCTCTCCTTCAAACCTTCCTCTTCCTTTTCGTTTTTGACCTTCCCTAATTCCTTAGCCTTTCGTTTTTTCCTTCTAGTTCTCCCTTCTCCTGGCTCTCGTCCCTCCTCAAGTTTGGTCCTCCATTCTCCCTTTCGCTTTGCCTTTAGACTTGTTCAAGCTTTCTCCCTTTCGTCCCTCCTTGAGCACTTCAAAAAAGTCACAAAAAGCAACAAAAAGGTTTTTGGTTAAGAGTTAGTTGTTTCATTTTTAAAAGCTAAATAGTTAGATCTCTTCTCATTGTATGCTTTTCCATTCATAGATCTCATTCTAGTTTAAAATATAGTGATAGCTTGTTAGATCTTAGTTTATATTTCCATACTAGTATTGCATCTCATCTTTAAAAGTCCATTGTTAGTTGTACTTGCATCTTAGATCTCACCTTAAAGTTAGACTTGCATTGCTCTTCAACTTTCTAGTTTGCACTTAGTTTAGATCTTAGATTTTATTTGACTAATGCTAATGGGTTCTTGAGCTTATCATTGTGATAGGTATTTGAGGAAGAGAAACTCAAAGAGTCTTGAAGCAAGAAGAAGAGAAAGAAGATCCAAACCAAGAAGAGCACCAAAAAACCAAAGGGATGATCCAAACCAAGAAATCTAATTATAATCATTATCCTTTGTAATAGCTCTTAAGAGCTTGTTTCAAGTATTTTCTAAGTTATTTCCCTCAAAGTCCTTTCAAGGGTTTTAATCCCAAAGGCATTTATACTCATATAATAAAGTTTGCAAGTGGGGTTTTTAAGCCCCCACACTCACTTCCCCCATTTGGGGAAGTCTTGTAGCCTTCTTTGCTTGGTTGAGTTGTTAGTTAGTTTCCTTTTGCAAGTAGAAACTAATTGCTAGATTAGTTCAATTTTTGTACTTAGAAACTTTTTGCTAGTTGTTTACTATTTGACTAAAAAGTTTCATCTTTCAAAGTAATACAACTGTTTAAAGTAGAAATGTCTTGAATCTCACCAATAGTGGATCAAGAGTGCTCTCCATCGGAGAGTTGCTTTTATTTCGATTTTTACTTACCCCCATGCTCTCCCGAGTATGGTCTTTGACCTGAAAGAGATTCTTGGGTAGTTTAAAGTTTATTTTCAGTACAACACTTTATTTCCGTGCATCATAAGACTCTTGAACTTTGTCATAAGACGAAGTCAAGAGCACTCTCTGTCGGAGAGGTTTCGTTGTGCTCTTAATAAAATACTTCAAACTCACATCCCCCTTTCTAAAATTTACTTCGTTGCTTTCCACCACCAAGTATGCTTTGCCAACCCTAAAAAGTTGGATTATTACTCAGAACGGTGACTGGATTTGATTAATCTTACAAGTGATAACCATAATAAAATCTTCACCCCCATAACCAACGAACCAACGTTGTTTTTCGATAAATACTCAGGGAGTGGTAATTCTTGCTGGTGACGTAGGAACCCACCGTTGTCATAGAGTTCTAGCTTGCTGGTTAAGTTCCTTGGACACCTAGCCTAGAATACTGGACGGTCCGTCACATCACCGAGAGTTGCCACTGAAAGTATTTCTTCCGGTTGGACTTCAATACCTTGCTTTCTTAGCCCTAATAATCAATAACACCTAAAACACTTCAAAATTTACCAAGAACAATTTCAAAACGATCTCACGAACATTACATTGCGACTTATTTTACAACATCCCAAGCACTTATTGACTCCATTTGGCACTGGTCTCTGAAACTCATATGTATCACCTTGATCTGGACCATTAGTCCTTTGGTATTTGTTTAATTATCTTGTGGATGCTTATTTAATTTTTCAAGTCATCATATATTGTTTATCTTGATATTCATGTTTTGTAATTGCAACGTGGATTGCGTGTTTATTGTGTTCTCATCATTAAAAAACTCCTAAACAACACCCATCCGCATCATTTCATCACTTAAAACATCTAAAAAACAAGAGCCATAGAAAACTCTTTGTTAGGGACAACCCCCCTTGGCTTCGTTAGGGGTTTGCCTAAACGGAGGAGCTTGGATTCAGGTGACAGTACCCGGCTCATTGCTTGCCCCCAAGGCCACACCTTCCCCACTTGTAGTGAGGGAACAACTTTCTAAAGATTTCTGCTGGTGGTGTGCATCTCGGCGGACAACTGAGTGAATAGAAGTGAGAGAGGTGTCCTTTATTTATATTCTTCTGTTGGGGTGACAATTTCCCCAACAGGGCCGACTTCTCTACTTGACTGGTCAATTACATAATATAATAATCTTTAGGGGCTTTTCTAGGCCGACACATATCCTAGGGTTTATATTGATTCTTTCAATGACCTTTACATTATTAATTACATGACCATCATCTCCCGAAGGAGGAATACAATAATATAAATAGAATATCTTCCGCAGTTACATTATTTTAACATACTGGTCCATGAAGTTGTTAATGGGCACCATGATTGCAGACATAAATATGATGATAGCAGATTTAAAGGAGGAGCTAGCACTGTTGAAGAAAATGCAGGTTGAGGTTCATTTGCTGTACTCCAAAATTGATATTATGGCACGTAGGAAGGGGGTGGAGTTCCGGTTTGTAGCTCGACACCAGGCCCCTCTCCAATGACTCCTCAGATAATAGTGGATTTAGATGATGAGGCTGCCAAGGATGCCAAGGTTCCTCCTCCTTGATTTTCTTGTCATGATATGGTCTCAACTGTTTTGGTTTTGGTTTTGGGAGACTAGCTCTGTTTATGCATGCTTTATGGATTTAATTTCCAGTATTGTTTTAGTATTTGCTAGTATTGTTTACAACTGTTATAATTTGCAGCATAATAGCTTAGTTTACAGATATAGTCCTTATAGAAACAACTATATAACTGTCATGCTTTGTTTAATGAACATGCCCATTCCCTGGACTTTGGGCTGGGTGTATGGTTAATTATTTTTTATTTCCGACTCATTGAGGGACTGTTTTCCACTCTTTGGAGGGGGGCCCTTTTGAGCTCACAATTGTAGTATTTTGTAAATTACTGTTAATGAAAGGCAGTTCTCTCTTACTTACAAAAAAACAATTTATTTAGTTGAGAACATAAGGACAACAATCGCCTAGGATTTGAAAAATTCACATGGTATCAGAGCTTCTCCGATTTAAGAGTTTACAACAGTAGATCAATTGCTAGAAACAACCACGGGAACCAATTGTTGGGAACTAGGACTAATAGTTAGAGGGTTTTAGAGGCAGTGCTTATCGGTTTTGGGAGTTTGTGTGCAGATCAGAGATGGCATCAACTAACCTAAAGTTGGAGGACAAATTGGAAAGTGCCTTGAATTTCCTATCATGGAAAGTCAGGGTAACTCTTCTGTTAAAAGAGATTGATCTTTGGGATATCGTTAAGGATGTAGTAACTGCGTTGATAGATCCGTAGGCTTTGGTAGTTTACAACAAGAAAAAAGTGAAATCCAAGCAGATGATCGTGGATGCTATAAAGGATCATTTGATTCCTCATATATTCGAGAAGAAGATGGTGAATGAGATGCTCGATGCCTTGGTTAGCCTTTACCAGAGTGAGAACATAAATAGGAAGATGATATTGCATAACAGACTCGGATATGTAGAGATGACCATATCATACATCGTCATCGGTTACCTGATAAAGGTTACACAAATTCGTGATCAACTTGTAGCAGTTGGGGAGAAGGTTGGAGACAAAGAGCTAGTGAACTAGACGTTGAATGGTTTCCCATCTCAATGGGAAACATTTGTCCATGGTGTTTGTGTTCAAGAGAATCTTCCCTCATGGGAAAGATCATGGGATGATTGTCTCTAGGAAGAGACTTGAATGGAGTCAAAGGCCAACAACCAGGAAGGTGATACCGTGATAGTGACCATGCCCTATTTGGTCAAACAAAGAAGGGTAGGCGTAAAGGGTCCAACAATGGTAAGGTAAAGAGTGAGGAGTCAACCTTACAGGCAGAGAAGAAGGACTTGAGTAAAATCAAGTGCTTCATATGTCATAAGCATGGCGATTATGCATCAAATTGTCCAGAGAAAAAAAAGGTATAGGGAAGCAACAACAACATCAAGTAGCAGCCTCAACTGAAACTCAAATGAATGAGTTTTCCTCCAAGTTCGAGAAGTATTTCTCGATGGTGTCATTCCTTTCTTCCAACATGGTTTTGAAGATCGCTTGCTATGTGGATAGTGGAGCATCTAGGAATATGACATCAGCTTGGAAGCTATTTTCAAGTCCAAAGGAGCATGTTTCTAGAGTTCAGGTTGAGCTTGGTGATGCCAAGTATCTAGTAGTAGGAGTTGGTACCATTCCTTTCCAACTCAAGTCAGGCTACTCTTTAGACTTTGATGATGTGTTGTTTGTTCTAGGTCCTAGGAGGAATTTTCTTTCAGGTTTGATCCTTTGTAGTAGAGTTCAAGAACCAACAAGTCCTTATAAAATCGAAGGAGTCTAGCCTAGGATGAGTTCAAGTGATTGGGATTAGGGAAGGCAATTTATATAGGTTATAGGTTGAGCTTGTTAGATTTTCTACTTTTAATCAATATTTATCTAGGATCTTACTGAAAGAATAACATGCACAGCATAACACAATAGACACAAAATTTCCTCGGGGAAACCATAAAGGAGAAAACCCCGCAACTTTCTCAGAGATACAATCGTCACCAATACAATATCACAAAAGTAAAACCCCAAAACAAAGATGGTCTTCTGCAGCTCCTCTTCTTTTCCTGCTATGCGAACTTGTCCTCGCTCTCACTAATGCGAACTTGTGAGTGAGTGTGATGTCCAAATGAGAGAGCTCCACTCTATTTATACTTTATCTTTCACTTGACCTTTTCACTTACTAGGTTGGCCCCAGTTGTACCTGACTGGGTTGACTTCTCTAGGGGAATCTATTGCCTTGACTTACGATGGAGGATTTACCTTAATGACTTTACATGACCAAATGTAATAATGACATCCCCAACCGAAGGGATAAACATCTCTGTCGGAGGTACAAATAAAATACAATAATAAATACAATATAAAATACAAGTGAATATCTTCCGAAGTTACAATTACATTAGCACTCCCTCTTAACTAGGAAGGTATTCTCTTGACACAGTCATCAACACATTTGGACACAAGTCTTCGTCGCTGGATCATCAATGCTGGAACATCATCATCAACATTGGATCATCGTCGTCGCTGCTGCTGCAATCCTCATCATGTCGATCATTGATTGGTGACATCTCTCGAATCTACTCGTCATAGGAAGTTCTACAGAGCCAACCCTTTTTCATGCTGGATGTAGCCCTAGCCCTCATGTAGGTCTTCATCATCTTTGCGAGCAAGCAATCAAGTAGGTACAACTCAGGACCAGTCATTACATTGCCTCTGCAAACACCTGCGTCTCCTATTGTCGCCTCATTATCTTCAAATCATCTCATCGTCACACGGAGCACAGCCCAAATGCACATCACAATGTCTCCAGTATGGGAGGACTTTCCTACCGCCATACGAGACCCAGTCTACCAACATGCGAGGACTTTCCTACAAGCATGTGAGACACAACACTTACATCAACCGACATGGGAGGACTTTCCTACCACCATTCAGGAAAGGCTCAGCACTTGCATCAATCGACATGGGAGGACTTTCCTACCACCATTCGGGAAAAGATCCGACACTTACATCAACCAACATGGGAGGACTTTCCTACCACCATTCGGGAAAGGCCCCGACACTTACATCAACCGACATGGGAGGACTTTCCTACCACCATTCGGGAAAGGCCCCGACCCTTACATCTACCAACATAGGAGGACTTTCCTACCACTATGCGAGAATGGCCCATGTGCATCTGCGTCTTCCGGACTCATCACTTCCTCTTGGAAGGAACCTTGATCTGAAGAACACCAAGCTTCTCTCTGAAGTACTAGAACTTCACTCAGGCTAGCGGCTTGGTCAATACATCGGGTATTTGCTCGTCCGTCGCAACATACTGGAGCTTCACTGCTCCTCTCTGCACCATATCCTTGATATAGTGATACTTGATCTCAATATGCTTCGACCTGTCATGGAACACCGGGTTCTTGGACAACTTCACACAACTCTGGTTGTCACAGAATATACTAGTCGCCTTTAACTGGAGATCAAACAGATCAGACAGTAGCTTCCTAAGCCATACTGCCTCACAACTAGCCGAACAAGCTGCAACATACTCTGCTTCGGTTGTACTTAGTGCCACGCACGCCTGCTTCCTGCTAAACCGAGAGATCATACCGGATCCCATATTGAAGCAACATCCCGAAGTGCTCTTCCTATTTGCGGCACTGCCTGCCCAATCCGAATCAACATAACCCTGCAGGTTAATCTTCTGATTCGCGTCATACTTGAGCCCATAATCAACTGTACCCTTCAGGTACCTCAATATATGCTTTGCAGGAACCAGGTGAACTTGTCTCGGATCCATCAAGAACTGGCTCAATGTGTTCACAGCAAAGCATATGTCTGGTCTCGTATGCGTCAGGTACATCAATGAACTAATCATCTGACGATACATCGTGGCATAAACTGACTCTGATGAAGCATCACATAGTAGCTTCAAATTCGATGCCATGGGTGTGGCCATAGCCTTGCAGTCCATCATTCCGAATCTCTTCAGAATCTCCACTGCATACTTCCCTTGTCCAAGGAAGATCCCATCCGCATTCTGCCACACCTCCATACCTAGGAAATAGTGCATCATACCCAGGTCCTTCATCTCGAACTCTGCGGCAGTTTCCTCTTCGTATCTGCAATGAGCCCATCCTCCCCTATTACAAACAGGTCATCTACATAGAGTAGAAGTATCACTGGATTTCCCACTTCAATCTTGTAGTAAAGGTTGGAATATGATTTACTCTTGGTAAAGCCCGAGCTCATCAGAAAACTATCCATCCCGCCGTACCATGTCCTGGGTGCCTGTTTCAATCCGTACAAGGATTTCTTCAATTTGCACATGAGTCTGCCTATCATGTGTCTCAAATTCGAGTGGCTGCTCCACGTACACTTCCTCCTCTACTACACCATTCAAGAACGCTGTCTTGACATCCATCTGGTGTACCTTCCATTTCATCACTGCAGCCAATGCAAGTACCGATCTGATGGAAGTGTATCTGGTTATAGGTGCAAATGTCTCCTTATAATCTATGCCTTCCTTCTGGGAGAAGCCACGTGCCACAAACCTTGCCTTGTGTTTCTCTATGCTTCCATCTGCAGCATGCTTGATCTTGTAGATCCACTTAGAAGTCACAACAGACTTTCCTTTTGGTCTCGGAACTACCTCCCAGACATCATTCTTCATGATCGACTGGTACTCCTCGATCATGGCATCCTTCCATTCTTCCTTCTCTGCCACTTCCTCATAGTTGGCAGGTTCTTTGTCAATGATGTCACACAACAGGGCTACATAGCTGGAGTATGGCCTAGGTCTCTTGGTTTCTCTGTACATCCCCTCTGGAGCGCCATACTTCTCTGCATCTTGTATTGCTTCTCGTACCCATGCTGGTTTCCTCTTGTGGGAGTTCTTCTCACGAGGTGGACCTACAGGTTCTTGTGGTTCTTCCATCTCGTGGTCTTCTGGAATCGCTTCTTCCATTACTGCATCTCTGATCCTGGGAACTTCAGGTTCTTCAATATCTTCAATAGGTAGTTTTCTTGATCTTCGTCGCTTGTTCTTCGAAACAAGTCTCTCTTGTAGGGGATGGTACACGATCTTTCCTACAAGTCAAGTTCAATTGCATGATTAGAAACATCTCATATTTTTTAGAACAAATTCTTACGCATAAAGACATGGGTCATACAGTCATGCAATTATCTTAGCCAATGCTTCAATACAACATTCATCCATATCTCGTAACTTTCTAGATGCCTTCCATCTCTACCAAAGCATTGTTAAGAGTGTGCACTACTCCCAACATGTCAGCCAAAAGGTTTCATTCTAGATAAGTAGCAATGGAATGTTGTACAGTACCATAGGCCACTTACCCATCACATCCATATTAGTAGTATACTGTTAATTAATGCAAATATCCTAATATGCATACACAACTTAAATCTAGGAACATAAGTATGTACACCACGAAACAATATTATTTAAGTAAATAGATATATAAGAAATGACAGTTCAAATATTTATCTTTGTTTGTTTGTTGGGTGGACTCCCTCTTGATCTTTGCTTCCTTGCAGGAACTACTGGAGTCTCTGACAGAGTGTTCTTCATTGTTTGATTCTGAGGTCCCGTGCCATCCTTGCTTATGATCGAAAATCTTGAGCAAGTATTCTACACTTGTTGGAGTAGACTTTATGTGTCATGTTATCACATTTATAGTAGTCGGGCTACCATACATTATTTTTTTGATTCCAGTGCACTTTTCAGCCAGTTCCCTTGCATTGAGATGCTGAGATGAGCATCTATTATGGATCATGTTGTTACATGGACAACAGTTTTTGTTCCCCATGCCATGACTGAGTTTCAGGACACTCAGAGAGATGACCGATGTAGCCATTTAGCCATTTGTACAGAGCAGTTAGTATTTCCCAGAGTTAAGGCAGTAGTTTCAGAGGACAGGTGATGGTTCAGATATTGGGCATTCAGGTATATGACTCAACAGGTATATTTTGGTGTTATGGTTATATTGCTCTTATATTCATTCTTGTAGCATGTCTTAGTATTTAGTATCATGATCTGGCGATCATATAGATATGTGGACCTGGTTGTACTTTTATATATAGATATTTGTCCCCACTCAGACTTAGAAGTTCACTACCCATACTCATTGGTTTTACCCTCCCTAGGGAGAATAGAGGTGATCATTCCCCCCATGCTTTGGCTTGCTAGTGTTGGTCTCATTATTCACTATCTTCATCCATCCATTACCTACCAGTTTGTTTATTACCCTGACTTACTACTTGACTAGTGGCATGGAGGACCTTCCCCCGCTTTAGCCTCTGTGTTGGATAAGCTTCCCTGTTTCTTGTGTCTCGGCTCTGAGTTGGTGACAAAACTTACCTTTGGTGAGTTGGATTGTAGTCCTAAATCATTCTGGTCGGTTGTCCCAATGTTTGGCACTGGTACGAACTCCCCCTAGTCACTTAAGATCTGTTGGCTAAAACTGAAAGCTCATGTACTTCTTATGGAAACTTATGTAAATTCGCCCATGAAACTGTAAACTCTAGAATGTGTTTATCAACACACGTGAGTAAAGGGCAAGAGCAATGAAAAGCTAAAATACTCCTTGAAGAGTATAATGAAAGGTCCAAAAAAGCAATGGTTCTTAAACTCTATATCTAAACGATTGCTGACCTTATATGTATATGTACAAACATGCCCTGGATGCAAGCTGCAATTAGTTGTGCTTATCAGTACACCTGAGATCTGAAGGGTTATGTAGGTCAAAAAGGCCATGAAATGAAATCAATGGATCCTAATGAAATTGGATCATCTTTTATAAAAGTAGACATGGTCCCTAAGTTGAATAAGCACTCTTTAAACAACTTACCCATCTGTGAGACACTGCCATCCCCCGTGTTATTGCTTGTCTAGCATATGTTAGAGTGTGTATCCCCTTTCCATTTCCAAAGTGTCATAATGTCAAGTTAGTAGTCACCCCTAAGCCTAACCTTTTTATTTTTAGCCTTCACCCTTCATTGGCAAATTGATCACAAATGTGAAGTGAGTATGGTCTTGAAAGTCTGGTCTGAGTAATGATAATAATTAATGACTTTATATATTTGGTTTTAGATCGCTAGTAATGATTACTTCTTGTTATAATTGCTACTTGAATGGATTGTAGAGCATGCTTTAACCTTTGACACCTTGCAGCTGTTTGATGATAGCTTGAGTTATATTTTGGGTCATGTTGACTTGGTCAAACCCAGTTTGACCAAAAGTCAACCACAGGACATCAGGTGACAGACTTCAGATGGTACAGAGATATGATATATGGTCTAGTACAGGTCACCATGATGGTTCTATGCAGTGGTTTCAGACTTATGATGATGATTTGTGCCTTTCAGCACTTTTACAGGTTATTATTATTTGGTTTGCCGGATATGATGGACATTTATTTTTGACCATGCAGAGATCTATATGGTGTATGAGTACACATCTTAGATGGATTTGGGCTCTCTGAGTCCAATGAGACAGTCAGTTTTCAGTTTCGGGCAGTTACAGTGATTTTAGCCTCAGTATGGCTATCCTAGTGCAGTTTTGGCCTATTAGAGGCCCTGTCAGAGCAGTGATGAGGTTTGATGAGTTCACCTAGGGCGCTGTGCACGGAGTGGGTGGTCCAGCCACTTGTTATTACCATATTACCCCCCTCCCAGAGAGCCTGGTGGCCTCACCTTGATAGCGCAGGCACTCCAGGAGGTAGTTTGGGCATGTTCACATTTCCCGTGGCAGTTAAAAAATGGTAAAAATGGCTATTGAGGGATTAGATTTGGGCTACTGAGGCAAGGGATTGGCATGGGATGACTTGTGATGATGAGTGGGATGTCTTCCACACCTTCTCTAGCAGTTTCAGCTTCCAGTGGGACCCACACCCATCACTTCCGACATTTTATATGGTTTTTTGGAGCCTCCAAAGGCTCACGACTTTCCCAGAGAAGCACGATTTGGTGTCTAGCTTGATTAGTTTATATTATTGTGCCATGGGGATTGAATAGGGAGGATAGATATTGCCCCCTAGACCCACCATGAGCTAGATCTTATGTTTTATCATTCACTTTTGGTGGGACCCCCACTCCTAGGGCGATTTGGTCCATTGATATATTATATTATTATATTGATCCATGTACTTTTATGTTGAGCTCATCTCAACCATTGATTAGATCACTTTGATCTTTTAATCTTAGCCACTCATTCAAAAAGTGGTTAGGGTTTTGGTGCCTCCTTCCTATTTAAAGGAGACAGCTCCTCATTGTAAAGGGGACTTTTGGCTCTGTTGCCAACTAAGTTGTACTTAGATGGACTATCAAGCGAGCGGGCAAAGTTGAACATTTCAATGTTCTTTTTTCGATGATTTGATATCCAGTTGGCCTTTTAAAGGGCCCCTGTTTTAACTTTTTTCCACATGTCCATGGCCCTGCGGGGTTTGTAATAAAACGTACTAGCATGGTGTTTTGTAAAAGACTTGGTTCCCTAGGACTTTTTGGCTAAGTCAGGTATTCCAAGGAGTTTTTTCACCTATCTATTATGTTTTGCATTAGTGCATAACATAATTAATTGGTTTTTCTCCTGCTCCTCCAAAGCTGGAATGCCTGGGGAGGCTGACGGGCCTTAGGGGATTGTTAAAGTCTATGGGTCAATGTATATGAACATGCTAGGGGTTAATTTTGAGTCATATGGACATGTCCTAAGTCCCCCTAGGTTGTTTTTTAATTTTCGACAAAGTTTAATTTTTCCGTAAATTGGGCCATTTTTTAATGGTTCAATTAAAAAAATTGTAATCGGCCTAGAAGTGGCATAGGGAGGTCTTTTTTGCCTTAGGGGTGCTCGTTTTCTAACTCAGAGCACCCCCTTAACCCCTAAACCCACTTCTCCTAATGTTTGGGTGCTTAAATTTTTACCTATGGCCAAAAAACACAAAAAAGTCATGAAAAAATAAAAAAAAAGTGAAAAATGACTCATAAAAATATTAAATTTTGGGAGTGATTTATGGACTGATTTTTTCAGCTATGTTTTAGGAGTTGTAAGAGCTGATTTTAGAAAGATTCCGGGCAGCTATATTAGTGGGATTACTTCCCCGTTTGAGGGGGGCATATTTCCCAAAATTGGGCCCCTTCAATCATGGAATTTGCAGCTATATTTATGGGCTGTCACATGGCTGATTTTTAGCTGATTTGGGGCTGATTTTGTCAGCCCATTACATGGGAGTGGGCAGCCCCATTTTCTCCACGAGTTATGCCACCCATTCCACCCATTTCTCTCCATCTTTGGCTATTTAAGCATGGCTGCCCACTCCATTTTCTCTAGTTGGAGAGAGCAGAAATATGTACTAAGCTTATGCTATTTTGTTGATTAATAAAAAGACTTTGGAGGTCCATATGTGTGATACTTTTGTGAGTGGTTTCATGGTCTCTTGATGTGGAGTATTTTGTAGCAATTTCAAGTTCCGTGCATGTAATTTCCAGCCATCTACTAGCCTGCTTGAAGGATTGGTAACGATTTTGTGGGAAGGAACAATTAATCTTGTTTGTTTTAATTTGTTCTTGCATTTGTCATATTGGTTAGAGATTCAAAGTTTATATGTTTCATTTGTTTATGCTCATACTATTTTGATTTCTAACCATGTGCATTTCTAGTTTGATGGTTTTTCTGTGAGTTTTGTTTGCTACAGGTTGACAGGTGTGAAGAGGAGGATAGCTTGTTTGCTCTCCATCTTCTTCTTCTGTGCACATTTTGGTGGATCTCACCCTCGGTTTCCCACTTCCAAGCTTCCAAAGTCTTTGGTTTCAAGGACCATTCTGTCTCTTCTCTCTTCCTCAGCTTATAAAATCAAAATTTTCTTAGTCACTGGTTACGGTTGAAGAGTGATTCTTTGATCTATTTTTTGATTGATATATTCTTAAGAAGATCTGATTCATTCTTAGAGTTCTAATCTAGTTGTTTAAAGTTTTATCTTCCATTAGATTAGAGCTTTCATTATCTATCATTACTTAATTTTGAAACTGATAAAAAATTGTTAAAATCTTGAAAAGTTTGAAAGTAGTGTTAGATCTGATATAAAAGTTTATTTGGCTGTCCAAGAGCATGTAATTTGCAGCTCATAAAGCTTGCAAAGACCCCAAGCAAACAAGCATCACTGCTTGTGTTACTTGGTTAAAGTTTGCATTTTTTAAGTAGTCTTAACACTTAGATTTTTTTTGGGTTTTTAGGAGGTGTTCCAAAGATACTCTTAAAGTGTTTTTGGGCATCTTATACTAATATTTGCTTGCTGGTTTGCAGCAAAAGACGAACAGGTAGAAGGAGGTGCTGCCGAAATTTCAAGGATCCGGACAATCCAGAAGACCAAATTTGAAATTTTGTAAAACCGATTATTTTTCCATTGAAAAATTGTAAGCCGCCAAGTCACTTTAAAGTAGACTGGGGCACTTCTCAGATCATTGTAACTATTATTAAACGAGAGCAAGTGGGCTAGCCAGCGCCCACACCCCATCCCCCCAGGGGTGGCCTGTGTCGTCTCTTTTCATGGTGTGATTTTTTTAGAGTAGTTTATTTCTTTTGTTTTCGGCATTTAATAAAATTAACTAGGATTAAAATTAACCTTGTTGGTCCGTTCGACTGGCGGGCCACAAGTTCACTCACAACGTAGTTTTTTCCATTTTTTTTACAAACTCAAAACGCCCCCCTTGCTTTCCCGAAGTAGGGTTTCTGTATGAGGGCTTGCCCGAAATACGTGCCTGAAAAGAGACTCCTGGGGTTTAAAAAGATAAAATTTGGTTTCTTAAAATTTTTCTAAAAAATACCAAGGTCTTCTCCCGTATGCTCTGTGGCCGACTTGCAGCTCAGTCTGATCCAGTCGGTACACATCAGAAAGGAGGGGATGACTAGTAATAGGATCTAACACTGCCCTAATAAAAAATCCTTTTTGTGAAAATCCGGCACAACACGAATATTTTAGTGTCGTGGGGAAATTTCTCAGAGGGCTTGGGACAAAACTGGATAGTGACCTCTTGGAAACCGTTAGGCTTGCCCTCGTTGGTACAGCATCTGAACACCTCCTCGAGACTCCGATCCAGCCCAAGTCTGAGTGAGAAGCCACGCATTAAAATTCCGGACATGTTCCCCCGTACCTTGCGTATATTGGGAACCCACCTGCCATAATAAAAAGATCACCTTCACATTAATTTTAAAATAAACCAAGAACGCTCGCAGAACATCTACTTTTTCTGCTTATGCATTTGTTTATTGACTCCATTATAAGGCACTGGTCTTGTTTAATTTTATTTCATATTATTGACTAATGTGCAATTAAATGATGATTATTTTAAAATGGGAGTAAATGATGAATGATTGTTTTATTTGACAAAAGTATGTGTTGTTTATTCTTGGTTACCAAAAACATTTTCCTAACTCCTAGATTAGACGCCTTAGTTTTGTTTACATTCTTAGGGTCCACCCCCCTTGGTTTCGCTAGGAAAGCCTAGACGGAGGAGTCGAGTCCCAAGTGACAGCACTTGACTCTGACTTGCCCCCAAGGCCACACCAGCAGCTTGAAGACTTTTGCTGCGTTTTCCCAGGTGTGGAACCAGGCGGCAACATTTTGGCGCCGTTGCCGGGGATAAGTCTTTTTATTCCCGGAATACGACTTTTGAGTTTTCCTTTTTGTTTTTGCTTTGTTTGATGAATCTTTAGATTAGATTTTTAATTTTTCATCTGGCGACTCCACTAACCTTTTTTCCTTTTATAAATTTTCAAAGAAAAACAAAAAGATAGAATTCTTTGTGAGATTGTTTTATATGTATATTTTTATTCTCACATGGCGACTCCATTGAAGGGATAAAACTCTTTGTTTCTCATATAGTTTGTTGAGACTGCTTGTGTGTAGATGAGTCCATATTGTGGGAATGACTCCCCAATTTGAGGGGGCCGCATTTCCTCAACTTGGGCGCATTTCTCAATTGAGTGGGGCCCCACGAATCAAGGGTATGGCAACATGTTTTGTGGCTGATATGGGGCTGCGTTTGGGCAGCATATTAGAAGGGATTGGCAGCCCCTATCTCCCCATCTATCAAGCCATCTATCATGCCACCCATTCCACCTTCTTCTTCTCAACTTGGGCGCCCCCTCTCCTTGAGTTTTTCTATATAAGCATGTTCACTCTCATTGTTTTCTCATGAGAAGGTGGAACCTTTGCTCCTATTATTGTAATATTTTTGCATTTGGTTTATGAATAAAGGCTTTGGAGGCAGATCTATGTGTGGATCTTAGTTGTGTGGATGACCATGTTTTAACTTAACATATGAGGTAATCCGTGTCTTACATTTTATTTCATGCTTGCTTGTTGATCAATCACTAGCTTTTGAAGGAGATGTTTATCTTAGTAAGGTAAAAATAGTGTAATCTAATTCATTATTGTTATTGTAGGTTATCATAGAGAGGTTAGATTTCAATGTAATTTTTGTTTAAATGCTTGAATCTAATTCTCTATTCTAGTCTACACTAGTTGCATTTGATCTTGCTTGTGTGAGTTGTCTTTTGTGTCTACAGGTTGCTGATCTGAAGATTTGGTGGAGCTTGTTTGCATCCATTGGTTTTCAGAAATAAATCAAAGAAAACTAGTCCCATTGATCTCCACTGTTGAGGACCCCATAGCCCAAATTCAAGGCGTTATTTCTTCTTCTCATCAACACGAAAATTTTTCAAATCTCTCTTGGTTACTTTGGTTTGCATATCTCAGATCTCATTCTTCTTTAAATATCACAAGTAGGTCTGATTTTTGTATTAGATCTTAAGTTCATCTCAAAGTAAAATTTTTATCTAGATCTAATTGATGCATGCTTTGTTAAAGTGTGAATTTTCTGAATATTTTAAAGGCTTAAACAAGTAGTTTGTTTTACTGAACTTCAAAGTCTATTTGGTTGTTATAAGAGCTAGTAATTTAATTTGCAGCTCACTGAGTTTACAAAGATCCTAAGGAGACAAGCCTCACAGCTTGTCTCACTTAGTTAATTTTTTGCATTTTTACTTAGAATTTTTTTGGGTTTTTTGTAGGTGATCCAAACACACTCTTAAAGTGTTTTGAGCCATCTTTTACTAATGATTGCTTGCTGGTTTGCAGCAGATGATGAACAGATAAAGAGAAATGCTGGCCAAAAATTGAAGATCCAAGCCATCCGGAGCACCCATAACTAAATTTTTTCAAACCGAATACTTTTCTCTTTTCATTTTTTGTAAGCCACTAAGTCAATAAAAGACTGGGGCATTTCGATTGCATTGTAACCAAAATATTAAACGAGAGCAAGTGGGCTAACCAAGCGCCCACACCCCATCCCCCTAGGGGGGAGAACTGTGTCGACTCAATTTTCGTGTTTCGCATTTTTTTAGTTTAGATTTCATTTTCCGCATTTAATAAAATCAAACTAGGATTAAAATTTACCTTGTTGGTCCGTTCCATTGGTGGGCCACAAGTTCACTCAGGACTTAGCTTTTTCACATTTTTTTTTACAATTTTCTTGTTTTTCTACAATTTCAAAACGCCCCCTTGCTTTCCCTAAGTAAGGTTTCAAGACAAGGGCTTGCCCGAGTACTGGCCCGAAAAGAGACTCTAGGGGCTCTAAAAAGTAAAATACTGGTTCTAAAAAACTTAAAATTTCCAAGGCTCTTCCCCGTATGCTCTGTGGCCACTGTAGCACAGTCTGAACATGTTGGCACACATCAGAAAGGGATGAGTGACTAGTAATAGGTTTTAACACACCCCAAT
This sequence comes from Larix kaempferi, assembly GCA_027924585.1. Classification (NCBI taxonomy): domain Eukaryota; kingdom Viridiplantae; phylum Streptophyta; class Pinopsida; order Pinales; family Pinaceae; genus Larix; species Larix kaempferi. The sequence goes on along the minus strand of BSBM01001484.1, from coordinate 4,552,680 downwards.
AAACCACCTACTTATGAAAATCCGGCACAAACGACTATTCTTCTGTTGTGGGCAAATTTCTCAAAGGGCATGGGATAACACTAGATAGCGACCTCCTGGAAACCGTTAGGCTATACCCTCGTTTGGTATAGCATCTGAACACCTCCTTGGGACTTCGATCCAACCCACATGTCTGAGTGAGAAACCACACAGCTGAATTCCGGACATATTCCCTGAACCTTTTGGTATATCGGGAATCCCCCAGCCCTAATAAAAAGATCATTACCACATTAATAATAAAATAAACCAAGAACGAATTGCACAACATTGTCTTTTCATTTCGAACATTTTTTGTGACTCCATTTATCAGGCACTGGTCTATCTTGTTATATTTCAATGATGATGAATGTTTTAAAATGACAATGATAATGATGGATGCTTGCAAATGACAATGATGATGAATGATATTTACTTCATATATATATATGCTGCATTTGATCTTGGTTTACAAAAATATTTCTAACTCCTAGAATAGGTTGTTCTGGTTTTCATAGATTAGAAACCTTAGTTTATTTTCACTTTTTAGGGTCCACCCCCCTTGTCTTCGCTAGGAGTAAGCCTAGATGGAGGAGTCGAGTTTCAGGTGACAGCGCTTGACTCTGGCTTGCCCCTAAGGCCACACCAACGGCTTGAAGACTTCTGCCGCGTTTTCCCAGGTGTGAAACCAGGCGACAACAAGTCTAAAGGGATTTTGGACCTAGTGCATTTGTATGTGTGTGGACTAATGTCGGTAGCATGAATCACATGAAGCATGCACTATGTTTCCTTCAGTGATGACTTTTGTTGCAAAACATGGATCTACTTTATAAAGACCAAGGGTGAGGTCTTTAGCAAGTTTCATGAGTTCAAAGCTCTAGTGGCAAACCAGACATCGAAGAAGATCAAAGTTTTGAGATCAGACAATGGGGTGAGTATACCTCCAATGATTTCAAGGATTTCTACAAGGATGCAAGAATTAAGAGGGAGTTCACTGTTCCATACAACCCACAGTAGAATGGGGTTGTAGAGCAAAAGAATTGATCCATGATAGGGGCTGTGAAGGCCATGATACATGACCAGGATTTTCCAATGTTTCTATGGTAGAAGCATTTAACACAACAGTCTACATCCAGAACAAGTTTCCTCACATGATTTTATAGGACAAGACACTAGAGGAGGCATTCACTGGTGTGAAGCTAGAGGTGAGCCATTTTCGCATCTTTGGTTATCTAGTTTGTATCTATATACTAGTCGAGAAGAGGACCAAGTTGGAGTCCTCTGGTAGGAAGGGTTTTTTTGTTGGCTACAATGAGACTTCAAAGGCTTACAAGATCGATATTTCAGGGGAGAGGAAGACAATTGCGAGTAGGGTTGTAACGTTTGAGGAAAAATTTGCATCTAGGAAGTCTCATGAGCGTATTCCAATGATAGAGGATGAGTTTTGAGAAGCGGGAAGCTTTTTCTTAGCTCATACTTGGCATCTTTTTAGAGACATATTTGCTTACAATTATCTTCTCTATAACTTCTAGTTGATAATAGTGCAATGAGTTTAACTATGGCTGAATGATACTCCATCAAAATTGTACCCAGTCTCCTTCTAGGAATTCAATTAGAGAAGCTGAAAAGTGGAGGGCTTCAATTGATCCGAAGCAGAGGATAAAGAAAACGACTAGCAAGGTACTTTTGTGCCAGCACAAAATAATTAGTAGTGACATGAGACATGTTGTATCCAATATAACAGTGATGACAACCAAACTGGAAGCATTCCCCATGTGTTTAGTATCCCTAAAACCAATTGTACTAGCAAGACAAAGGCTCATTGATATTTAGTTGATTTATGGAATGTATACCTGTCCATATATTTTATCTGCCATGTGTACCACTTTCACTCCTGGAAAGTAGCCTAATGCCAAGGATTGTTTATTGATTGAGAAAGTCCCAATGATGACTGCTTGGCTTCCAATTACTGATGCAAGTATTGTGATTGCCATGCCATCTTAAATGTTTCAGTACACAGAGATAAAAGCCAATGTGATTATTATCAGTGGTGGCATGGTGTCTTGAGATGTACGCAGCTTGGCCTGTTGCCGCCGGAACATGCACCTGGGGGTTATCACAACATAAATATTCAAGTTGCTTGGGTGTGTTCCTTGGGGGCAAGTTTCGAGTTGAGATACCGTCACTCAACACTCAACTCCTCCGTTTAGGAAGAACTCCTAATGAAGCCAAGGGGGGTAGTCCCTATGAGTTACTAAGAATGATGAAGCAATTTAGTTTTGAATGGCTGAGTTGTTTAGGAGTTTGAAATCGATTGACTGAAAGCAAAAATTTACTTGCAAAATATAATTTAAAGATTTAACAACACAACATAATCATGTAACACATAAGATCTGAATCAAAGATTGAATTATTGTAAAATAAGACCAGTGCCAAAGTGGAGTCAAAAAGTAAAGTGCTGTTGTATTGTAGATGTTTTTCAAGTGCTTCTTGATCAGTTTTAGTTTATTATAGGATGAGACTTGATTACGAGAGAAAGGGAGCCCTAGATATACCATGAGGTAGAAGGAGTAATGTCCGGAAATTAACTAAAGGTGGCTCCTCACGAAGACGTGTGGGATGGAATGAAGTCTCGAGGGCAGTGTTCAACACTACACCAACAAGGGTGTAGCCTAACTGTTCCCCGAGGTCGCCTCCTAGTGGTTCCCGCTTCTCCTGAGAAATTTCTTCACACAATAATTAATGTCTGAGTGCCGTATTTTCACTATGTTCAGGGTTGCTAATTTTATTAGTATGAGTTTTTATTAGATGTGAAAAATTAAGGAGTAGTTGCAACTCTTTCTGATTTCTCACAAGACTAGGCAAATGCCCGTAAGGGGAAAGAACATACTTTGAGTTGGAAACTAAATGTTTATTCCTTTTGATTGCAAAAGATTAATAACTGAAGTAAAGTGTTATGCTAATTACTACAGGCAAAGAGTCTCTTTTCTGATCATCCGATCACGTACTCAGGCAAAGCCCTTTATGTGATGGCGAGAGCATACTTTGGGAAAGCAATGCCAAATTTATTACTTTGAAGCAAAAATTGAAACGACTAAAACAATATTTATGATGTTTTAAATTTGAAAGTATACTGCCTGTTGTGTATGTGTGTTTGTGTTTAAACAAAAAATAAAATTTGTTAGAAAAAATCACGCCATAAAAAAATTGCGAATCCCCCCAGGGGGGATGGGGTGTGGGTGCTGGGTAGCCCACTTGCTCTTCTTTTTATTTTGATTTACAATAAAATTTTGAAGAAAATTCCTTGGATCTCTACAGATCTAGATCCAAAAAGCTTACAAAAATGCAAAGGGTAAATGCCGGATGAAGCTGGGATGCCCTGGGAAGCTTCAGAATGGCCCAAACTTGAATTTTTTGACCAAAAAGTGCAAACACCTGCTAAAAAGTAAAACAGGACAGCAAGCTAATTAGTGTTAGAAAATGCGCAAAATCACTTTTAAAAGTGATTTGGGCAACTACAAAAAATATGGAAAAAATCTAGGCTAGTTTACTTGAAAAAATTGAATGAAAATAACTCAAAGGGACAAGTCCTTTTGAGGATCTTGGCTTGCTTTTGAGGGCAGCCAATGAAGCACTTCCACTTTTGTTAGATTTATGTATTGAACCCAAAATAATCTATTTAACGTGCAAGCTAAAAATTGTACTTTGAAAGAACTTGCAAAATGAAATAGCTTCCTAGTTAGATCTACTTTTCATGATAAAACTTCGAAAGGATTTTAGATCTAAGCATAAACTAAACTCATAAATCAGATCTACTTAGTGATTGAAAATTGAAGCATAGATCTATAAGTTTAGCAAGTAACCAAGGATAAACTATTGCTTTAAGAGGAGAAAGAGAAGGAGAAGTGATCTTGATGCCGGAAGGAGCTCTTGTAGAAACTTTTGGTGTAAAGCTATTGGACTAAACCACATGAATGAAATCTTGGAAAGAGGGAGAACAAGCTTGTTCAAACTCCAATCCGCGATTACCTACAACTATTTCGAAAGATACTTGCAACAAAAATTGCGAGATCTAATTACACATGCATGAGAAAAATTAGAAGCATAATAATAAACTGATTAAGATGCTAGATCTATATTCTTCAACATATATGAGCAAAAAGAACCAAGAAATAAACTTATTAAATGATTCCTTCCTATTGATTGAGAACAATCCTACCAAAGCTAGATTCACAATACACAGTTGCAAGAAAAATTTAACTCAATACAAGTTACCTCAAACATGCATGGCCATGATTATCCAACACAAGACACTACACCAATGGGCCTCCAAAGCTTGAACTCTTTATTCCAACAATGCAAGCATAAAGCGATTACAACCAGCAAGACTCTTCTTCTCCACAACTCGAAATCATTTAAATGAGATAATGAAGCCTCATTATATAGCAAAACCAAGACAAATCCTCTTTGACACTTGGAGAAATGTGTTGATACAGTTGTAAAAGGCTTGTTGACACATGCGAGAGGTTTGGGGAGGTTAATGACACCTTTCTCCAACGATTTGACACTTTTCAACCTCCACTTGACACCTCTCCAACCACAAATTCGCCCCCCCTTTGGTGGATCTCCAATCTTCAATCAAATCATCATTTATTTGCTCAATATTCTCATTGATTTGATTGCCAATCAAAGGAGATTTGATTCCAACACATTTCCTTGATTCGTGGGATTGAGATTTTGCCTTTATTATGTCTTTTTTGCCAATTAAATTGGTCTTTTTGGGTTTCTTGAGTAAATATTATTTTATGAGATAAATACTTACTCAAAACTTAGGATAAGTGGGTGTATGGGTTTAGTGGATGCTTTGGCTTAAAAAACGAGCATCCACTTGACAAACTATGCCCACAAATCATACTTTTATTACATTTTTAATTTTTCCAATTAAACTATTAAACAATAGTCTATTTTTTGGGAAAAATTATTTTCTCATAATTTAAAAAAAACTTAAGGGGACCTAACACATGTCCATACGACTCAATTCTAATGTCTAGCATGGTAATATACATTGACACTTGTGCTCTAATAACCTCCTAGGGCCAAGAAATCATGCCGACCACCCCAACTTTGGAGGTATGAGTGAAAAACTCGAAAATTATAAGTCTTTTATTCAACAACATATAATTGACAAGGGAAAAAACGTTCTGGGCTAGTCGGACTGATATCTAAGTCCTAGGAAAGCTGAGTCCCTTACAAAACCATCATGCGAAAACATTTTTTACAATTTCCCCTCAGGGCATGGACATGTGATTTTATTAAAAAAAAGGGCCAAGGTGGCTTGCTAGGACTTATGATCTTCGGAATATTAACAAGTAAACTTGTTCCATCTTCACAGGCTCACTTGAAACCATCTAAGTGCAACTTAGCTAGTAACATGGCCCATGTATGCCAAACTCAAAATGAGGACATGATAGATTATGGAGGTAAAAGCAATCTTTGATTGATAATTGTGAAAAAGTGATCAAGATCTGCAAACATGGCTTTTGAGCCTGTGATGCACAATAGAATGCCTATTCGTTAAGCAAACTAAATGCTAGGTGTAATTGACAGTTTGTTGACAGGATTGTCTTTCTATGAAGTTCAATTTGCTGCTCCATTCCAGTTTTGTAGAGTACATGTCCTACTTGCATTATAGGAATTTCTTCAATCTATATCTCTTTCCATTTCTAGTTCAATGTTGAAACCACAATTGAATTTCAATGTGCTGTAGATAGAGGTTACATGATGTATGTTGTCTATATTTGCTAGAAAATCCCTTCTCCACATTAGCAAACTGACTTGACCTCCGTGGAATCTTTTCCCGAGTCCTTCACCTACAAATTGCCTTGAATCTGGATGCTTAGGTCACTGATTGTCAGCCCCCGACTGCTCAACTTGTCATCTGTTTTCAAGGGGATCTACTGTCCAAGTGCTTTGCAATCCTGTAGAGGTGTAGTCTCCATCCATGGTTAATTCTCATCAACCTCAACCCTCGATGAACTCTTGAATAAAGTGTATTGCATATGTGCTAACTTAACTAAAGCAAAGAAGGTAAAATAGCTTGGGGAGGGGCACCTAAAAAAATATTATAGTTGGGATACACCTCAGGACCACGTGCCTACTCAAAAGAATATAAGTCTAGCAAGGCGACCATCTTGAAAATAACATAGGATATAGAGTAAAGGATATTAATAAAGTGTACCCCCATATGATATAGCAAGTGCGCATGACAAGGGTCTAGTAACACTTCATCCTCGTTTTAGTTTTCCAAAATCATTGATGACTTAGAAGTCCGAACTTTGCCCCTTTTATCCTAAGTTTTCAAAAGTCACTTTATTGAAAAGGTTCCGAAAGGACAAAAGAAATTAAGTTATTAACATGGTATCAGAGGAGAGACCCTGAGAGGTAGCAGATCTAAATTCTATTGTTGTAGATCTAGTAGATCTGAGTGACTAGTAGGCAGATCTAGTGCATATCTAGGTTTCACAGCAGTAGATCTTGGTGGGTGCTTGAAGGACAAAGCACACAACGATTATTTTTGCAGATCTAGTTATGGCAGCAACCAGTCTCATATTTGAAGACATGTTAGATGGGGCATCTATCTTCTTGTCATGGAAAGCAAGAGTTACACTACTCTTGAAAGACCATGAACTTTGGGACATTGTGGAGCAAGCAGTTACTAAACCAACAGATCCAACTCAATTGGTAGCACATGAGAAGAAGGAAGTTAAGCCCAGAGAGTGATCATGGTGTTGAAAAGTTACCTAGGAAGTGTTTGTCCATTCATTGGTGCCTTGGGGTGGACAAGAACACTTTAAATGTGGTCCCTAGCATATTTTATAAAGTGAGATTGACTTTATAATTATAAAGTCACCTAAGTCACCTGACATGGGGACATGGGACACGAAAATACGAGAGTCTGACACGGACACGATGACCCTCGGAATTAGGACACGAAGGACACGTTTTATATATATATATATATTTTAAAATATATTAAAATTTAAAAATATAGACATAGATCCAAAAATATTTAGAAACTAGAACATTTACAAATATTCAATAGAAATTAGAATCAATACACATTAATGATTACACATTTGTCATTCGCAAATCATGATTCACAACACATTCGTCATTCACAAATCACAATGAGACACCCAAATGACAAAAAGAAACCCAAATTTTTGTTTTAAAGCCAACCCGGCTGCACTTTTCCGCCATTTATGTGTCCTGTTTTCAGGACTCGTGTCCGACAATCGGGGACACGATGTCAAATCATGTCCGATTCGACTTTCGGTCATGTCCAAAATTTGGACATGACCGAAAGTCGAATCGGACACGATTTGACTTTCGGTCATGTCCAAAATTTGGACATGACCGAAAGTCGAATCGGACACGATTTGACATCGAATCGTGTCCGATTCGATGTCAACGGAACATGGAGAGGGGTTTTGACGAATCCGGTTTCTTAGAAAGTCACTTTATAAAATAAAGTTGAGTTATAAAGTTTTAAATGTGACTTTAATGAGAATTAAAAGGTGGGTGAGTATTAATGTCTCATTTAATATTTAAAAAGTGAGTAAATGCTTTTTAATGAGAAAAGTGAGATTTAATCTTGGCCCTAGATCTCATTTAGTTATGTTTTAATCTTGGCCATTGGATTTTGTTATCAACTAAGTTGTACTTGGTTGGATTATCAAGTGAGCGGGCAAAGTTGAACATGTTACATGTTCATTATCAGTAATTTGATTTCCATCAAACCTTTATAAGGGCCTGTTTTTTTAATTTTTTCTTCACATGTCCATGCCCTGCGGGGTTTGTAATAAAATGTTCTAGCATGGTATTTTTGTAAAGGACTTGGCTCCTTAGGACTTGTCGACCAAGTCGGGTATTCCAAGGACCTTTTTCACTTGTTATTATGTCTTGCATTTTTGCATAGCATAATTTTTGAGTTTTTCTCCTGCTCCTCACTGGAATGTCTAGTGAGGTTTATGGGCCTTAGGGGGTTATTAAAGTCCATGGGTCAATGTATATGAACATGCTAGACATTATTTTTGAGTCGTATGGACATGTGCTAGGGCCCCCTAGTTTTTTTTTTAATTCCAGCGAAAAAAGTTTTTCCTTAAAATTAAGCCATTTTTTAATGGTTTAATTAAAAAAATTGTAATTGGTGTAAAAGTGTGGTCTAGGGTCTTTTTTGCCATGGGGGTGCTCGTTTTCTAACTCAGAGCACCCACCATACCCCAAAACCCACTTTGCATAGTATTAGAGTCATTTACTTTTCACTTATGCTCAAATTTCCAAAGAAAAGTGAAAAATTGGTCAAAAAATTGAAAAAAACCCAAAAATCATGAAAAATCAACTCCACAAATTTTGGTATTTGGAGTTAATTTTCTGACCAGCTATGTAAGAGGGTATAAGAGGAACATTTTGGCAACATTTTGGGCAGCCTAAATTGTGGGAATGACTCCCACTTGGGGAGGGCGCATTTCCCCATGAGGGGGGCACAAATTACAAGGAGGGGATCCCACTTGTTAAGAAAGTTTGCAGCTACATTCTATCTAGCTGATTTGCGGCTGATATGGGCAGCCAAATAGGTGGGAGGCAGCCCCATTTTGGCCCCCATTTACTCCACTACTCTCTCCTTCACTTGGGCACCCTCCCTTCTTGGTTTCTCTATATATACTTGGCTGCCCACTCCATTTTGCTCTAGTTGGAGTTGGAGCAGACCATTGTTGTACTTGTTTTATCTTTTGCTTGTGAATAAAGAAGACTTTGGAGGTCTACATGTGTGATGCTTTGTGAGTGGATGTATGATCTCATGGCATGAGGTGATTTGTAGCTAAGACAAATTCTGTGCAAGCATTTTCAGCCATCTTCTAGGTTACTTGAAGGACTGGTATCGGTTTTGTAAGAAAGACTAATTAATCTTGCTTGTTTTAATTAGTGTTTCTATTTGTCATTTTGATTAGAGATCCAAAACATATATGTTTTATTTGTTTATGCTCATATTGTTTTGATTTTCTAACCATATGCATTTCTAGTTTGATGGGTTTTTTGTGAGTCTCTTTGACTACAAGTTGACAGGATTGAAGAAGAAGATAGCTTGTTTGCTCTTCTTTTCCTCATATGTGCACGCTTTGGTGGATCTTGCCCTCGGTGTCCCACTTCCAAGCCTTCAAAGTTTTCTGATTTCAAAGGCCTTTTTGCTTCCATTCTCTAACTCAGCATAACAAAAAACTTCAAATTTTCTTGGTTGCTTTGGTTTGCGTCTCTCAGATCTCATTCTTCTTTGCAATATCATAATAGTTCTGATTTATTTTACTAGATCCCAAGTCATTTCAAAGTAGAAAATTTTATCTAGATCTAGTAGAAGCATGTTGCTTGTTAAAGTGTGATTTTTTACATATTTTGAAAGCTTAAACAAGTAGTATGTTTCATTGATTTTAAAAGTTTATTTGGCTGATATAAGAGCTTAAAATTTGCTGCTCTGAGTGTGCAAAGATCCTAAGGAGGCAATCCTTACAGCTTGTCTTAGTTCATTTTTTGCATTTTTACTTAGATTTTTGCCTTAGTTTTGTTGGGTATTTTTGGGATGACCCAAACACACTTTTAAAGTGTTTTTGGGCATCTTTTACTGATTTTAGCTTGCTGGTTTGCAGCATTTCATGAACAGATAGGAGGAGATGCTGGCCAAATTTTGGTAGATCTGGCCATCCGGAGCACCCTGAACCATATTTTCTTAAACCAGATTCTTTCTCCTTCTTGTATTGTAAGCCATTGAGTCATTTTTGTAAGACTGGGGCACTTCTAAATTGCATTGTAACAAAATATTAAACGAGAGCAAGTGGGCTAACCAACGCCCACACCCCATCCCCCCAGGGGGAACTGTGTCGACTCATTTTTTCGTGGCGTGCATTTTTTAGCTTAGATTTGCTTTTCAGTACTTCAATAAAATTAACTAGTGCTAAAATTAATCTCGTTGGTCCGTTCCATTAGCGGGCCACGAGTTCACTCAGGACCTAGTTTTCATCATTTTTTACAATTTTTCCTTTTTTTACTACAATTCAAAACACCCCCTTGCTTTCCCGAAGTAAGTTTTCAGGATAAGGGCTTGCCCGAGTACTGGCCCGGAAAGAGACTCTTGGGGCTTTAAAAAGTAAAATATTTGTTCAAAAATACTTAAAATTTAACAAGGCTTTTCCCCGTATGCTCTGGGATCACTGCAACTTCGTTTGAACATGCTGATCACACCAGAAAAGGAATAAGTGACTAGTAATAGGTCTAACACACCCAATAAACCTCCTTTTTGGGAATATCCGGCGCAAACGCTTATTTGACTATGGTGGGCAAATTTTTCAAAGGACGCGGGAACCACTGGGCAGTGACCTTGGGATACCGTTAGACTATACCCTTGTTTGGTATAGTGTTGAACACCTCCTAGAGACTCCGATCTAGCCCACATGTCTGAATGAGAAGCCACCTGGTTAAATTCCGGACATATTCCCAGTACCTTGCGGTATATTGGGAATCCCCCAACCATAATAAAAAGATTCATTACCACATTAATAATAAAATTAACCAAGAAAAATTGCACAACATTGTCATTTCTGTTTCAAACACCTTATTTTTGACTCCATTTATCAGCACTGGTCTTTTTATTTACATTTTCATGATGATGGATGTTCATATTTTAAAATGACAATGATGATGTTAAGCAATGAATGACATTTTCTTTACATATTGCATTGCTCTTGTGTTTAAAAATTTCCAACTCCTAGATTAGTTGTTTTCATCTTTCATAGATTAAACACCTTAGTTTTATTTTTACGTTTTAGGGTCCACCCCACTTGGCTTCGCTAGGAGTAATCCTAGACAGAGGAGTCGAGTTTCAGGTGACATCACTTGACTCTAGCTTGCCTCCAAGGCCACACCAGCGGCTTGAAGATTTTTGCTGCGTTTTCCTAGGTGTGAAACTAGGCGGCAACAGATTTGAAGATGGAGGTTACTCAAACAAAAAGGCTAGGGAAAGGCAAACCTAATTTTATTATTCACTTTTGCTTCCATGAGTTTTGGAGAGGAGAAGAGCAAGAGAGGAGAGGTCGATTTTGAGAGAGAGAAGACAAACCCTTGCACAGAAATCGAGAAGGTTGGAGAAGGGCATGAATTCCAAGAGAGCAGGCACAAATTTCGAGACAAGGTCGTACAAAATCTATACAGCAACATGAATTTCAAGATAATGGTAGCACATTTTTCGAGGTCCATACACCATTACATGCAGTCTGTATGTGCACGTTTTCCAAGGCAACAAGTACAAAATTTAATGCAGGTCGTACTAGCACAAAAAACGAGGAAGAACATCACAAAAATCGAGAAAAATTGGTCTGTACAGTCAACACGTGCGAGTCCGTACAATATGATTTTTGGCACTGTTTTCGAGGCAACCGTACAGTTCCATCAGTGAGGTGCTGGCACGAAATTCGAGGCAACATGGAGTTAAGTACCGTTGTTGTAAATATTGGAATTTATCTTTAAAAGAATAAAATATCTCTCTTAAACAGGTTTTCCCTTGGGTGTTTTATCCTGGATCATTTTGGTCAAAAATGCCGAGTTAAAATTTCTTGTGTGTGGCTGTTATAATTTTATGAGTAAGAAAAGTTAGGCTGCAAATTAATTGTTTTAATTGAAAGAATCTCATGTGTTTCAAGCAAAATTAATTTTTATATGTGAAGTATATGCATGTTGGGGTTTGGGCATTAAACTACATGTAGAGAAGTTTTTAAAACTTGAAACCGGGTTAGGGTTATAAAACTTTCACATGGATGCTGTGAAGGATCACCCGATTCCTCATGTAGCTGAGAAGTCAACAACACATACAATGTGGGAGGCTCTAACAAAGTTATATCAAGATGACAACCATAACATAAAGATGGTGCTAAGGGAGGATCTCCAGAGCACCAAGATGTCCAAATCAGATGTAGTAGCTGTTGAGTAGAGTTGTCATTGATGGCAACATTAATGACAAAGAAGCTTGAGGACACGATGATATCAAACAATGAATTGAAGTATTGATGACATGGCAGTGATAAGACCCCAAGGTGATGGGCTTTTTCACACCTAATGGGCCAAATGACCCATTCTATGGTCATTTGTGGCTTGATGAAGTCATGAAGCCCACAAGCTAAACGGAGGTAAGATGGTGATGCCCTAAATGTCCTTGGACCCACAATTTGGTCTTTGAGCCTACGAGTTCGCTCTTGATGACCTTGAGGGAGATTGGCTTCTATAACGAAGTCCTTGACACTCTTGTGCTATGATGAAACCCACAAAATAGTTCTTAAGCCCATATGAATGGTGAAGAAGCCTTGAACCCACAAAATGGTCTTTAAGCCCACAAGTTTGTTGAAGAATTTAAGGATGAAGGACCATGTTTTTGCAAATAAGCCCCTCATACGATGATAGCCATCGTCATGCCGTTTCCAACAATAGGTGGCACGTCACGTGGTTCTTCACGGTTGAAGAGATATTAATTTTTGAAGTTGTGTGGCAATGTTAACCCCATCTTTTGGGTCAGCCGACCTAAGAAAAGAGGATTTAATCTTATCTTTTTTAATGAATTTGAAGGATAGGTCGGCTCCTAAAATATAGTACTCGAATTGTATAAATAAAGGAAAACTCATCTTATTGATTGTGAGTTTGTGGAGAGAAGATTGAGCTCTGATTTTCGCACATACTGTAGCAGCTACAGTAGACAAGAATATTTTTTAGCTCTGATTTTTGGGGTATACCAGCAATTGGGCAGCGGCATACATACTGAGATAAAGGAGCAGTGATGTAGCAGCAACATACACACTGAGATAAAGGAGCAGTGATGTAGCAGCAGCAGCAGGAGCAGGTGCAGCAGTGAAAAGAATTTTGTTTATTTTTGAAGATGGATCAAAAGCTCAGATCAGAAGTTGAGTTGGAAGAATTAAAAAAAAATAAAAAAATTGGGCATTGTGAAGCCATTAATGGCTCATTGACCCTTTGTCATTAATGTCAAAGGGGGAGAGAAATTGAGGATATTGCCATCAATGACAAAGGGGGAGTTTGTTGAGTAGAGTTGTCATTGATGGCAACATTAATGACAAAGAAGCTTGAGGACATGATGATATCAAACAATGAATTGAAGTATTGATGACATGGCAGTGATAAGACCCCAAGACTCAGCTAATGCTATGAAGACCCAGCTAGAAGAAAAAGAGAAGATTGTGGACCTACTCATGACAAGCTTACAAGGTGAGCCAAATGATCAAGATCTTAAGGAGAGTTGTGAAGATCCTAACGAGCTTGAAGAGATAAGAAGAAATGATATTGGCTTGAAGACTCAACTAGAAGAAGCCAAGAAGATAGAAGAAGTATTGAAAAATCACGGGGATGAAAAGGAGAAGAAAATTCAGAAGCTTGAAATGGAGGTAGCTGAATTGAGAAGAAAATATAAAAAGTTTGATGCATATGGCAAGTTCCAACACAGCTCAGCTATCCTAGATGAAATTTTAGATTGCCAAAGGTCCCCATTTGACAAATCGGGCCTAGGGTACTGTTATCACACCATAGTAGCAGGGCTACTATTTTTGTACAGCAGATATCTGCACATTCCAGAGCTTCCTTATTCCAGAGCATGGCTATATATTTTGGATCACTTACGATCAGAGCAGTACATTATTCAGATTTTATGACCTTGTGTCAAGGCTGAGCCTTGAGAGTTCAGATTTGATGACTGATGTGACCACTTATCCCATTACAGTTTCAGTTCAGTGCCTAGAGATGTATTTCAGCAGTGTTTCAGATGATGCATGATGATTGCTATTATGATGATGTTGTATGACCTATGGATATGTTCTCACTGAATGTGGATTATTAGCTTGTTGATTTAGTCATGATTATAGCATGTGCTTGGTATATTATTCCTGATGTGGCAAACTATTTAAAATGAACTGTAAATCATAAAATGGACAATTGCTTGCACTTTTAGGTCATCTAACAAAACTTACTGGTATTTCACCTTACATAGACATGGTCTTTCCCGACACCAGTTGTCTGCTAGTGTAGGCTCCATATCCACTTGTCTCCATCCATACATGACCTTCCTGTTTGACTTTAAACCCTGACTTGTTTCATTTGACTTTCTGATACTGAGGACTTCCCTATTTTTCTACCTCTGTGTTTGGACCGCATCCCTGTTTATTCAGTGTCTCGGCTCTAAGTTGGTGACAGAACTTGCCTTTGGTGAGTTGGATTGTAGGCCTTGGCTCGAACTCCCCTTAGTCACTTGAGATGTTGTTGGCTAAAACTGAAAGCTCATGTTCTATCTATGGAAACTAAAAATTCGCCCATGGAAACAAAAAAAAGGGCAAGAGCAGTGAAAAGCTAAAAAAATATACTCCTCGAAGAGTATAAGAAAGGTCCAAAAAGCAATAGTTCTTAAAAGCTATATCTAAACAATTGCTGACCTTGTGAATATATATAAAAACATGCCCTGGATGCAAGCTGCAACTAGTTGTGCTTCTCAGCACATCTGAAATCCGAAGGGTTATGTAGGCCAAAAAGGCCATGGAAATAAATTGAATGATCCTAATGAACTTGGATCAACTTGATGTAGACATGATGCCTAAGTTGAATAAGCACTCTCTAAACAACTTATCCATTTGTGAGGCACAGCCATTCCCCGTGTTCTTTGGTCCAGCACAGAGTTTGTAGCTTCCCCCTTTTCCCAGTCCAAAGTATTTTTGGGTTAAGTTAGACAAGTCAAACCCTTGGCCCAACCTTGCTCCTAGCCTTCATCCTTCACTAGCAGTCTGACCATGTCCAATGGGTGAGTTTGTCATTTGAACTATGGTGCAAGTAATTTTATATAACCACGGAATATGTTAACTTGATTAATGCCACTGAATGGAATTTATACTTTGAGCTTAGCTGTGGGAATGATTAGAGAAACATTGTCTTAATCTACTGATGTGATTTATCCTTGATTATATATTCTTGGGATCCGTGATGATGTGGACCATGTATGGATGATTATTGATGATGATTTATGGTCCCACATGTTTGATGATGATATCATATGATGGACATATGATACAGATGATGTTTGATCCATTTCAGCAGGTTATTATTATTACAGATCAGCAGATTATACATTGTCCATATATGGTGGACCCTACAGCTGGCCCATTAGGGCAACCCAGGGTGTATGAGTACTCATTCCTAGTGGATTTGGGTCTTCTGGATCCATTGAGACACTTATCTTTCAGTTCCGGGCACTTCTGACAGTGATTGATGCAGTTTTACACTTGTTGACCAGATTTGGGGCTGATTTCCCAGCCTGAGCAGCAGGGGCCCCGAGAGGCCAGTTCACCTAGGGCGCTGATGATGGAGGGGGTGGTCCAACCACTCGTTATTACCATTTATCCCCCCTCCCGGAGAGCCTGGTGGGCTCAGATTGACAGCGCCAGCACCCTAGGAGGCAGTTTTGGCACTTTCACAGTTCCCGAGGCAGTTAAAAAATGGGATAAAGTGGTCACTGAGGAAATCGATTTGGGCAATTGAGGCAAGGTTTTGGCATTTGGTTTTCACAGAGGTCTTCCAGGGTGATCTCACTATTTTCCAGTCAGTTTTCACCATGTGGGTATCTCCAGATTGATCACAGGAAGACATTTACTGCTCGACTGTCATGGATTCTGAGGACAGTTTTGGTCATTATCATTATATTGGACATATTTTATTATTTTATTGTGCCTTGGGGTGAGCTAGCAAGGATTTATACCTCCTAGCCCCACCATGTGCTTATTTTATCATGTCCTAGTCATCATGAGGTGGATTATTGTACTTTCTACCCCTCTTGTGGGATGACGTCACCCTCCATTGTACCATTTAGTGAGGGCGCTATTGTTATGTTGAGTGATCCATGTGATATATTGTTATGGATTCATCCTAGCCATTGATTGTATGATGAGATCTTATAATCTCAACCACTCATTTGATGTAGTATTGTAGAGTGGTATAGGGTTTTGGTCTTTATTATCCTATATAAGGAGGAGACCCCCCATTGTATAGCTCACCTTTGGAGCTCTGGAATATTGGAATAGAAGATTTTTTGTGGAGCATATCTCTCTTGGCTTGTGGATTCTCTTGCATATTGAATATAAAGTATCTCTTCTATGTATCATTGTGGATTTTGGTGTTTTTGCTAACCTTTTAACAGGAAAGTCGAATTGGAGAGAGAGGAGGGCGACTTTTTGAGGGTTATTGTTGGAGGGATCCACATATTCTCTCTTGGGTTGATCTTGTGACAGGGAGTATCATTATTGTATCTTCATGACATAGTTGATGCTTTCTATTACATCTTTCTACCATTTTCATAATCATCTTGCTTGACTTGTTTCTTTGATCTTGTCTTGTAGGAGGAGGACGATTTGGCTATCTTGGAGAAGGGCGATTTGGTTGGAGCACTTGGATCTCACTCTTGAATATACACATAGGAGAATGCTATCAACTTGCAAGGTGGCCATAAGCAATTGAGGTAAGATCTACAAGGTATGTGTCTCTTTCATCCATTCTATCTTCATTGGTCATAAAACCCTAATTAAATCAAAACCCCAATTTTGGTATTTTTTTAGATCTACTTAGATCTACCCTTGCAATTGAAAAGATTTTAAGAACCCACCTCTATAGGATCCACCCCTAGTTGGATCTATAGTTTGGTGGTGATTGGCTAAAAATTGACACACCTTTCAATGCAAAAAGCCTTCTTGGACCTAAATCGATTTTTCTAAGAGAAGCTTGTTGGGTAAGATCTAGCACATGGGTAGGTGAGATCCCACTTGATTCGACATCTAGACACTTGATAACCTATACCCATATCATCGCTTTGGTGAAAACTACCTTGTGGACATCTTTCCATGTTTTGAGGGGTTGAAACCCCCTTTTGATCTTCTTGGTACCTTAAAACTTAGATCTACTAAGATCTACCCATTGGATTCACTTGAAACTTTGAAGGAACATAGATCGGGGTACTAACACCCCGGATCTACATTTTGGTGGCCATTGGACTTGGTATGGTCCACCAAACCCATCTTTTGCCCTTCCTTGAGAAAGTCGCACCCCCTTGGAATTTTGAGTTGGACCACTTCTAGGAAGTGGGTGTTGGAGATTTTCGTGGATTTGGATTGCCCATGCCTTGAAACCTAGGTCTAGACTATCCTTTTGTCCCGATCTACCTTGGGGATTGCATTCCTTGTTTTAAGGGATTGTGGTCCACTTTTGGTCATTACCTAAAAACCTAGATCTAGTAAGATCCAACCATTGGATCTCATCCAAACCATTTGACTTGGCTTCTAGGTGTCCCGATCTACACTTTGACATCCTTCTTGACCCCATTAGCCCATCCAACAAGGCACTAGTCCTTCTCCAAGCAAGGCGAACTTCTTGGGATTAGTGTCAAACCCTAGATCTAGCACATGGGTAATCCTAGAACCAACTCTAACTTGTAGATCTAACCTAGATCTAGCCTATAGTACCATCTTCACACTTAACTTCACCTTGTGGGCCCACCTAGAACCATTTCACACTTCCCAAGGCAACAAGACCCACTTGTGTAAACACATGGTACTATACTTAGCAATCATACCCCATCATGTGGCCTAAACCATACATAGGTTGAAACATTAACAAACTCTTACACCTCCTTCAACCATACCTTAACCCATAGGTCCACTTAGCCTTGCATTGGTTTCCGTAACTCATTACTTGCCCACTCTTTGAAACCTTTTTGCTTGGACCAATCAACTGTGATTGGGGTATAGGGTCTCCCCCTTGGTCTAGTTATACCTTGACCTAAAGCGAAGAGTGCCTCGGTTGACGTGACTCCCGCATTACATTGGGAACCGTGGCATCTCTTAGGTCACCTCTTTAGTTGCCTAACCCCTCTACCGTCCCGGATGGGATACCTCTAGGGGCAACTACAAGTTGTGTGATAACATTTTTGGCGCCGCTGCCGGGGAGGTAGGGGCCTACCTTGGTTCAACACACCTTTGTGTCTCACTATCTCTCTGCACTTTAAACGACATACCTCTTGGTAGTAGAGTCTAAAAATCTACCTGGCGACTCCTAATTGTGACTCCGCTGAGAAGAGAACCCACAAAGAGATGTCTACTCAAAATAACATCTCTCCCGAAATGACCATGGAATTTATGACAAACATGTGTGAAATGGTCACTAACATTGCTACATATCTTAAGAATCAAGATGAGGATCTCAAAAGACGTGATCAACTAACCAAAGAGATGTTAAAATCCATCTGTAGCAATTCAATCCCTCCAAAGGCTAGTCCTCCCAAGACTCAGCAACCTAAAACGATTGACCCACAGCCTAGCAAGACAGTGCATCAACCTGTCCGAAGAATTTTGCCAAAAGCTCCAAAGCTTTCTCCTGAGGTCATCTCGAAGGGTAAAACTGTGACCAACACTAGCCAAACTCCTCCTACAAACAAAAAGACAGATCAAGCAATAAAAATTGATCCTCCCCCTAAAACTAACGTTCCCAAAGCAACCCTTTGGAGAAAACAACCAAAACCTCCCACGATTCTAAAACCTAATAAGGAACTCCCTAGAACAAACATTCCAAGTAAGCTAGCCAATTCGTCTGCTTCGGTTTCCCTAAAAGATCTAATCAAGATCCCGACTGTTAAACATGACATTATGAAATTCCTAGGTTTAGGTACGAATGAAAAGGACAAGGAAAACCCTCACAACCTAAACATAGATATTACAAGCTTCCTAGAAAAGATAAACATGCCTATTCCTTTTTGTGAAATTTTCAAGATCCCTTCATTCCACAAAAGAGCTACTACTCATCTTGGGATTCAAACAAGGAAGCAAGCTCCTAAGAAAGCTTCTGCAGAAATTAGGGATTCCCCTGTCATGATCCAAAGTGTCTCTGGTGACAACTCTGGAAAATTTCCACCCTTTTATATTGCATTGGAAGTAAATGGTTTAATATTACATAATTGCATGTTGGACTCAGGAGCGGAAGTAAGTGTCATGCCTTTAAGAGTCATGGAACAACTTGAGTTAGTACCCACAAGACCCTACAGAAATGTATGTGGCATGGATTCCAAGACTATGAAATCTATTGGGATAATTGAAAACCTGCCTGTTAGGTTGGCTGCCTGCTCTGATATTGAGCTTTCAATGAATGTCTTAGTCCTAGATATCCCTGATGCGTGGGGAATGTTGCTATCCAGGGAATGGTCGGCAAGATTGGGAGGAAGTGTCCAAATGGATTTGACATATGCCACAATCCCAACCAAAGAAGGTTCATTCATAACTCTGTTTAATGAACCACCCATGCAAGAACATGTTGAAACACCTGAACATTTATTCACTGAGGCAATGTATTCAAGTGATGAAATTGGAAACTTTATGATTCTAGCAAATTACTGGGAGGAGGTTAAAAAGCAGCCTTTTTCACATGAACAAGTCTGGAAAATGCATTTTGATGGGGCCCGTTCCCGACATGGTGCAGGAGCCGGTATAGTCCTAATTTCACCATCGGGAGAAAAGAGTTTGTTTTCTTTCCGTTTAGAGTTTGAGTGCACTAATAATGTGGCAGAGTATGAAGCATTGCTTCTGGGCTTGGAAATTGCCAGAGAAAGAAAAATCAAATCAATATCTGTCACAGGAGATTCTGACCTCATTGTGTCCCAGATAAAAAACAAATTCGCAGCTAAGAATAATAGACTTAGAGACTATAGAAATGCAGTTTGGGACACCATTGAATGCTTTGATGCCTTTGGGATTAAGGCTGTCCCCCGAGAACAAAATACTTTGGCTGATGAGCTATCCGTAATGGCCAGTACTCTTCAAACATCAGAATCTCTAAAACAAGAAAACTGCAAACTTGAAGTTTTATTCAGACCCTCTGTTCCCGATAATGAAGACCATTGGCAAGTCTTTGACAGTGATGCCCAAATCATACGATTTTTAAATGCTTCCAAAACCCCAATGGTGAATTTCGAGGATGAGATAAAAGGTGATTCAATTGAAGGTATGGATGTCACAGAAATTGCTTTCCCCCTTGAGAGAAATTTCAACAGGCATGATGAATACAAAGGTAAGAGATCTGAACCTGTAGATAGGGTCATCGAAATAAATGTAGGGTCTGCTTGTTCTCCAAAAATGATCAGAATCGGGATAAATGCCTCAGGAGAAGAAAGAAGAAGAATTATTGAGTTAATCCGAGAGTATAAAGATATCTTTGCATGGGTCTATGATGATTTAAAAACTTACGATCAGTCCATCATAGAACACACCATTCCTCTTAAAGAGGGAGCCAAACCATATCGACAAAAGTTGCGAAACATGAACCCTAAGTTAGCTCCCTTAGTTAAAAAGGAATTGGAAAAGATGTTGGCAGCAGGTATCATTAGACCAGTTAGGCATACAACCTGGGTATCCAATCCTGTAATAGTAAGGAAGAAAAACGGGGAGATTAGAATTTGTATTGACTTTAGGAACCTAAATCAAGCATCTCTAAAAGACAACTATCCTTTGCCCAACATGGAAAATCTGTTGCAAAGTGTAACAGGGGCTGGCATGTTATCCCTACTTGACGGATTTTCTGGGTACAACCAGGTCCAAATCAAGAAGGAAGATCGTGGGAAGACAACTTTCACCACCCCGTGGGGAACCTTCGAGTATATAAGAATGCCATTTGGGCTTTTGAATGCAGGATCAACCTTTCAAAGGGCAATGGATCATGCATTTGATGGTCTAATTGGCAAAATCATTGCAATTTATCAAGATGATCTAACTGTCTTCTCAAAAGACAGGGGAGACCACGTAAAACATCTAAGGAAAATCTTCGAAAGATGTCGGAAATTTGGAATATCCTTGAATCCTAAAAAGTCTACCTTTGGGGTGGATGAGGGGAAGTTGTTAGTTCACATTGTGTCCAAAGAAGGCATTAGAATCGATCCAGAGAGAGTGCAAGGAATCCAAGCCATAACTCCCCCAAAGGATGTCAGCTCGTTACGATCATTTTTCGGAAAAATAAACTTCGTAAGGAGATTCATCCCTAATTTAGCTGAATTGGCCAAGCCTTTAAATAATTTGCTGAAGAAGGATGTGAAATTTGTTTGGAATAAGAAATGTGATGTTTCATTCGAATCTCTAAAGAAAGCCATTGCTTCTGCCCCTGTCCTAGTAAGCCCAAACTACAATAAGGAGTTTTTGATTTATTCCTATGCTTCCGAGGACACCATAGCAGGCGTATTGTTGCAAAAGAATGAAGAAAACCATGAACAACCGGTTGCCTTTATGAGTAAAAACCTTAGAGATGCGGAACTAAACTACACAACCACTGAAAAACAAGCCTATGCTTTGGTCAAATCGTTAAAACATTTTAGGACATATATCGGATACTCCAAAATTATGGCTTACGTCCCTTATCAAGCGGTAAAAGATGTCTTATCTCAGCCTGATGGCATAGGTGTTAGGGGAAACTGGATTTCTAGGATTCAAGAGTATGACATTGAAATCAAACCAATCAAGATAGTGAAAGGGCAAGGGTTGGCACAGCTATTAACTGATTCCAAACAGCAGCAAAATAACAAAAATCTTGAAAGCTCAAGTGTGCATCAAGAAGTTAGTTCTCCACCTCAAAACAAAATCAGAGAAGAAACAACACCAAAATGGAACCAAAGTCCCAGGTATGAAAATAAATTTAATGGTTACTGTTTTGCTTGTTCTAATTTTGGTCATAAGGCTGAAAATTGTAGAAGAACTGCTGGAAGTCCACATGACAAAATAAGATGTTGGACATGCAATCAAAGAGGACATATAGCTGCCAACTATCATACCATGAGATGTTACACTTGTGGAGGTGTTGGCCATAAAGCTGAAGTATGTGCAAGTCCAAGAAGACAGTCAATAAGCAGCTTCTCATACACATCAGCAAGGAGGTCAAATGAAGCTTGGAAGAAGAATGACACCAGCAAAATTGAAGATCAGAAGACAAACAATCACATCCAAGGAAGCTCTAAGGTATGGGTGAAGAAAAATCTTTTATTAAACCTAAACGAAGTTGATGATAAGTGCACAAGTGGAGATGACTGCCATATGGCAAGTCATACATGAAATTTGTTAAAGATTTCAAGTACACTTTGAGTTCATAATGCTGGAGGATGAACTCGATGATGAATGGTGACTACTCCAAGCAATTAAACAGGTCCAAGGATCGTGGCTTAAGTATAAATCATGATATGCATATTGACAACTTACTTGACATATGAAAAGGTTGAAGTCTATATGCAATGCATGCTGTAAAAGGTGAACCAGTTTCAGATCTCATGATGATGCATACTCCATGATGTTTTTCCAGACTTTGATGACAATGCTTGACCAGCTGTATTGAGCAGATTGCAAAAAGTGACATGAAGTTACAACTGATTATGACATAAACAATCTGAAATAGCCCTTGAAATAGACAGTGATAAATACAAAAGCAAGTCAATATTTCTGGTACATGATGTTGGTTATGAAGTAAAAACAAAACTCTCAGTTTTTCATATATGATGCATGCTGATGACTATATGATTATTGCATGATGAATGCTAGTGATGCACATACAGTGTGAAAATCAAGCAAAGCAGCATGTTAGTGCTTGAAAATTGTTTGCAAACAATAAAAATAAAAATAAAAATAAAACATGCCTGCATATGGAGAAGTTGAAGTTCTAAGTTGTTACAATGAAGAGCTTTTACAGTATGGAAGAAGGCATTGGGTGAATATGTTCTATCCGAGTATTCCTTATATACTCATTTGGAAGTGACCGAGATAGCATGAATTCTGTTAAACAATAAAAGGGAAAATATGAGTGATTTTTTTTCTTTCAAAAAACATGACTGTGTCTTTGAAACATGTGTAATGAGCAGCCTTGGGAATTACAGTGTAAGAATGCAAAGAAGTTTTCAAAAGAATTAAGTGCTGATATTGAGCTACAAATTTGGAGAAGAGCAGCTGCCAGTATTGGAGCAGATTTTATTTCTGTTTTTGACAAAGACAAAGTTGGAATACTACTTCCTTGATGAGCAACGTGAGGCATTGATTGAACAAGTTCACTCTCAATGGCAGTCCGGTGATCACAGAAAAGAGGGCATTGACAGTAAATGGGTCAGCCCATATTAATGACTTGCTAAATCAGCAGAAATGGTTCTTAGGAAGAGCTTGAAGTGTTCAAAATCTACAGCAGTGCATATATGAAGATCAAGCAGCTGAAAAACTATAGCAGCAGCTGGAAGGTGTGGTTCTATTCGGGTATGAAGAAGAAATTCTGAAGTAGTTAGAATTCAAACCACAGTTTATCATAAAGATATTGGTTGATAGCTAATTGATAGGGGGAGCGCTGGTGAAAAAGTTTGAAGTATGTTTGACAAAGTGTGCATGACAAATTGGTTGTGCAAAAAGTGACAATTGATGAAGGAGTTTGCCGATAGGGGGAGTAGGGCTATGAATTGGATATGATGAGCAGACTTACAAGCTAATGGATAAATTAAAGGTCTGAAGTATGATGATGCATATTTTACAAAGAAGATTATGTTAGACGGCAACCTAATTGAAATGGGGAGCAATGATTAAAAAAAAAAAACTCAAATCAGAAGTTGAGGAATATTTTTTTGGAGCATGTGTACTTCTCAAAAACTTGAAGATGGCAAAAACTCAGCAAAAGAAGGTGCCAAGAGAAATATACAGTGGTACCCTATAATGATACAAAACCTTGATGATGCATACACATTTTCAATGATGATACATCTACACTAGTATGGAATGAGCTCTCAGCAAAAGACATGATGATAAGATGACATGTGGCATCCTGAGCAGAAATGGACCAGCAGATGTTGATGACAAGCTTGATCAGCAACAGACTATTATGACTGAGTCAACCCCTGAAAATTATTGCAGCAGGACACTTCAAGCAAGTCAAAGATTTGGACAACATTCTAACTGTGGCATATCAGTTAGGGGGAGCTTGCTGGCAGCAAAACATGATGGAGTAGTACAAAGCTTAATTGATCCTTGCAATTCTCAAACCCTTGTTTCCATGTCATTTCTTGGGTAAGATATAGTCTAAACCATTTTTCTTTAACTTGAGAAACCACTTGTTGGTGGCTCTCGTTATCTATGTGTCTGAAATCAAACAACTCCTCTGGACTGTGCCAATGAGGCAGATTAAATGTAAGTTGGATTTGATTGGAAGATCCAGCTGAATCAATCGCTTGCAACAACGATGTGTCCATGAAATTGTTAGGGCATGGTTGCTTTTTGCATTGTTCCAGTTCTGTCTTCAATTTATTCTCAACCCTCAATTTTCTATTTCGTCTCAACAATGCATGGAAATCCATATGCCTGAAGTGATGACTATGAAGGGTTCACAATGAGCGTGGTTTACCTCTTTGTCGTTTGCTTGATATGCCTTTGACTAGATTGTCATTTTGATGTGGTCCTTTGATTGGCTCTTGTTTATGGCTTGTGGATGTTGGTTCCTCAACCAGTGAGCTTATCAAATCCATGATATGTAATCCACTTGTTGGAGCACCTCTCGAATGGATTGATATTACATTTGGTTTTGACTTCTGTGTATGAAGATTTCTTTGAGCAATAATGATCAAAACACATCAATTGTTGACTCTTGGAGCAACCATAAATTGTGCTAACGAATCCTTGGCTTTGTTCTGTCATATAATGATCGAACCACTACTTCTGTTTTCTGAACCCTTGAGAGTAATTAATAGCTGATTGTTACTACTGCCATGTGACTGGATGGCTTGAGTAATATCGACCCCGGAGCATTCTATAATAGCAAGACGTTCAACTCTTAGTTTCTTTTTCATATAACAAAAGCATCTTTTAAATTGACAACTCAATGATGTCATGTGATAGAATCTCAGAGTATAGGAATGAAATGCCGGTGTTGGCCTATAACAATAGAATGTCAACTTGATGAAAATAAATCATATACATTGAGCATCAACATGCTTACATATTGGCTGAGATTCGTTGCAAATCATGTCATTAATTGGATGATTCGGAGAGCCACTTTTGAAAGTAACAATTGTTCCTCAGGGCACCTAGAGTTTTTTTTTTTTGTGCTAGGGGAATCGGCAATTGGAGACTGGGCTGGTACTCATGTGACACGGGGTCCAGGGATCCAATCCTGCTACCACTATATCCCTAGGTGCCCCACACACCCCGCAAGCATAGGACATGGGTAAAGCCGAGTGTGTTTTGAACTCGTGACCTCCAATTTACAACATGTGACTTCATATCAAGTGAACCGCCAATGAGCCACACCCGTGCGGGCCTCAGGGCACCTAGAGTTAATCAAACAACTCGATAGAATTAAACCATGACATAGTTATCGGGACCATGATGAGACCCCAACGTTGTTTTGTTCTTATGGTGTATAACCATGAATTTTGAAACCTTATCTTTGTGTTAGACAATGAAATAACCTGTGAAGTCGATTTTTTGAACCTTGGAGCATAGCAATCGAAACCCTTGCTATATGGACCGAGCATACAGAACGACAGTTTGATAAAAATAAACCATAACTCAGTTATCAGGACCGATGAACCATCCCAGCGATACAACAAGTAACCTCTAGATGTCGTTGACTAGATTCATGTTGATGTATATGTAACTTCGGAATGTATTTCACATATATGTATATTGTATTCCTATAGAGATGGTATTATTCCTCTATAAGGAAGTGTCGTCATTTATATTGTAAGTGTCGTAACTTATACTTGATGGGTTATTAGACCACCTTGTTGGGGTCGGCCCTGTATAAGTCATGTGGGTCGAAGGGTTATTAGACCACCCTATTGGGGGTCGGCCATGTGGGTCTAAGGGTTATTAGACCACCCTATTGGGGGTCGGCCCACTCAGCATTATGTTATGTGGTTAAGTTCGAGCCGACATGAGTTAGGTAAAAAGGAAAGTCAAGTCAAGTATAAATAGAGTGCGGGAGGCACTCTATTTACTCACTCACTTCTCACACATGCTCTCAAGGAGGAGAGGCGCACTTATGGAGGAGGAGGATTGCTGCTAGGTTATGGCTATCTCTCTTGGTTGGTTGTATCATTGCTCTATCTATCTCTGAGGAAGTTATTGGGGTTTTTCACCTTTATGGTTTTCCCCAAGTAAATCTTTGTGTCTCTTGTGTGCTTGCATTATTGTCTCCATGATTGATATGCTGTAGATATGCTGTACATGTTGTTCTCTCAGTTAAGATCCTAGATCATATTGAAGTAAATTCAGAAAATTTAACATGGTATCAGAGCTAGCCTGAAAGAAGGCATGATATGGCATGTATGACACTTGTTGCACTTACGATGCTAGGGCTTGATATAGCAAAAACCAGTCATCGTAGCACTTTCGCTATAAATCCGTTTTGGCGAAGTTTTCGGATCTGAAATTGTTACAGGCCGAAGCTAAGATCTCCAGGTATCTTGTGTCCAAAGGACAACCTCTAATTCGTTGTACTTTGTGATTTATGATCTGTACAATATAGGGTTTCTGCCTCTTCCAGATCTGAGTCAAAATCAGGTGACCTTGGGAAAAAGGTCATATCTTGGGCTAGGAAGATCCAAATGAAATTTCGTAAAAAGTGACAGGTAGTACACAGTCTGTACTATCTCAGAAAACTTTTTCAGAGGCCGAAGTTGAACCATTGACACGTGGCACGCCGTACAAGTTCGCTCTCCTGTTTTATCCCAAAACAGGTCACGTTGCGACATTTGGCATAACTCTCTCTCAGAGAGTCCAATTGAGGTCAGACCTGTCAGGATGGAAAGGTAACAGGCCGAGATATCTCAGAAAACTTTTTCAGAGGCCGAAGTTAAAACAGTGACACGTGGCACGCCGTACAAATTCGCTCTCTTGTTTTATCCCAAAACAGGTCACGTTGCGACATTTGGCATAACTCTCTCTCAGAGAATCCAATTGGGGTCAGACCTATCAGGATGGAAAGATAACAGGTCAGGCTATCTCAGGAAACTTTTTCAGACCCTGTGGATCAAAAATTTCGGAGTTACACCAGAAACAATCAGGTACATATTTCTGTCAAAACAGAATTATTTTTTGGTACCTTCATTCATGGCTTCCGGAATTTAGGGCTTTGAAGAAAGTTGGAATTTTTGTAATCGGAGACCACGGCTGGATGCTACTCATCAAAATAGAAATTTAGAGACCAAGATCAGAATTTTTGGTTGGGCAGAAGGCCGGGCTTGATTAGACCCTAGTTCGGGACTTTGATCAGAAAAGTGGAAAATTAGGGCTTCTGTAAAAATGGGAATTTTTGAAATCTGTGACCACGGCTGGAAGCTCCTCGGAAAAATAGAAGCTTGGAGCTTTGGATCAAACATTTTGATTGGGTAGAAGAGTGGGCTTCATCAAACCCCAGTTCAGGGTCACGTCCAGTGAATCCGGAAGTTTCAAAGGCAAAATTGAGGAGTGAAACTTTGCAGTTTTCAAATTCTGAATATACCAGTTTGATCAGCTCATCAAGGTCCAGTTCTTGCAAATCAAGTGGATTGGGTTAATTCTAGAAGAAGATGGATTGATCATCTGCATGAGTGAAGAAGTTCCTGTTTCAGAGGGAGATGAGGCTAAGGTCTTACATAAGAATATTACAAGCAATCTCGACAGGTATGTCTCATCGAGGTATGTTTCGATATTTGTCCATGATTAAGTTTTTGGTATGTTTGTCTTCATGTTATTACGGTTAGTACAATTTTTGATTTTAGATTTGTCGTATCACCTTAACAAAATTATGAATGCATGATAGAAGATATTCATTGGTTAGGGTGTTGACACTTATGATTGAACTAATGCATTATGGTGTTGTATGAGGTTTATGTTGTCTACTAACATGAAAGGTACACCAAGAAAGACAAATCATGTTCTGTTCCAAGAACATATGATCATGATAACATGAGGACAAAGATTCATCCATTCTCATGGATCTCATAGAAGATCCATTTACCAGGTATGTATAACTTGGTTTTGTAATAGTTAACCTATGAGATATACAGGTTACTAGCACAAGTCATTGAAGAAGAACAAGAAGACATCAAGTGAGTATGTTAGACATAAATAGCTAGCATGCTAATCCAGGTATGTTTTTCCTATATCAAGCTAGAATCCTACCTTGTGTTAGGATCTTATACTGTTGTGTTGTTGATAATGATTATTCATGAAGTCATAGGTTCGAATAATCATGATTGTATGCATATTATGTTTCTTACCATAATTGATGATATGACTAACCAAAAGAATCATGATGGTATAGGTTTGAATAATCACAGTTTTTATGCATTTTATATCTCTTATCTTGATTGATGATTCAACTAATCTGAAGAGTCATAGGTTTGAGTAATTACAGGTTTAGACATGTTATGTTTCTTATGATTTGACTAACCTTAAGAATCCTACATAAACCTTGAATGCTAATGCTTATTATTTTCTGTTTGAAATGATCATGACTATACATGCTTGAGATTATTGTGTTTTAATAGTATACTAATGAATGTATGATTTTATATGAGATCACAAGGATAACACATTCATGATACTAATAAGCATGCATAGGGACCAAGGATGAATATGAGTTCAAGAACAGGTAATCCAGGAAGCAAAGATCAAGAGGGAGTACACTCTAGTGGTTTATGCAAGGATGCAAATATTCAGAGGGAGTTGTCCATCTCTCTACATTCCACAACAGAAAGGTGTAGAAGAAGGTACTTCAGATTAGGACTCCAGCAGCTCCTGCAAGGAAGCGAAGACTCAGAGGAAGTCCACCCAATGAACAAACAAAGATAAGTATTTTAATTATCATTTCTTACATATTTGTTTGTTTAAATAAAATTGTTCAATGATGTATATGCTCATGGTCTTAGACTTAGGATATGTATTGTGCATATTAGAATAATTACATTAATGAACAGTATACTACTAATATGCATGGGTAAGTAGCCTATGGCACTGTACAACATTCCATTGCTACTTATCTAGAATGAAACCTCTTTGCTGACATGTTGGGAGTTGTGCACACTCTTAACAATGTTCTGGTAGAGATTGGAAGGCATCTAGAAAGTTACGGGATATGGATAAATGTTGTATTGAAGCATTGGCTAAGATAATTGCATGACTGTATGACATATCTATTTATGTGTAAGAATTTGTTCTGAAAACTATTAGATGTTTTCTAATCATGCAATTTAACTTGTTGTGTAGGAAAGATCGTATGCCATCTCCTACAAAAGAAGAACTACAACATTTGTTCAGCAACAAATTTATTTATTGAAGATATTGAAGTTCCCAGGATCTGGGATGAAGAAATGGAATGCCATGATCCGTCGATCATGAAGAATGATGTTTGGGATGTAATCCCAAGACATGAAGGGAAGTTTGCTATGACTTCCAAATAGAACTTTCAGATCAAGCATGTTGCAGGTGGCAGCATAAAGAAATACAAAAGTGATGAAATAGAAGATACACCAGATGGATTCAAGACAGCTTTCTTGAATGGTGTAGTTGAAGAAGAAGCAGCCACTTGATTCTGAGACACATGATAGGAAATCATATATGTGCAGAACTTGGTATGGTGAAGATAGATTGATTGCCGACACGCAGCGGAAGCTTACTACCGAGTTCGAGATGAAGAACTTGGGGATGATGCACTATTTGTTTTTGGCATGGAGGTGTGGCAGAGTGCAGAAGGAATCTTCCTTGAACAAGGGAAGTATGCAGTAGAGATCCTGAAGAGGTTCGGGATGATGGATTGCAAGGCCATGGCCACACCTATGGCATCAAATCTAAAGCTTCTATGTGATGCTTCATCTGATCCGGTTGATGTCTCTTTGTATCGTCAGATGATTGGGTCCTTGATGTACCTGACGAACACGAGACCAGACATTTGCTTTGCTGTGAACACATTGAGTCAGTTCCTGACGGATGCGAGAAGTGTTCACCTGGTTGCTGTAAAGCATGTTCTGAGGTACCTGAAGGGTACAGTGGATTATGGGCTCAGGTATGAGGCGAATCAAAAGTTTAACCTGCAGGGTTATGTTGATTCAGATTGGGCTGGCAGTGCTGCAGATAGGAAGAGCACATCTGAGTGTTGCTTCAGTATGGGATCAGATGTGATCTCTTGGTTTAGCAGGAAGCAGTCCTGCGTAGCACTGAGTACAGCTGAGGCAGAGTATGTTGCAGCCTGTTCAGCTAGTTGTGAGACAGTATGGCTACGGAAGCTACTGTCTGGGTTATTTGATCTCCCATTGGAGGCTACTGGTATCTTCTGTGATAACCAGAGTTGTGTGAAGCTGTCCTAGAACCCAGTGTTTCATGACAGGTCGAAACACATAGAGATCAAATATCACTATATCAGGGATATGGTGCAGAGAGGAGCTGTGAAGCTCCTATATGTTGCGACGGACGAGCAGATTGCAGATGTGCTGACGAAGCCACTAGCCAGGGTGAAGTTCGAATACTTCAGAGAGAGGCTTGGCGTTCTTCAGATCGAGGACACTTCGAGGAAGAAGTGATGGACACATTTGCTGAAGCCATTCCAAGCATGTTGGAAGGAGGATCCTTCACATGGCTGTGGATGTAAGCGCTGAATGATGAGCATCAGGATGATGTTCTGATTTCTACTTGGATATGATCAGTTGGATCATTTATGTATGTACGCATCATGTTGGATGTTGGATATGATCAGTTGGATCATTTATGTATGTATGCATCATGCTGGATGCTGGATATGATCGGTTGGATCATGTACCTTTGTATGATCAGGTAGATCATGTATGCTGACGGATACATTGTGTGGATCATGTATCTATGTATGTATCAGGTGGATACTTGGATGATCGTGGATGACTAGCTTCTCCAGATGACATGCAGCAGGATGTTGCAGTGATGATGATCAGGTAGATCATATATGTTGATGGATACATTGTGTGGATCATGTATCTTTGTATGATCAGGTAGATCATGTATGCCGATGGATACATTGTGTGGATCATGTATCTATGTATACTTGGATGATCGTGGATGACGAGCTTCTCCAGATGACATGCAGCAGGATGTTGCAGTGATGATGATCAGGATGATCATGTGTACATCAGGATGATGTTTGATGAGTATCAGATGATACTTTGTGGCCGTGGATCAGGTTGTGCAGGAAAGCATGTAATTTGTGCCCTGGGAGATTTGCAGATGGTCTTTCGAGGTTTTGCCTATGGCATGTAATTCGGTGCCCTGGGACATCTGGCAAATGCTCTTGCGAGGTTTTGCTTGGGAGGACATGTAATTTGTGCCCTGGGAGATCTGCAGATAGTCTTTCGAGGTTTTGCCTATGGCATGTAATTCGGTGCCCTGGGATATCTGGCAGATGCTCTTGCGAGGTTTTGTCCTATGGCATGTAATTTGCTCCTGGGAGATCTGGACAGGATGAAAAAGGCCTCAGATGCTTCAGCCAGGTTTTTCCATGACCACATGTAATTTGCTCCTGGGAGATCTGGACAGGATGAAAAAGGCCTCAGATGCTTCAGCCAGGTTTTGTGGTGGACCACATGTAATGTGCTCCTGGGAGATCCGACAGGTAGAGCTGTGTGCTCGTAACAGCCTGGGATGCTTCAGCCAGGTTTTGTGGTGAGATCACATGTAATGTGCTCCTGGGAGATCCGACAGGTAGAGCCGCGTGCTCGTAACAACCTGGGATGCTTCAGCCAGGTTTTGTGATGGGTCACATGTAATGTGCTCCTGGGAGATCCTACAGGTAGAGCTGTGTGCTCGTAACAGCCTGGGATGCTGCAGCCAGGTTTTGTGACGCACGTAAAAGTCCTGAGGATTCCACAGTATGGCCAGTGATGACGAAAACCTGCAGGTGGTGGGCCTACATCCAGTATGAAAAAGGACTGGCTCTGTAGAACTTCCTATGACGAGTAGATTCAGAGATTGATTGAGATAGCAGCAGCAGTGACGATGATGATGACTCGATGACGATTATCCAGTGACGATGATCTAGAGAAGATGACTTGTGCTAGAAGAACTGTGCTGAGAAATACCTTCCTAGTTAAGAGGGAGTGTTGATGTATATGTAACTTCGGAATGTATTTCACATATATGTATATTGTATTCCTATAGAGATGGTATTATTCCTCTATAAGGAAGTGTCGTCATTTATATTGTAAGTGTCGTAACTTATACTTGATGGGTTATTAGACCACCTTGTTGGGGTCGGCCCTGTATAAGTCATGTGGGTCGAAGGGTTATTAGACCACCCTATTGGGGGTCGTCCATGTGGGTCTAAGGGTTATTAGACCACCCTATTGGGGGTCGGCCCACTCAGCATTATGTTATGTGGTTAAGTTCGAGTCGACATGAGTTAGGTAAAAAGGAAAGTCAAGTCAAGTATAAATAGAGTGCGGGAGGCACTCTATTTACTCACTCACTTCTCACACATGCTCTCAAGGAGGAGAGGCGCACTTATGGAGGAGGAGGATTGCTGCTAGGTTATGGCTATCTCTCTTGGTTGGTTGTATCATTGCTCTATCTATCTTTGAGGAAGTTATTGGGGTTTTTCACCTTTATGGTTTTCCCCAAGTAAATCTTTGTGTCTCTTGTGTGCTTGCATTATTGTCTCCATGATTGATATGCTATAGATATGCTGTACATGTTGTTCTCTCAGTTAAGATCCTAGATCATATTGAAGTAAATTCAGAAAATTTAACAATTCAGGGTGCATCGGGTGGTATATGCCGTCGATTAGCTAGATTTGTGGAGTCATTGGTTAATATATCCGTCAATGGTTATTTTGCCACGTTTTTTGATTTTGACAATTTAAAACTCTGGAGCAACTCTGCATTTCGCGTGGACGAGTATTGAATACCCATTAAATTGGTAACAACCTCGATTCCACCTCACAATCATGCCATGTAACCTCCGATGTCTCCTCAATAGACATCCCCCCTATAACAAACTGATCGTAATCCATAAGCAATTTGCAGTCAATTGCTTCAATGCACAGGATTCGTGTTTATGTTTGCCGAGTAGGAGCGCCCTAGTGTCTTTGTATGATGGATCTCTATATGGTGCCAAATCTTGAGTGCCCATCATGTAACACCTTTGAAATGTATTCATTGTATTGCCATAAAAAATATTTCCTGGCAGTGGACTTTAGGTTTGTTCTTTGTTAATGATCCAGGCACGTCCTTGCTTTTCTTTTCAGTGCATCTTTGAAGTTCATGTGCCCTTGGGTACTGTATACTTATTGAGAGACATAGTATATGCAAATGATCAGTCATTCAGCAACATGGAATAATCCTCAATCATTCCAATCCTTCTGTTGGCAGGAATTTTTGTATGCTTTCATATGAAAATATGACGATTTGCTTCAATCAATCTTCTCACCCAAGGGCTGGGGTATATGAAGCGATAAAGCTTGGTGTATAAGTCAAGCAGGGATATATATAGTGAAATCGGAATCAAAGGTTATGGGAGGCTATATCAACAGAAAATAGGCTTGTTATCACACAATCTCTAGCTGATGCCAACAGGGATGGCAGAGGGTGATCAGCTAGAATGGTGTAACCTGTAATAGCCAGGTCCTTCGTTCGGGGAACGGAAGTCACACCGGACAAGGTTACTGTCGCTTCATACAAGGCACGTAGCCAAGTCAGGGGGGAGACCCCGCTCAACCAATGATGGTTGAGAGACAAACACACACCCAACCCAGAGATAGAAAGAAGTACAAACAGGAAATGAGTGCGGATTATGTCCAAAGTCTAACTCCAACCAAGAGATGGACACAAGCAGTAAAGATGGGGACGATGTGGAAGTGACCAGCAATCAATTGTAATGAAACAAGCTGATTAGATTAATGATTGCAAGGTTGAAATAGACTAGGACGTACAGTAAGCTAGAAGTGAAAGAATAGATTAAATCTGCCCAAGGGAGAGAGTTAATCAGTGCAGAAATGGACCTAGGGCAGCAAATAAAACGTGATTTAAAATACTTCTAGCGATTGGCAGTTTGATTCCTTGACATAAAATGATAATTTGAAACCGATTACAAACTACCCAGCACCCCAAAATCATCCAACCAAGCCGAAAGAGAAAAACGCCTCTGGGGGGCGTTTTTGCCAGGTAGACTAGTGCTGATTCTATGGGCAAATGGAGTCCAACAGAAATGAAACTTTAGATTTAGGCTTTTAAGAGTATTTCATTAACGGTTTTGAATTAAAACTAATTCTAACGGTGAAAACTTATGTTTTGTGTTTTTAGGGGTTTTTACATGAGATTTTTGCTCAACACACACACATTTAAATTTAAAATGCTAGAGACCAGCAAGAAGGACCTACTTGGGAGTGAATAGATGGACAAGGTTGCCGAAGACTAGCCTTCCAAACTCAGTTGCCGAGCAGCAGCGTGTTCCCTTCGCGTTTTGAGCTTCCAGTGGCCAAATTCGTCCTAGGTACCTGCCACAAACAAGATCAAGTCAGTGATGCAGCAAATAACAAGAGAAACTAGC
Organism: Larix kaempferi; assembly: GCA_027924585.1. NCBI lineage: Eukaryota > Viridiplantae > Streptophyta > Pinopsida > Pinales > Pinaceae > Larix > Larix kaempferi. The sequence continues at coordinate 4,517,995 of BSBM01001484.1, read as the reverse complement.
AAGTAAAATGACATAAAATGAGAGAATTGAAAGGCGAAAATGCAATAACAACTCCCTTGTTGATACTCTGAAGAATTTGAGCAGTTGTGGGGTTCCCACTCCAAAAATTGCGCCCTCCTCCAGCTGAGCTCTTCACTTGCAAGTCGTTGGCCAAGGACAATATGGAAACAATGCACTAGCAACTCAACAAAGCTACGAAAGACTAGATATCAATCAAGCAACACATAATCCATCAATAAAACTCTCAAGAACTGTGGAAGAATGGCTCTATATCATCAAAAACTCAAGTGTACAAATGTGCCCAGAGAGGCAACAATGGGGAGAGCTCATTCTCTTATAGAGATGGCTCAAACCCTAGCTTCATTTACCCCCAAAACCTATGGCTGGGATTGACTCTCCCAATCACCAAATCGAGGGTGGAGATGAGCTCATGGAGGGGGTGCGAATTGCCCAAGGATAGCGTACAAGTGGAGAGGGGGTCCTGTTATCACCTAAGCTGTAGTTACCCCTATGGATGTATCCAGTCATGGATGGCAATAGGGAAGGGTAACTCAAAAGGTGCAACCACGATCACCTCGACCTCCAATATATGGTTGTCACGCCAGTCGAGGCAACCTTCGCTTTATGTTATCTAGCCCAGATAACAAAGGGGGAGACCCGATCTACTCCCGACAGGAGAGATCAAAACCAAGACACCAAATCAAGGTATTTCTAAGTGAAGTAAGGTGTATGGTTTATCCTAGACCTAAGGATGAAGTCATAAGCCAAGTGAGGGGTTCAATAGGTATAGCTTTGGTTCATAGTTTGATGTGAAAGTGACTTACAATGCTTGAAGTGAGATCTAGGGTGAGTGTACTAGTTCAATGTTGGAAGATCCACTGCCTTGGGAACCGTGTCCAATGCAGGGTAGTTTAAGGGTTGAATTGGGGCTAACTAGTACAAGTGACAAGCTTAACCATGATACATGATAGCTTCAAAAGGTTTAGTTCACCATGCAAAAGTCAAACCACAAGTCAATCCAACAATCTAGGAAAGTTGAATTAACTTGGAGAGAAACCAGTGCCTTGGGAATTGGGAAGTGGAGTCAAAATAGGGTTGACTTGTGGTTTAGGACTCCTAGTACTTGGGACAAGTGGGCAATAGAGGTCTTGATGGATGAATGTATCTAGATCTAGGTTTGACCCAAGTGGACCACAATCCCTTAAAACAAGGAATGCTGTCCCCAAGGCAAGATTTGACAAAGTGATAGTCTAGACCTAGGTTTTTAATTATTCCGGTTCCAAATCTCCAAAAATCTCAAGTACCCAGTTCCTGGAAGTGAGTCAACTCACTTCTCCAAGGTGGTGCGACTTTGCCCAAGGAGGCTTAAAAGTAGGGTTAGGTGGGTCAAGACAAGTCGGATGGCATCCAAACTTTAGATCCGGGTAGGTTAGCCAAGTAGGGATATGGATCTATAATTTCGTGGCAATCCAACGGCTAGATCTTAGTAGATCTGAGTTTAAGTGTTCCAAGTGGTCCAGAATGGGGATTAAATCCCTTAAAATGTGGAATAGGGCCCACAAGGTGAATTTCAAGAAAGTGACAACCTGGGTGTATGTTATTGGATGTGTAGATGACAAATCAAGTGGAATCTCAAACACCCACCACCTAGATCTAGGTCAACTTGCTCAACTAGTGAAGTGCGCCTTGCTTGGGAGAAGCTAAGTTGGCATGGGAGGGGGGTCAAACGGAAGCCAATCCTCACCAAACTATAGATCCGGGATGCCTTGGATGCTATAGAGGTGGGTTTTCATTATTATGCCCAACAACCCACTAGATCTAAGTAGATCTGAAAAAATGTAAAATGGGGTTTTAAAATATTTAGGGTTTTGAAATATTTTAGACAATTGGATAGATCATGGAGATAGAACTTACCTTGAGATCATACCTGAGTGATGTGGATGAAATGCCTTGATGTTGAGGAAGATTCCCGCAGAGATCAAATGAGAGATTGTTGATTTTGCTTGCCGAAATGATGCCCTAGCCCACAAGTGCGCCTTCCTCTACCTGTCAAACCAAGGAATGAAGATTCAATCAGTAAGATCAAGTATGGAAGAAATACAAGAGAAATGCAATAGTAACATGAAATAGAAGGTCCTGGGACAGTAATACTCCCTGTTACCAACGAAGAGCTCCAAAGAAGAAGTAGGGAGAGTCTTCCCCTACCAATACCTCCTCCTCCAAGCAAATCGGCCTCCACCTGTAGATGCAAAATCGTGGTACAAAGATATGGCAAACAAGATCTCCAATAACTCAGTGCAAAGGAAGAACCAACGAACGAACACCAAAAACATTCACCACAACACTGGAGATAGATGCAATAATAATTTTCTATTCCAATAATCCAGAGCCAAAAGTCCCTTTACAATGAGAGGCTCTCTCCTTTAAATAGGAAGGAGAGGCACCAAAACCCTAACCACTTTTTGAATGAGTGGCTAAGATTAGAAGATACAAATGTCTAATCAATGGTTGAGATGAGCTCAACAATAAAATACATGGATCACTAATAAAATATTATGTAAGTGGACAAAATCGCCCTAGAAGAGGGGAATCCCATCAAATCATGATGACAAAATATCATAAGAGGCTTATGGTGGGTCCAAGGGGTAATTTTATCCCTCCTTGGTCAATCCCCATAGCACAATAATCAATAAATAATCATCAATGTACCAAATCGTGCCACCATAGTCAAATCGTAGGCCTCAAAAAGACCTCAGAAATCCACAGAAAGTGCCATAAGTGATGGATGCGGGCCCCGATGAAGCTGAAACTGCTGGAGAAGGTGTGGAGGACCCCGATCTATCATCACTGATCATCCCATGCCATAAATTTGCCTCAGTAGCCGAAATCGATTTCCTCAATAGCCATTTCTACCAATCCTGAAATGCCTCGGGAAGCGTGAAATTGCCCCAAACAGCCTCCTGGAGTGCCTGCGCTGTCAAGGTGAGGGCACCAGTGTGTCCGGGAGGGGGGTAATATGGTAAAAACAAGTGGCTGGACCACCCCCTCCATCATCGGCACCCTAGGTCAACCGGATAAAAATCACATCTGCTCCGACAGGGCCTCCGACAGACCAAACTGCACTAGGACAGCCTACTGAGGCAAAATCATCACTGTAAGTGCCCGGAATTGAAAACAAACTGTCCCATTGGACTCAGAAGGTCCAAATCTATCCAAGATGTGTACTCATACACCATATGAATCTCTGCATGATCAAAATAAATATCCAATATACCGGAACAGGGCCAATAATAATAATCTGTAAATGACCAAACACTGCTGTAAACCAAGAATCATCATCATAACCCTGTAGCTGCTGCATAGAATCATCATGTATGTATACATAGACCATATATCATCTATCCATATCATCATAAGGTCCAACATCTCATGTCCCATGGTCCTCCATGGTCAAACTAGGTCTAACCAAGACCAAATATAACTCAGACCATCATCGAAAGCTGCTGCAAGGTGTCAAATTTAATGCATGCTCTACAACTTATTCAAATAACAATTATAACACAAAGTAGTCATTTCTGGCGATCTAAATACAAATATATAATGTCGTTAATTGTTATTATTACTCAGACTAGACTTTCAGGATCATACTCACTTCATAGCTGTGATCAATTTGCTAGTTATGGGTGAAGGCTAAATTAACTGGCTAGGCTAAGGGATGACTTGACTAACTTAACTTTGTGACACTTTGGCAAGGGAAAGGGAATACACACCATAGTATATACTGAATGAGCAATAACACAGGGAATGGCGGTGTCTCACAAATGGATGAGTTGTTTAAAGAGGGTTTATTCACCTTCACAGATGCGCACAATCCATAATACAAATAAGGCCAGCAATTGTTTAGATATAGCATTTAAGTTCCATTGCTTTTTGGGCCTGGAGTTTCCATAGCCTTGATCTATATGTGTTTACAAACACATTGCATAGATTTACATTTATTTTAGGCTTTCTGCTGCAGGTGTGTTTTTAAGGCACTTGTTTACCTTAGCACTTCTAGGTGTGTCATGGACAGCTTGTTTACCTAGGTATTAATTTTCCAAAAGATATAACATTTTATTTTCATAGCCATTTTCATTTGGCATGCCTTTCATTCATGTGTGTTTAGAAACACATTGCATGAATGGGCTTTTCATACAAGATATAGCATTTCATTTTTTCCAGATTTTGTATTCATGGCAGCACTAAAAGTTTCAGGTTTAGCCAACACAACTTTAGTGACTAGGGGGAATTCCAAGGAACTCCAACTCACCATAGGTAAGTTTTGTCACCAACTCAGAGCCGAGACACAATAAACAGGGAAGCTCATCCAATATAGAGGCTACAGTGGGGAAAAGATCCTCCATGTCACTAGTCAAGTAGTAAGTCAGGGTGATAAACTAAAAGGTAGGCAATGGATGGATGAAGACAATGAATAATGGTGGCAACACTAGCAAGCCAAGGTATGGTGGAATGATCACCTCTATTCTCCCTAAGGAGGGTAAAACCAATGAGTATGAATAGTGAACTTCTAAGTCTGAGTAGGGACAATATAATATATATAATAGATCAACCAGGTCCACATATCTATATGATCGCCAGATCATGACACTAAGTGCTAAGACATGCTATAAGAATAAGTATAAAAGCAATCTAACCCTAACACCATGATATACCTGCTGAGTCATATACCTGAATGCTCATCAACCTGTACCATCATCTGTCCTCTGAAACTATTGCTGTAACTTTGGGCACTACTGACTGCTCTGTACCAATGGTATAATGGCTACATCGGTCATCTCTCTGAGTGTCCTGAGACTCAGTCATGGCATGGGGAATACAACTGCTGTCCACAATCTGATAGTGATCCAATATAGATGCTCATCTCAGCATCTCAAATGTAAGGGAACTGGCTGAATAGTGTACTGGAATCAGAAAAATAATGTATGGTAGCTCGGCTACTATAAATGTGATAACAGGTCCCCTTGTGGGGACCCTACAATACATAAGGTGAAGTTGGGGGGTGTCTATAGGATGTTTTATCCCCCCAACTCAATACAACAAGGTCCCACATGCAATACATCCATCAAATCGAAAATGCCAAGGAGGAAAAATGCCCCCAACGGGGAAATTCGACCCATGTAGTGAGCTGGCCCAATGGAGGGACCCACAATGTACAAATGCCATGTTAAACATTACCAATTTACCTTAGGAATCACCCCTTTATTTGCCAACCATTGATTTTTACCCTTTGCTATAGTTGCCTTTGTCAATTTCTGATTTTCCATGTATTTTATTGCTGGTTTTTATTGCTGAAGATGAAATTTGGGCTTTTGACCCACCTAGAGTGCCCAGATTGCTGAACCGTCTGCTGGAATGTGATCGTGGACCCCAAAAATAGTAGGAATGACCACTCGAACGACCCCGATCCATCACTTAGGCATTATTTGCCCAAAATCCATGATTTTTAATTAAAACAGGTCATTAATGACCAGTAATAATTAAAAATCTCACAAACGCCTCGATCTTTTTGCATTCTGTAACTTGGAGGCTCATATGGGTCCCCTGTAGATAATAATTGACCAAAATCGAAATTCCGGTCGCAACATTTTTTCGGCCCCATTTTTGCCCTGGTCAACCTAGTTTGACCAAGTCAAATCTGGTCAACAATAGTGCTCGCTGAATACCTGTAAATTTTCCTTTAAAGCACAAACTAGGGCTGAAACAGTATATTTAAAATTGTTCACTGAAATAACCACACGTGCTTCTTTACTAGTATGCAGCAGAAATAAAACAAATACTGGGAGCACTAATCAGTCAATCACACCAATGAAAGATAACACAATATTTTTGGGTATAAACCCCCGGACAAAACCCAAGATGGGAAAACCGGTGCAGCAGTATGAGTAAATTTATTGAGAAAATATAGAGCTGTTACAATATCAGAGAATTCGATTTTCTGCCCTAGATGGCTAAATCAAAACACCAGAAATTATCACTGAGAAAAACCTGATAACCTGCACGGTTCCCGAAGCTGTACAGCTGCTACATTACGACCGTACAACCTGCTGTACGGACTGTACGGAATCACTGTTCACGCTGTACGGATCATTGTTCACGCGGTACGATTACTGTTCACGCCTGCCTGTTGTCATCTTTCTCTGAAAAATCTGGTCTTTTCCTTCAATTGCTGCTCCTCCGCCTTCTTCGCCAAAATTCTCTCTCTCTCACACTCTTCTTCCTCCGTCTCTTGTCGGAATGCAATTGTGTCCTCTCCACCAATTGAACTCTCTTATATAACTTTATTCAAAGCGAAAAACCTAATTTCACTTAAAGTAAAAACCTAATTTCACTTTCACTTTAGAAAAAGTGTTTAATAAAGTTAATTAATTTTAAATACAATAGGCTTCCTGTTTAGTGTCTTTCTAGCATGCAAGGACACATGCAATGCTAGAAGACCTTCCTTGTTGCCACTGTCTAACAATACCTGTATGCAATCATGAAGCGAAAGGCTTCCTTATACAAGTTAGTACATTACTAAACAATATGACAATAAAATGATGATCAGAAACTGCATTAAATCTCGGAAAATACAAGGCCCCAGGTGAGGTGGGCCCACCACATCCAAAAGACTCAACTGCTATGCACATCCTATAGACTTGACCACCTAGCTGACTTTGGGTGATGTGGAATACATGGCGAAGGATAAGGGATGACAAGGATGAGGATCATGTGACCTTTCGAATAACTTGGGAAAGTAAGGTCCATTGAGATAAGTATACCATGACAAAACACGGGGAAGGGCGGTGCCTCACAAATGGGTATAGTGCAGGGAAACCGCCACTGGCCATCTAACAAGTATCTCACAACTCACATCCGTGTCCGAAGACTCTGTGAGGTTCTTTTCTAGAGCCGCCAAACTGGGTGTCCGACAAACCGTAACTTGAGACTCTAGGGGACAATCTTGAGCTTGTCCCTTGCTCCCTCTCACCTCCTTGCCCCGTAGGACTAGGTGAGGAATAACCACTACAAATGTTGACATGTATGGCAGACCTGTGTCCATGTGTGTTTACAAACACTTTGCATGGATTTTACAATGAATTTCATACTTAGCCCTTTTTTGGCTAGATTTACATTAACAAAAAGCCTTTTTGGCTTGCTTTACATTTCTTCATTTCTTCAATTTACATCAAGGCTGTTTTGGGCTACATACATATCTCAATAGATATAAACATGGTGCTCATATTGCAAAGTAATGGGGGTGAGCAATACATGCTTCAATGACCAATGGGGAACACCCGGTGAGGCTACACAATCCTAACTGCATTGTAACATCGGGGGCAACCGACAGGAGCAAATCCTAGGTTTGAGAGTGCATCTCACACACTAAAGAGCCGAGGCACAATAGACAAGGAGTCATGGCATACTCAGAGATCAGTGGGGAAAGGGATCCTCAAGGTCACAAATCGGGATCCAAGTCGGGAAAGTATATCATGTACGAGTCGGATGGATGGAGAAGGTGAAGGTGGATCCAAAGTTAGCTGCCTAGGGGGGACTAAATGACCAAGTCTATACCAAGAGTAGGGGTGTAACCCGGTGTGCATATAACAGGAGCCTACTAGGAAGGGGTGGACTGACATCACCAAGGGCCCAATCACATATCATAAAAACTAGATCACCAAATCAATCATCATATGTAGAGTTAGTGTACTATCATGTATAAACAAGTCTAAGCAACAATCATGAGCAATATACATCAAATGCAATACCTGCCGCACCATATACCTGCTGCTGAGGTTGTCTCTGAACTGGATCTCTGTTGAATCCGGGCACAAATAGTAAACCAACAATACTCTGTGATAGTCTCAATCAAAACAAGACTAGGCAACTGTCTCAATGGGCTCATATCAAAGCCTGGCATGGAAGGGTGACCCTGTGGTGAATGCTAAGTAACATGTCTGTACCACTGTACAACCAACTGTCCCCTCTGGTATATCTGCTCAGGGCAATCTGAACAAAACTGTGTGCCTCCTCTGAAGGCATTGGATCTCTGATTTGGAGAAAAAAGTACTGTGTGGTCCTCGGCCGCACAGTCTGCAGTCTGGTAGCTCCAGCTAACATAGATGTGATAACAAGGCTATAATTTGGGTTTGAGCCTACAAAACATAGTATGAGGAGAGAAACTATATGGATTGCTATTAAAGATTAATAAGTTTATTTACAAAATCTAGTCTAGATAGTAAAGAGAGTACAATTTTCGAAGATCTTGAACTTGAGTCCCGGAGCCTTTGTTATTGCAATGTGACGAACAACCTCCTTCCTTATTTGAAGAACCATTTGCAATACCTCCAAGATTGAGTTTATCGTACGACCCTTTAAGATACCTTATTTGTATATGTAGCACCCAATTTGTTCCATAGAGAGTAATCATGAGGTTTGTAGTCAACCTTGTAAGTATTAGAGCACTGCTAATCATCAACTCTTCATGACTCATTTTCTTAATATCCACATCATGCTCTATGATGAAGTTGTATGTTGTCTCTAGACATCAACAACTTCAATCCCAATACTTCGGGTATGTGAAGCATTCAACACCAATCGTGATCACCAACCCATTGAGGAGCTCATAACTTTTGTCAATTAAAGAGCTGCTTGTAGCTTTCTTGACTCTTAAGCTCCTGTTCATAGTTAAATGCCATATATGCTATCTCCCTTCAATGCAGGAACATCAACTTCAGTTATTTCCTCCGTGACGTGCATTGTTGTTACAAAGCCAGATCTTTGAATGCTGACAACTCTACAAAAATCGAGGAAGAGTTTCAATAGGAACTTATAACAGATTACTGGAGTAGGATAGACTCTTAAAGAAGTAGAATAGCTAGGTAGCTAAACGTTGTAAGCGGGTTGAGTTACTTTATTGAGTGGGTTAGGAGTGAGGTGTGCAGGAAATCAATGAGGTCTTGTGGAGGATTGTTGCGCTATGTGGTTGGGGTTCAATCTGATGAAGGCGTTGAGTATGTGGCCAAAATGAGGGAAAGTATGGAGATGATAGCATCGGGTTCAAACTGTGGTGGAATAAAATGAGAACCTGACATAACCACTCTGGAAACCATAGAGTGTCTCACTTTAAGGCAGTGAATCATATGTTGATCTGAAGCAACGTTGAAAAAGTCGGACTCGGCAAAAAGTCGGCAAGGGTCCCGAAAACAATTTCTCGGCAACATCGGCGAAAAAATCGGGAAAAGTCGGAAAAAGTCGGCAAACATTAAAAAATACAAAATACATTCATTTTTTTCAGAATTTTAAACATACAACGTAACAATAACATCAGATAAACACATTGGAACATAAATATGAAGAAATCACTAATATATAGATGTAGTGGATGCAAATAACTCGGAGTGGTTTGATTTCAATGACTCGGACTGTTAAAAAATACATAAAATTTTACAATTTTAATGAAAAAAATATATATTAAAGATTCCAAGCTATGATTCCAAACCATTAGAGATAAAATATTATCATAATGGCACCAAGCGCAATACATATCTAAATCAAAATTGAAAAAACATAATCATCAAAATCATTGTCTATGTCGAGATCATATTTATCAATACCACCATGTTCCCCCACCTCTAGGCTCTAGACTTTGCCTCTGCCTCCAATCTCGAAGTTGATCCTCCAAGGACATCAATTAACACCCTATAATTTTGTTCAAACTTCTTAATCCAAGCGTTAAAATAAGGTAGAAAGAGCTTCCCATGCTTAATAAGTGATTTTGCTTGACTGAAGGGTACATTTTTTTATTAAGGTCATGACAGTGTAATTCAAACAACTTTAACAATCAGGCATCGACACCACCAACATCAAGGTACATAGAGAGTTTGATGTACTTCATTAAATTCCAATCCCTTACCCACATACATGATAGAATCCACTGGAAACGTTGGAATCCTGAAATCCTGAAAACCATTAAGTCTGTTGAATTCTAAATGGGATCTAAAATCCTACTTTTTGCATATGAAGTCTGATGAGGTTGGAACCACTCTCAAACATCCTGAAACAATTAATGGTAATGTTAAAAATTTAAGTAAAAGTGACATTCTCTTTATCTTTCATTTTCTCTTTATCTTTCATTTTCCATCCTTTTACTTTAAGAATTTCACATTACCATTTAGTATTGTTGCCAACAATGTTACATGTACAAAACCCATCAAATTTATAAAAAAAAACCCGAGTTTTTAAAATTGTGGAAAAACCTGGGCGATTTTTTCCATAAACTCGCGATTTTTTCGAAAAAAGCGCCGATTTTTGGAAAAAGTCGGAAGTCGCCGATTTTTTAAAAAATCGCGATTTTTGCGAGCCGATTTTTCGGCAAGGGTTACACCTCGCGACTTTTACAAAAAGTCGCGATTTTTCGGCGACTTTTTCAAGTATGATCTGAAGTATACTTGTGAATCTCCTCCTCTACAGTTGTTTTTGCAAAATGGTTAGTACTTTGGGTGGCTCTTGCTGCGCCACAAAATCTTCTTGGTGGATCTTCTAATTCTATTCATGCATCTGTATTACCTAATTTTATTGCATTACACTGCATATGAAATTCCACAAAGAGGGTAGTCGACATTTCCTCTTTTTTGATCCCCGTACCATGTATGTTTCCTAAAACCAATGCAAACAAATACTATTGTACCTGTTATCACATATATAGTAGCCGGGCTACCATACACTATTTTTCTGATTCCAGTACACTTTTCAGCCAGTTCCCTTACATTGAGATGCCGAGATGAGGATCTATTATGGATCATGATTATATTATGGACAACAGTTTTGTTCCCCATGCCATGACTGAGTTTCAGGACACTCAGAGAGATGACCGATGTAGCCATTTAGCCATTTATACAGAGCAATCAGTATTGCCCAGAGTTACAACAGCAGTTTCAGAGGACAGATGTTGGTTCAAATTATGTGCATTCAGGTATATGACTCAGCTGGTATATTCTAGTGTTATGGTTATATTGCTTTTATATTCATTCTTATAGCATGTCTTAGCATTTAGTATCATGATCTGGCGATCATATATATATGTGGACCTGGTTGTATCTTTATATATATTATATTGTCCCCACTCAGACTTAGAAGTTCACTACCCATACTCATTGGTTTTACCCTCCCTAGGGAGAATAGAGGTGATCATTCCCACCATACTTTGGCTTGCTAGTGTTGGTCTCATTATTCACTGTCTTCACCCATCCATTACCTCCCAGTTTGTTCATCACCCTGACTTACTACTTGACTAGTGGCATGGAGGACCTTCCCCCGCTTTAGCCTCTGTGTTGGATGAGCTTCCCTGTTTCTTGTGTCTCAGCTCTGAGTTGGTGACAAAACTTGCCTTCGGTGAGTTGGATTGTAGTCCTAAATCATTCTGGTCGGTTGCCCGATGTTTGGCACTGGCACGAAGTCCCCCTAGTCACTTAAGATGTGTTGGCTAAAACTGAAAGCTCATGTACTACTTTTGGAAACTTATGTAAATTCGCCCATGGAAATTGTAAACTCTAGAATGTGTTTCTCAACACACGTGAGTAAAGGGCAAGAGCAATGAAAAGCTATAAATACTCCTTGAAGAGTATAAGAAAGGTCCAAAAAGCAATGGTTCTTAAACTCTATATCTAAACGATTGTTGACCTTATGTATATGTATGAACATGCCCTGAATGCAAGCTGCAATTAGTTGTGCTTCTTAGCACACCTGAGATCCGAAGGGTTATGTAGGCCAAAAAGGTCGTAAAGTGAAATCAATGGATCCTAATGAACTTGGATCATCTATCAAAGTAGACATGTTGCCTAAGTTGAATAAACACTCTTTGAACAACCTACCCATCTGTGAGACACTGCCATCCCTCGTGTTACTGCTTGTCCGGCATATGTTAGAGTGTGTATTCCCTTTCCATTTCCAAAATGTCACAATGTCAAGTCAGTAGTCATCCCTTGGCCTAGCCTTTTATTTTTTAGCCCTCACCCTTCACTAGCAAATTGATCACAACTGTGAAGTGAGTATGGTCTTGAAAGTCTGGTCTGAGTCATAATGATAATTAAAAACTCTATATATTTAGTTTTAGATCGCCAGTAAATGATTACTTCTTGTTATAATTGTTACTTGAATGAATTGTAGAGCATGCTTTAACCTTTGGCACTTGCAGCAGTTTTGATGATAGCTTGAGTTATATTATTGGTCATTTTGACTTGGTCAAACCTAGTTTGACCAAAGTCAAGCACAGGACATGAGGTGGCAGATCTCAGATGATGCAGAGATATGTTATATGGTATATTACATGTCACCAGATGGTTCTATGCAGTGGTTTCGGGCTTATGATGATGATTTGTGCTTTTGGCACTTTCACAGATTATTATTATTTGGTCTGTCGGGTATGTTGGATATTTTATATGATCACGTAGAGATCAATATGGTGTATGAGTACACATCTTAGATGGATTTGGGCTCTCTGAGTCCAATGAGACAGTCTGTTTTCAGTTTCGGGTAGTTACAGTGATTTTTGGCCTCAGTTGGGCATCTTAGTGCAGTTTTGGCTTGTCAGGTGGCCTGTCAGAGCAGTGGTTGGTTTTGATTGGTTCACCTAGGGCGCTATGCATGGAGGGGGTGGTCCAGCCACTTGTTATTACCATATTACCCCCCTCCTAGAGAGCCTGGTGGGCTCACCTTGACAACGTAGGCACTCCAATAGGCAGTTTGGGGTGTTTCACATTTCCCGAGGCAGATAAAAAATGGTGAAAATGGCTACTAAGGGATTCGATTTGAGCTACTGAGGCAAGGGATTGGCATGGGATGAGTTTTGATGATGAGTGGGATGTCTTCCACACCTTCTCCAGCAGTTTCAGCTTGCAGTGGGGCCCGCACTTATCACTCTGACATTCTTTATGGATTGCTGGAGCCTCCTAAGGCTCACGACTTTTCCAGAGGCACGATTTGGTGCTTAGATTATTATTTTGATGCTATTGTGCCATGGGGATTGACCAAGGGTGCTAGATATTGCCCCTTGGACCCAACATGAGCTAGATCTTATGTTTATTCATTGACATTTGGTGGGACCCCCTCTCCTAGGGCGATTTGGTCCATTGATGTATTATTTTATTATTGATCCATGTACTTTTATGTTGAGCTCATCTGAAACATTGATTAGATCATTTTGATCTTTTAATCGTAGCCATCCATTCAAAAGGTGGTTAGGGTTTTGGTGTCTTTCCATCCTATTTAAAGGAGAGAGCTCCTCATTGTAAAGGGACTTTTGGCTCTTAATTATTGGAATAGAAAATTATTATTGCATCTACTTGTTGTGTTGTGGTGAATGCTTTTGGAGTTCGACTATTTGTTCTTCCTTTGCACTGGGTTATTGGAGATTATCTTGCTATCATTTTGTTTCATGTATTTTTCATCTACAGGTGGAGGCCGATTTGCTTCAAGGAGGTCGCATTGGTAGGGGAGACTCTCCCTGCCTCTTCTTTGGGGTCTCTTCGTCGGTAACAGGGAGTATTACTGTCTTAGTACCTTCTACTTCATGTTGCTATTGCTATTTGCTTGTATTTCCTCCCTTCTTGATCTCACTGATTGAATTGACTTTCCTTGGTTTGACAGGAAGAGGAGGGCGCACGTGTGGACTAGGGCATCATATCGGGGCAAGAAAAATCAAAGATCTCCCATTTGATCTCTGCGGGAACATTCCTCAACAACATGGCAACCTCATCCATTACTCAGGTATGATCTCAAGGTAAGTTTCTCATTCCATTGATCTATCCATTTGTCTAAGTCATTCAAAACCCTCATCTAAAATCAACTAAAATTCTAAGAAAAATTCTATTGATCAAATCCCTTGGTCAATTGGCAAATCCTTTCTGGGTATTGTAGATCAGGCACATTGTGAAGTGGGTTCTCAAAAACGTCTTACTTGGGTGACTCCATAGGCCCAAACCCCAAGGCACTGATCTCTCCAAGCCCTCACGACTTTCCTGGGTTGTCCAATTTCCCTGTGGGTTGATCCCTGTTTGGTTGCTTGCACACTTAGACATTGTCATATCCCTTCATCAAGCATAACTAGAAAGCCCTAACTGTTAGATCTACGTTTTGGGACACTTTCCCTGTTTTAAGGGTCATGTTTCCCAAGGCGGTTGATTTTGACCATTTTGAACTAGCTTTGAATCTTGGAATCATACATAATTATAGAATCACTGTGTGTTATCTTTCCCTATCATTTCACACCTTTCCTAAGCCTCCACAGTGGTCCTACTTCCTTAATTCTAGGGTTCCATACCTGTCACCCTACGTACTTCATCTGATTGATTTGATCTGGTGATTGGGTTGATCTCTCCTATCGGGAGTAGATCTGGGTCTCCCCCTTGCTATCTTGGCTTTGATAGCTAAAGCGAAGAGTGCCTTGGTTGGCGTGACAACCATCCTTTTGGGAACTAGGGCCCTCTTGGTTCACCACTTTAGTTGCCTGTCCCCTCTACCATCCACCTTGGATCCATCTGTAGGGGCAACTACAAGATTGGTGATAACAGTACCTTTGAATTTTCCTCGGCAACGATGCCAAAATGACAAGCTAATTTATTAACCTTTAAAGAGCAACAAAAGAAACTATGCATTAATTATTAGCCCAGGTTTCTAGATGCTTGCAAGATGTCGTGCACTGTATGTGCAGGACCCAAGTTCAGTATTTACAATTGGTTTTCTACATGATCCCATGAAAAGGAAATTACATAACACCACACTTCATAGATCAAAGGCTAGCTCAATCACTCTTGGAGCATTCGAGATGGTAGTTCTTTCTCAACTGCTGGTGGAGTGATAAGCATAGAGTAGTGACAAATCGTCTACTAGAGAAGTGGAAGGGAACGTGATCGTCGAGCAGTGCAGTTGAATGCGGGAGATGTGAGCTTGACCGTCGAGGGGTGAGGATAGGAGCCACAACCGTGATCATTGAGCATACTGTCACTATCGACCAGGGCACCGTTGAGTAGGGCAAGAACGTGACTGTCGGGCAGGGCAGTTGAACGCGGGAGCAGTAAGCTTGACCGTCCAGGGGTGAGGATAGGAGCCGCGACTGTGATCGTCGAGCATGGGAGCCGTGGCCGTGAGCGTGAGTCGCCGTGAACGTGATTGTGAGACGCGACCGTGAGGGCTGCCATGATTGTGAGAGACCGAGATGGAAGCCGTTGAGCTGTGAGAACCATGTAGCAGTCGACTGTTGAATCATCGGGCAGTCACACCCGTGGTTCTTAACTATCGTGGTTCCACTTCCGTCTAGTAGGTTGACCTCCGATTTCCAAGATAAACTGTGCTGTCGAGTAGACAATCCACACTAGAGCTACCCATGCGTAGCCAAACCCTCGACAAATGTAGCAGAGCATTCACTCAATGGAAATTCTGTGGGTAATTTGAGGTTGACAGCCCACGATAAACCCCCTATCAGCAGCGTGGCATGATAGTATAAGGCATAGCGGCTTTGTGGGGTTTCTTTGTGGTTTCAACAGTTTCGACTTCAAGAGATCTAATAATGGAAGACCCCCCACCCTCAATTCCGCTTGAGATGACAGCTCCGGGGTTTAACAATGACCACATATTTCCCAATTGCATCAGTAACTCGGGAATCTACAAACCCATTGATATTGCCGTAGAGCGGCGTTTCTCTTATTGGGCATCACAAGTCAAAAACTTACTACAACGGGTGGAAAGTCTCGAGCAAGAAAACAAACAGCTTCACTCAGAAGTAATTGATCTCAAACAACTTGTCTCTGAAATGAAACAACATGAAAACATGCACTTACAGACACCAAATACAGATTCCCCAACGCTCCAAATAGAAGTTAAAAACTTGCAAGAAGAGCTGAGATCACAACAAGCCCTCTTTAAACAAGAAACAAAAACGCAGCAACAAACACTTAACTCTTGGGTTGAAGTAGTCCGGAAAAGGGAGCACCCCCCCCTCAA
Organism: Larix kaempferi; assembly: GCA_027924585.1. Classification (NCBI taxonomy): domain Eukaryota; kingdom Viridiplantae; phylum Streptophyta; class Pinopsida; order Pinales; family Pinaceae; genus Larix; species Larix kaempferi. The sequence goes on along the minus strand of BSBM01001484.1, from coordinate 4,501,960 downwards.
AACTTAAAAACTTGCAAGAAGAGCTGAGATCACAACAAGCCCTCTTTAAACAAGAAACAAAAATGCATCAACAAACACTTAACTCTTGGGTTGAAGTAGTCCGGAAAAGGGAGCATCCCACCTCTCGTGACCTCGTTGGACTCCCCTCTTTAGATCGTCATTGCCTTCCTTCTTGACACTCTGGATTTGAAGGAGCTCACTCTTGAGCATGCGTGGATGGGACCCAACTCCACACTCTTTCTTTGTTTTCGGACACCAGAGGACCGGCTTAGAGCCCTTCGGGCCAAGAAAAGATTAACTTCGCTCCCACCCACAGAGAGGATCCTCATCGACCAAAGCCCAACAGGAAGAACTTAAACAAACCAAGGACATGGTCACAACAGCGCAGAAGGAAGGGAAATGGGCATTTATTCGAGACCTCAAAGCAGGCATCCGTGATTCGGCCCCCACGGGTATTCCCGACCTTGGGCCAATTGACGGTCTCATCTAGATGGGGTATAAGTTGGGGGGGCAGGTCCACTATCTACGTTGGCTGTTGGAATTGCAATGGTGCTTTTTGGTCTTAACCAGGTACACTCCGTGATGCGATTGGGTCTCGCGATCTCCTTTTCCTCATAGAGACACATGCGAGTCTTATGTGGACACCACCCTCGATCCATGGTTACCATTAGACATGGTCATGCAGACAGGAGACACAATCAGACAATGTCATAGGCTTTGGGGGGGTCGCTTGTCTTATATGGGACTCCCTCAAGAGTTAGGTAACTATGTTTTCATCAAATGAACATGCCATATTTATGTGGGTCTGGTTCCATCGACATAGCCCCCTATTCTGTGATAGCTACATCGTTGTCTGCTACTAACCTCCGGCCTCATCTCCTTTTTCACTTCATAGGGAGTCCGAGGGGGACCCCTTCCTTGACCTTTATGCAGATATCTCACACTATTCCACCCTTGGGGAGGTCATTCTTCTAGGTGACTTCAATGCCCACACCAGATGCCTACAGGTACCTCTTCATGACAGAACCGAGGATGTCCTGTGCCTTCAGGAGTTAGAGGCGGAGTCTGTGGGTCTTCACAGGAGTTCCCAGGATAGGTATGGGTCCCTCACAGGTTATGGGAGGGATATTTTGCAGCTTGGTGAGTCACATGGTCTATTGATATTGAATGGACTCACTTGTTTTTCGGGTTCAAGAGACTTTACATGCTTCCCCCATAGTGGGGGGGGCAGTGTGGTTGATTATGTCATGGCCAACCAGGATCTCCTCCCACATATTCAACACTTCTCAGTATCCCGCCTTCCTCTAGCAGACCATGCCCTCCTCACCTTCTCCCTCTCTACATCCTCCCCCTCTCCTCCCACCCCTCAACTGACCCCACCAACCCCCACACCACCTTCATTTTTGATAGAGATTACGCCGACTCCTACACCAACTGTCTTAAGGAGTTACTCCCCCCCATTTCCCACTTTAGGTCCTTATACACAACCACAACCAAATATGAGACTCTCTTAATGGTCCTTGAGGAAGCGACCCTTGACTCTTACCCCCATTCTATTCGTCAACACCAATGTTATGAGAACCAGACCGGTGGTCAAACAGGTCGGCCCCGGGACCCGGACCCGGACCGGAACCGGACAAAAATCGGGAAAAAAACCGGATCAAAAAACCGGTTGAGCAAAAATACATAAAATATTAATATTTTCAAAAAATAAATATATATTCATGTGCATCCATGTGAATTCAAACCATTATACACAAATCTGCAAAGTTTCTCATGTATATAGCAAGTAAGAGTGTATAAAACCAAAATTCGGTTGTGCCATGGCCCATAATTGAGATTTGATTCCAGACTCCTGAACACCCTGCTGCCCTAACTCCGTAATTCGTATGCTCAGCCTAGAAAAATCCAAAGATGATTGTGAATCGTGATTGTAATTGAGGGTCCCTGCGTCAATATATAGTGATTGTACGGTACGTAGGTTAGCGGATGTCGCCAATGTGCCCAATTTTTTTTTTTTTAAATTAAAAAAAATGTCAAAACGTGGGTTTTTTGCCCTAGAAAAACCTGATATGGAACCGACCGGTTCCATACGGAACCCGACCGGTTTGAGAAAAATGGTCGGTTCCGTACGGAACCGAGCGGTTCCTAGTGGATACCGGACAGTTCCATACATAATCGGTAAAAAACGGGTTGAATCAAACTGTCGGACCGGAAAACCCTTGCAACCGGTTGGACCGACCGGTTTTGCCGACTCCGTGCCGGTTTTTATGACACTGGTCAGCACACCCATAAGCCCACCCTGGGTTCCTGCCCCATGAATTGCTGGTTTGATAATGAATGCAAATCCCTCCATAAACAACTCTGTTTCACCCTTACACATGACCCCTCATCCTCACCTAGCATCCGTAAAGCCTACCGTAGATTCCTTCGTCATGAAAAACAAACATTTCTCTCCCGAAGGAGATGTGAGTTTTGTGCAGCCCTCCGCCACTCCCCCAAAGCTTTTTGGCAAGCCCTCTTTCCTAGACACCATGCCATCTTGCCTGACCTTGACTTCCAGGCCATGTTCTTCCACAAAACCTCCCTTTATGACATCCCTGGACAACCCCCAACCCGCATCCCCTCTCCCCCCTCCTCATGCCACCTTTCCTCTGAGAGGGACATTAGAAGAGTTGTCAGAGCTATGAGTACCAACAAAGCAGTGAACGAGGCAGGTCTTCAGGCCGGATTCTTGAAACATGGCATCCACTCTCTTTAGTCCTATATTGCTGATTTATTTAACCAAGTGGTTTGTTTTGGATTTCCCGCTGCTAGGGCAAGACACATTATTCATCCAATCCACAAATTAGGGAGTAGCAATGATCCAAACAATTACCTAACTATCATGGTGGGCCATATGTTCTCCAAACTTTACACCACAGTCCTACATGAGTGGCTTTCTGAGGAGCTAGAGCATTGACATCTTAGGGCTAGAGGACAAGCCAGTTTTTGCTCGGACTACCAGACGATTGATCACATCTTCACACTCCGAGCCATTATTGAGGAGGCTCGTCATCGCTCTTCAAAAGTTTACAGTTGTTTTGTAGACTTTCGGAAAGCATTCGACACTTTGTTGAGGGAGGCATTATTCCAGAGACTTCGCGACATTGGGATATCTGAGACTCTCTTGGAAACCATCATGAGATTGTACGAGTCAATTGTGGGACGCCTTAGGATGGCACATGGCCTTTCTGACTTCATTCAGAGTACCATTGGGGTAAAACAGGGTGGCCTCCTCTCGCCGAACCTCATCGGGATCTACATTAACGAGTTAGAATCCTTCCTCCATGAGCATGTCCAAGAGGGAAATGGTTTCCTTCTACATCAGGTATTGATCTCCCTTCTCCTTTTTGCAAATGACTTGGTGTTCTTGGCCTCTACTCCGGAGGGCCTACAGAGATAGATTGATGCCTTGGCCAGCTTTGCGACCTTCAACAATTGACAGTCAACCTAAGTAAAACCCAGGTTATGGTCTTCAATGCATCGAAGGGTTCTCTTACATACCTACATTATTACTTCTGGGGGAAGAGATCGAGATCACCGCATCTTACATTTACCTGGGAGTACAGTTCACGGGGCCTCGTTTTGGCATGTGACTGGCCCTCCAACCTCGACTCAACAAAGGATATGGTTCCCTAGCACTCATTGAGAGATAGTGCTTTCAGAATAAGTTTCAGGATGTCTCGTCCAAACTCTATCTCATGGAGGCGATTATTGGACCCATGGTTCTTTATGCCTCCAAGATTTGGGGGCCAAGCTTGGTATAGATAGATTGGGCCGAGACAGAGAGAGTTCAGGCTCTGCTTCTTCGGTGCATCATCCGATGCAAGCGTACTACCCCACATCCCATTATTCAGGCAAAGTTCGGCGTCCCCCTCTTCTGCCTTGAGGTCATCTTCTGTTTAGTCTCTTTCCTTCGCAAAGTTAGATCTTTTAGCGACTGCCATTGGGAGAGAGAGGTACCCCTACCTTGCACTTTGCTCCTCAGAGGCCCTTGCCTCGGATCACCCTACAGGACGTGCACGGGTTTGGTTCTCAGAGGCATTTCGGCTTCTCCAGTCAGTGACCATCTCCCTAGAGCGCCTTTCCCCGTTCAAATTTTCCCTTGATACATTGAGTCATCTCTTTCCACCTAGATAGGTACTGAATCAGTCCATCAGAGAGGATATCTACAAATTGTACATTTAGGTTACTTGGACTTCACCTCCGACGAGCTTGGGCCCAAAGATGTCCTTCTACCTTGAGCACTTCTCAGAGCTGCAGGATGGCATTATTGTTCGCCCCCCATACATGCGCAAACATTGGATGCACTCACTCAGGATTCCCTTGGGACAACTTCGGGTAGGTTATCATTGATTTCGAGTGGAGATTGACCACCACCTACCACGATTTGATAGAATATGCCAGGTGTGCCACCTACAGGAACCGGATATGGAGATGTGCCTTATTTTTAGGTGCCCTTTGTAGTATGAGATCAGGGGACGATATCACTGCCTTTATAAGGACTTAGGGGGATCCCTCTCTACCTTTTTGCGACATCAGGACCAGAGATGCCTCGCCCTCTTCATCAGGGAAGTATGGTCTTCCGACCTGAAAGAGATTCTTGGGTAGATAAATAGAAAACTTTTAATTATTTTGCGTCATTAGTTTTTTGGTTAGTATTTATATTTTTGTTTCTTTTTCCATAAACACATAAACTAACTCGTTGCCACGAAGTATGCTCTCGCCACCACCTAAAGGCTTCCCCGATTAGTGGTGGATGATCATAAAGTTGACACATAGTTGTTAGTAATTAGTGTTACATTTTATTTTTGTACCAACAACTTGAATAAACCTTATTTGCTCTCTTCCATCCACAGGTGGAACTGTAGCACTCAATAAATTCTCATTTTAACTAAGGACTCATATTGTTGAGATATTGTAACTTCAAAGAATATTATATTTGTACTTTATTATTCCGGAGATGATTCATTCCTCCGTGAAGATCTTATTGTATATCCGGAGATGTTTATTCCTCCGTCGGAATGTGGTAACTTGGGTTATTAGACTTCCCTAGTGGGGGTCGGCCCTGTATGTGTTATGTGGGTCAAAGGGTTATTAGACCACCATAGAGGGGTCGGCCCAGTCAGTTGTAGTGGGGTATTTAACCCAATGGTTAAATACGAGCCTACATGATTTATGTAAAAGACAAGTCAGAGTAGTGTATAAATAGAGGAGGTGTATTCCTCATTTAACACACACTCACTCACTTGAGAGTAGCGCACTTGTGGAGGAGAGGTCTGCTATGGTGGAGGAGGAGATCATGTCTTTGGTTTGCATCTTTGTATATTGCTGGTCATCTATATTGAGGAAGCTTTGCTGGGTTTTCTACCCCATGAGGGTTTCCCAGGATAAATCTGTGTCTCTTGTGTTTATGCTGTGCTTGTTGTTTCTTTAGTGATCCTGTATATGCTATTATTGTGAAATGGAATGTGATGTTGCTATTTTCTGTCTTAGCATATTAAATCTTAACACATATTAATAAAATTGACGACCCTTAACATACTAAAAATCAGGCACTCGATCATTAAGCATTTCGTGGGAAAATTTCTCAGAAGAAGCGGGAACCACTGGAAAGTGACTTGGGGCTCCGTTAGACTACATTCTTGTTGGTATAGTGTTGAACATCGCCCTGAGATTCTGTTCCATCCCACACGTCTTCGTGAGGAGCCACCTTTGCTTGATTTCCGGACTCCACGACACTGGTCTTTTCATTGTATTCACTATATTATAAGTTCTCTATCTTATGTCGTGAATGTATTCATATTTATGCTGTTGATTTAATTTAAAGTTGCAATAGCTTGTGTCGGTTATTAATCCTCATTACAAAAACTCCTAAAAACAATTTACTTCCATCCGTAACAATAAACTCATTTTAAGAGCCTTAGAAACTCTTTTATTAGGGTCTACCCCCTTTCGCTTCGTTAGGAGTTTGCCTAAACGGACGGGTCAGGATCAGGTGACAACACCCGACTCAAGACTTGCTGCCAGGGACACACCTAGCAGCTTCAAAAGATTTCTGCTGCGTTTCCCCCTAAGTGTGCTTTTTGGTGGCAACTTACGTCACACTTCTAATAACACTTTATTTCATGGAACGACGCAACCTCAAGTTATAATTAATTTAATGGCTCAATGTCTGGTTTATGAATCCTGCGTTTCCAATGATAATTGTTGTGAAGTATTATACTAGTCAACGGTAGATCGAACCATCGGATGAAGACTGTGTAGAGGATATAACAATAATCTTTAATTATGAAGAGCTGCGATTGTATAAGGAAACGATTGTCCACGTCTCTATGGTAACTTCCACGATTTGTTTTTGGTTATTTTTTTGCTCTCTCATCAACATGTGAATCGTTCCTCGTATTTATTTCAGTTGCAATGTTTTTAGATGACACTTGGGTTGCCGTTTACTCCTGAAAATCGAGAATACTGATGTGCAGTATACAGTTCGGATTGATTAAAGTCAATTTTTTTGAATCTTTTATGAATGGCGCACAAGGATTACGCTCAACATTCTGACTGTAGTTAACAGACCGTCTTCTGTATGGTGACTCTGTGCACACTCCCCCTCATGGTTATATTCGTCCGTTATCAAATCTAGGGCTTGGGCAAGAAACATGAAATGAACATGCTTGCTTTCCTTCCAAAAGGCAGCGGCTTTGGGTTCCGATATTCTGATTCTCGGGGGATAAATGCCATAACCCTTTTTTCCTATCTTCTGATTACAACTGCTGTCTGAGTATATACTCTTGGCATCTTGTATGAAGGTGATAGAGGTTAAATTCAAGCTTATTTTTGCAAGATCGTTAACTTGCTCGTTCAATGTTGCTGATAAAAGTAAGTTCTGCCGCTGGTACTCATCATCAGAAGACTGGTTATTCACTGTATTCTTATTGTCAAATCCAAGTTGTTCATATTCATGTTGCTTCAAGTTGGCATAGTCTAGCAAATTCTTTTCGCTTGGGATGCCTAACACTTTAAATATAGTCAAGAATTGATCTATTTCAGATTTTCCAGGGAACAAGGGCTCCCATTCCAAGAGCTCTGCCATGATACAACCATCAGACCACATATCAATGGTCGTTGAATGCTTAGACTCTGCTCCTAAGAGTAATTTCGCTGGTCTATAGTACTATACCATAGATTCCCATATCCGTGGTGATTGTACGTTTGTGATGGACTCCCATACCGACGAGCAAACCCAAGATCACAAATCTTTAATTCTCCCTTGTTGTTCAATAGGACATTTTGCGTCTTCAAATCCCTATGCATAATCCTGTTATCCTGAAGTTATTTAACACCATCCAAAAGCTGCAGCGTTAGGCATTTTACTTCAATATGGCTGAAGGGTTCTTTCCTCGTTTGCATAACATACTGGAGATCATGTTCTATATACTCCATAACCAAAAAATCTTTATCAGACTGCCTGCTAGTGCCAGTGCTGCCTACGACAACTTCCTTTACTCCCACAATAGATGGATGACGAAGTGAGCATAACAAGTTAATCTCCCTCGGATTATCTTTATTCTCTATTTCTAGAATTTTAATAGCCACAAGCTCCCCGGTTTTCTTGTACCTAGCTATAAAGACATCGCTACAAGGTATCTTGTCAATTTTTTTATACTCGTCAATGCTTCTGCATAAGGCATTCGGTTTTCTTGTACCTAGCTATAAAGACATCGCTACAAGGTATCTTGTCAATTTTTTTATACTCGTCAATGCTTCTGCAATTAAGCGGCAATAAATAAGGCATGAAAGATTCAGGAACGACCATAACTGTTGCAGGGAAATCTAATTTTGGATTATCAACTCGTGGCTGTGATGACACGTGGAAGATAATCAATCCAGGATGGATAGAAAAACTTACCACTGCTTCCCGTATACAATCATTCTCCAAACTTTGTTTAGAAGCCATGGCAACTGTCACACACAATCTGAGCTCCAAGGTTTGTTGAATGTGAAATGCCTTGTGAAGGCCAACATCAACAAAAGTTCTACCAGCAGCTACAGATTTCCCGTCAGGAGTGGAACCATTTATTCCAACGGGCCACTCATCACAAGGCCCACATCAACAAAAGTTTTACCAGCAGCTACAGATTTCCCTTCAGGAGTGGAACCATTTATTCCAACGGGCCACTCATAAATGCGTAGAGCTGATGGTCGTTCCGAGTGTGTATTTCTCCATTGATAAACATTTGCAGGCGGCGTTTTCCGGTATAGACGGTTGGCGGATACAATCATTGTTTGGATGCCAACATAGTTTTCATCACTCGTACCTTCAGTCGTAGCATGGCCTTCAAGACCCATATCCTTGATGTTGGAGTCTAAATCGCATTCTGTGGAATTAGTACTGTTGTCATCGTTATTTTCGTAATCAGAAGAATGATCATATTCTAACATTAAATAGTGGGAGTCACAATCCTTATCCATTTTGAGATAATTAAATTCTTCTTTATCATCATTATTATTTCTTTCTTCATTGTTATGTTCTTCATTTTCAAACTTGGCTGCGGCAGCTTCATAATATTCTTCTTTTGTAACAGGTTTGGCCTTCGAATCTAGATAGATACTTATCATGCTTTTGTAATTTTCTTTTATTTCTTTTACTAATTTAAGAACTTCACCTATCACTTTTTCTTCCTTTGCTCTTGCTTCCTGTTCCCTTTCTGCTGCCCTATCGAAGCTTGTTTTTAATTGTATGACCAAATCCCGAATTTCTTCCATAGGAACATTCCAAAGCTCTGATACCAATGAAGCGGAAAACGTGTTAGCTAAAAAGATGGAATATTAAATATACGAAGAATACATACATACATATCTATATATATATATGAGCCAAGTGACAGTGTATGTATACACATTGACTGGTCACGAGGCGAAGGGGTATGTACCCTTTGACTTTTCATTAATTATTAAATGTATTCATTAAGTATTAATTAATTATATTATTTGTTATTATTATTATTATTTTATTTATTATTGTTACAGTCACCAACGATCTTTCCAGAGTTTCTTTCCTTCAACCTCGAATGTTAGGTGTATCCCTCGCTCCTACGCCCTCCTAGGATGATACAGTCGGACATTCCGATGGCTCCAGAGAGCCTCCACAGCGACAACGAGCAGGCGCCCCGTTCACCCCCCTCGCCCTCGACCATCAGGCCTAGGAGATCCCGACATCACTGGATCCATCTTCATCTTCAGCTCTCCCCAGCGCTCTTCCTCTCTCTTCACAGGTTTTTGTGTTGTTTGAGTTGTCCAGCCTCGGACAAACTCCCATTGTATCTTGCATCTCATACATTTGATACGGTTTTATACAAGTTTATGAGGTTGTACTACTCCTTGTATCTTTCTTTGTATTAATTTATTTTATCTTAGTTTCGGCACTTTCTAGGAGCTGCGTTTGCACTCCCACATTGTACTCATACTGGATGTATCATCTAGTCCCATTGATTTTCTTTGTGGTCATTAGTCCCATTGACTTGCTTTGTGGTCATTCGTTAGACATTAATAAGATTATCTTATCTTATCTTATCTTGGCAATGAACGCTGGTCATGCTAATGGGAACCTTGCTTTCACCAGGACATCTTTTTGCATTACTAGCTACTATAGAAAGGAAAAGACTGGAAAGGAAATCAAACTTTCAAAAAGTAAACAAGTTGTTCTAAATTTCTAATTGCAGGAATGTAAAGGAAAATTAAGGACATGGATTCAAAAATGAAAATTAACCAAATACTACTCTGACTGTAATCACTAGTTTGACCGTGGCGTTGCTTCGGCTTGGATTGTCGGTAACTAAAGCTAGTCACAGGTTTTATACGCCTTTTTGCTCTAGTGTGAAACTTGGATATACAAGCATTTCATAGTGGATGCTAAATATAAGCTAAGCTATAGAAATGAAAAAATTATGTATTCAAATAAAACATACATGAAAGAAACCATTTACAATGCACAACACATGTTCTCATGGAGTGGGACCTGTCTCCATGGGAACAAGGTGCTGGTATGAACTACAACACTAAGGAACTAGTCAGAATTCCAACTATGCCTTCATTCATAAACTGAAAATTACATACATGGTCGTAAGAGTCTGTCTCTCCCATCTCCACCTCCTAATACAAGTGTTGGCCCTCTTATTTATAGATAGTTCAGGGCATATTCTGCATTAAATGAAACATAACAAACTTGTAACTAAATCCTAGATATGTGCTTTTAGTTACAAAAAATGCTCCAAGGCAATTAATTCCCTATATTCTAGGAAATTAGTTCCAATATTCTTGGAAAGTAGTTTCAAGCTCTCCTCTCATAATAATAAGGTACCAAACTCATTATTGAAGTAATCAAATTCTCCCTAGCCTTTTCAAGAACTAACCTTTTCATTGGTCCTGTTCCCTTGACTCCATCACCCTGGGATAGGCACTAGTCTTTAAAACCCTCCCATCACCAATACTACAACAGAATACTCCAAGTTTTTTACTAAGGCTATCTCTTCCAAAATCACCTTCTGCCCTCCATTGCCATAGGCTATCTCTTCCAAAATCACCTTCTGCCCTCCATTGCCATATAGCCTAGCAATTCTATCTAGGGAAGCCCTCCTTAAGTTGGAGAAGAGCCAACTGGAAGTGCAGAGAGGTGGTTATCGAGGTGACAATGGGTAACACCTCTAGGTTGCAGTGGGGTTAGTTGCGTTCTCTGGGGCTTTAACTACACCTGCTAGTTCATGCTGTAACACCCCCAAAACCCCAATTGGATGCGCTTAATTGGATAACCAACCAAGAGAATAATAACTGGAAGCTGAACCCAAGAGTATGACGAACTTGAAGTTGAATCCCCTTTCCCCGAGTCAGTTTATAAGGAAGTTTGACTTACCACTTGTCACACATGGCCGTCCTCTTTTTCTTTCTCATAGATAAGTGTAATGCTTTTATTTTTAGTAATAGATCATAGGCATCTTGCCCTTTATTACAACTTTTCTCATAAGTTACTAGTGAAATAATTCCGAATAATGGGGTGTAACTAATGAGCTCCCATTTATTTCAATACATTAGTGAAAAAGGGGTATTACATGGGCTCTCATTATTTTGTTCAGTGTGTATAAAATCTCTTCCTTTTGAATGGATGAATTATGAAATTTGTATGCATCTGAAGTTGCATAGAAACTATATTTTTTCATTTGTATGACCTCTGATTGTTTGGCAGGCCTCTGTGCTGGGTAGAACACATGTCTTTGGACAATGAAACGGGCTTGGATCCTCCTGCGATAAGGTTGAGGCCAGTCTCAGGGCTTGTGGCAGCAGATTATTTTGCACCTGGCTATTTTGTATGGGCTGTCTTGATTGCCAACCTGGCACAGATTGGGTATGAAGAAAAAACTATGCACATGGCTGCATATGATTGGAGACTTTCTTTTCAAAACACAGAGGTACACTCATAATAAACTCTTTCAGCGCTGTTTTAGCTAGGCAATTTTGTCTATGTATTTTATTCTCAATTGTAAGAAGTTAGTGTAGAAATTGTGTCTTTGCTTCTGAACTTTGTATAATCTCTTGCATGTTTAATGAATTGGGAAGCAGTTTTATAGGCATTTTGCATGCTAAATTTTTTCTGAATACGCAGGTCCGCGACCAATCATTGAGCAGGCTGAAAAGTAACATAGAGCTTATGGTGAAAACAAATAATGGCAGAAAAGTGGTTGCCATACCACATTCAATGGGGGCCCTTTACTTTTTACACTTTATGAAGTGGGTGGAGGAACCAGCTCCAGTGGGTGGTGGAGGTGGCCCAGATTGGTGTGCAAAACATCTAAAAGCTGTAATGAATATTGGAGGCCCATTCCTTGGTGTCCCAAAAGCCGTCTCAGGACTTTTTTCATGTGAAGCCAAGGATGTTGCTGTTGCTAGGTAAGCTTCTTTAAAGTAAATTCTTCACGAGTCCTCTTATTTTGTATATCCACAGTAAAAAGATATTGACTGTGAATACACACAGTAGGGTATCTCAATTTTTGAAGTCAATTACCATATTGGGCTTACCAACCTTTTGTTAGTTTTGACTTTGTGGCTGGACTTATATTTATAAGAGAAGCAGAGTGCATTTGTCTTTAGATTCTGTACACCCACAGTAAAAAGATATTGACTACGAATACACATACAGTAGGGTATCTCAATTTTTGAAGCCAATTACCATATTGGGCTTACCAACCTTTTGTTAGTTTTGACTTTGTGGCTGGACTTATATTTTTAAGAGAAGCAGAGTGCATTTGTTGTTAGATTCTGTTATGTTGTACTGTTTTCTGCATCCTGCCTAAGAGTTAACATCTAAAGGATTGTTTAAATGAGCTTTTAACCATATCCATGTTGAGATATTTGGCTAATCTTCACTTGTGGCCATGGGCTAGCCACTTTGTGGGTAGTTGAGGCTCTTAATGAGTCCACCTGTGGATAGTAGTGGGTGTTACTACTCAAACTTCACTTAAGGTGCAAAGCGTTCACCACAGTGAAACTCACAGTGGAACTCGGAAGAGTTAACACTGTCACCTTAGTATGCTCTTCCCTTTCTTTAGGACTATCTATGAAAGTTTCTTGTGGGGCTTCCTCATCTTCACTAAATTTCAGTGGTCAATAAGACTATCAATGTAAGTGACAACTAATTCATATGTGGGTTTGACTGCTGAGATATTTTCTGATTATTAGAACAGCAAGCGAAGTCTGTGAAACAATTTTGGGAATTACAGTATGTTGTATCTTGAGGGCAGAATTTATATGACAGACGAAACAGAATATTCTTGAACACTATTTCCAGAATTGCTTATAAAATTAAATGATTTCCAAACTGCTGTAATTACTTCATTTTCTTGGTCCTGAACAATAGTTTCTTCAAGTAAAACTTCTGAGGTTTGATCTTCATGGATTTCTTTACCGAACATGTTCCTTGCATCTTCAACATAAGGCATCCATCGGTTACGGTGCTCAGGATCCCAGTAGCTACAAAAGGCTTTTATCAATTCTGCAAACGATGATATTGTCGCTTTTTCTAAGCCCACGAACCAAGCAAGAGGCTTTCCTCCCAGGTGATGAATAAATGTTCTCATGTAAAGGTTTTCTTCCTTTTTGACGTGATTTTCTTCAGCCATTGTTTGGAACCATTGAACATGGTCCTAGGCCTTACCACGACTGCAATTGAATGGGTGCCAAAAAACTCTGGTAGCTCATCATAATGCCCAGGAAATTTTGACAAATCAAGCCGAGCAAAAGCTATCTCGTTTTCTGCATCTATAGGATAATCAAGATCCTTAAATTCAAATGGAACATCCTCTTTGCAAGAAAGAAGCCATGTCACCCGGTTTCCTTGTCTTTGTGGAGTACTTCTGTTATTTTTCTTTAGTCGGAGTCGCCAGGAGAGACCTTCCAAGTTAGCTTAACAAACCTCACCAAAGTACCTGTTATCACCAATCTTGTAGTTGTCCCTATGATGGATCCAAAAGGATGGTAGAGGGGACAGGCAACTAAAGTGGTGAACCTCGAGAGCCTTGATCTCCATTGGATTGGTTGTCACGCCAATCGAGGCACCCTTCACTTGAGTTATCAAAGGCAAGATAACAAGGGGGAGACCCGGATCTACTCGCGATAGGAGAAATCTAACCCAATCACCAGATCAAGCTAATCAGATAGGGTACGTAAGGTGACAGGTATGGAACCCTAGATTCAAGGAAACAAGACCACTGTGGAGGCTTGGGAAAGATATGAATTGATTAAGATTAATTATACACAGTGACTTGACAATTAGGTATGATTCCAGGATTCAGGTGCTAGTTTAAAATGACAAATTCAGCTGCCTTGGGAAATGTTACCCTTAAGATAGGGAAAGGACCCAAAGAGAGGATTTGTGGATTAGGGATTTCTAGCATAGCTTGTAAGATGGATCTGACAGTGTTAAAACAAACAAGCTCAACAAACAGGATCAAACAACAGGTAAACAGACACTCGCAGGAAAGTCATGAGGGTTCAAGGAGGCTAGTGCCTTGGGAAATGGCCCTATGGAGTCCTCCAAGTGTGACGTCTTGGAGAACCCACCTAGATATTTGCAAGAGCCCTAAAACCTAGAAATGGTTATGCTGTTAACCAAGTCGTTTGAGCTGTGGAATTTTCCAAAGGATTTAAATGAGGGTTTGAAGAAGAAATGACATATGGGTAGGATAGAAGAGTAAAGATCTTACCTTGCAAGCGTACCTGAATGATGGAAATGTTTGCCAAGATGTTGAGGATTGTTCCGCAAAGATCAAATGAAGATTTGTCGATTTATCTTGCACCCACGAAATGCTCAGCTCCACATGTGCGCCCTCCTCTTCCTGCAATGCCAAGGAAAAACGATTTCAATTAGCAGAGCAACAATGAAGGTAAATACAACTAACGAGCATAATCACAAAGAGTAAGAGGTACTAAGATAGGCTTACTCCATGTAATCGACGAAGCGCAGAGAAAGAAGCAGGGTGAGTCTCCCCAGCCAATGCGCCTTCCTCACCAATTCGTCCTCCTCACCTGTAGATAAAAATGTGGAGAAAAAGACATGCAAAACAATCACCAAGATCCTCAGTGCAGAGGAAGAACAGTTTCAATCAACACCATTGACATCCAAAACCATAAGACAAGGGTTTGCAAAATATTATTTTATTCCAGAAGCCAAGAGCCAAAAGTCTCTTTACAATGAGAAGCTCTCTCCTTTAAATAGGAAGGAGAGATACCAAAACCCTAACCACCTTTTGAATGGATGGCTAAGATTAAAAGATATAAAAGTTCTAATCAACGGTTGAGTTGAGCTCAACATAAAGTACATGGATCAACTCAAAAATATAACATAATACATGGACAAAGTCACTCTAGGAGGACGTCCCACTCAATATGACTAGAAAAACATGATAACCCGCTCATGGTGGGTCTAGGGGGTGATATCCAGCCTCCCTAGTGTGTTCCCATGGCACAATAATGACATATGACCAAACCAAGCACCAAATCGTGCTCCTCTAGGAAAGTCGTGAGCCTCCAAAGGCTCCAGAAAATCATAAAATATGTCGGAGAGATGTGTGAGGGCCCTGTTATCACATTTATAGTAGCCATGCTACCATACATTATTTTTCTGATTCTAGTACACTCTTCAGCTAGTTCCCTTACATTGAGATGTTGAGATGAGCATCGATTATTGATCATGATTATTATATGGACAACAGTTTTGTTCCCCATGCCATGACTGAGTTTCAGGACACTTAGAGAGATGACCGATGTAGCCATTTATCCATTTATATAGAGCAGTCAGTATTGCCCAGAGTTACAGCAGCAGTTTCAGAGGACAGATGATGGTTCAAATATTGTGCATACAGGGATATGACTCAGCAGGTATATTTTGGTGTTATGGTTATATTGCTTTTATATTCATTCTTGTAGCATGTCTTAGCATTTAGTATCATGATCTGGCAATCATATAGATATGTGGACCTGGTTGTACTTTTATATAAATTGTATTGTCCCCACTTAGACTTAGAAGTTCACTACCCATACTCATTGGTTTTACCCTCCCTAAGGAGAATAGAGGTGATCATTCCCACCATACTTTGGCTTGCTAGTGTTGGTCTCATTATTCACTGTCTTCACCCATCCATTAACTACCAGTTTGTTCATTACCCTGACTTACTACTTGACTAGTGGCATGGAGGACCTTCCCCCACTTTAGCCTTTGTGTTGGATAAGCTTCCTTGTTTATTTGTGTCTCGGCTCTGAGTTGGTGACAGAACTTACCTTTGGTGAGTTGGATTGTAGTCCTAAATCATTCTGGTCGGTTATCCCGATGTTTGGCACTGGTATGAACTCCCCCTAGTCACTTAAGATGTGTTGGCTAAAACGGAAAGCTCATGTACTACTTATGGAAACTTATGTAAATTCGCCCAGGAAACTGTAAACTCTAGAATGTGTTTATCAACACACGTGAGTAAAGGGCAAGAGCAATGAAAAGCTAAAAATACTCTTTGAAGAGTATAAGAAAGGTCCAAAAAAGCAATGGTTCTTAAACTCTATAAACGATTGCTGACCTTATATGTATATGTGCAAACATGCCCTGGATGCAAGCTGCAATTAGTTGTGCTTCTTAGCACACCTGAGATCCGAAGGGTTATGTAGGCCAAAAAGGCCATGAAATGAAATCAATGGATCCTAATGAAACTAGGATCATCTTTTATAAAAGTAGACATGGTGCCTATTGCCGCCTGGTTCCACACCTGGGAAAATGCAGCAGAAGTCTTCAAGCTGCTGGTGTGGCCTTGGGGGAAAGTTAGAGTCAAGTGCTGTCACTTGGGACTCGACTCCTCCGTCTAGGGTTTCCTAGCGAAGCCAAGGGGGGTGGACCCTAAAGAAATAAAAACTAAGGTATCTAATCTAGGAGTTAGAAAATAAAATGAATTTTTTTTTATAACCAAGATAAAAGCAACATATACTTATGTAAAGCAAAACATTATTCATCAATACATCATTTGCAAATACTCAACATGAACAACATCCATCATCAATATGAAACATAACAGTATAGACCAGTGCCTTGTAATGGAGTCGAAATAGATGCATGAACTAAAAAAAAGTAAATGTTGTGCCAGTGTTCTTGGTTTATTTTAAATTAAATGTGGTAGTGATCTTTTTATTATGGCAGGTGGGTTCCCAATATATGCAAGGTACGGGGGAACATGTCCGGAATTTTGATGTGTGGCTTCCCTCTCAAGCTTGGGCTGAATCGAAGTCTCAAGGAGGTGTTCAGATGCTGTACCAACGAGGGCAAACCTAACGGTTTCCAAGAGGTCACTACTCAGTTTTGTCCCAAGCCTTCTGAGAAATTTCCCCACAACAACAAAATGTTCGTGATGTGCCGGATTTTCACATAAATGATTTTTTATTCGGGGCGGTGTTAAATCCTATTACTAGTCATCCTCCCCTTTCTGATGTGTACCAATTGGATCAGACTGAGCTGCAAGTCGGCCACAGAGCATACGGGAGAAGATCTTGGTATTTTTTAGAAAAATTTTTATGAACCAAAATTTTATCTTTTTAAAACCCCAGGAGTCTCTTTTCAGGCACGTACTCGGGCAAGCCCTTATACAGAAACCCTACTTCGGGAAAGCAAGGGGGGGGATTTTGAGTTTGTAAAAAAAATGGTAAAACTACGTTTTGAGTGAACTTGTGGCCCGCCAGTGGAACGGACCAACAAGGTTGATTTTAACCCTAGTTAGTTTTATTAAATGCCGAAAATGAAAGCAGTAAACTACTCTAAAAAATCACACCATGAAAAGAGACGACACAGGCCACCCCTGGGGGGATGGGGTGTGGGCGCTGGCTAGCCCACTTGCTCTCGTTTAATAATCTTTTACAATGATCAGTGAAGTGCCCCAGTCTTCTTAAAGTGACTTGGTGGCTTACAATTTTGAGGGAAAAATAACCGGTTTTACAAAAAATATTAATTTTGGTCCTCCAGATTGCCTGGATCCTTGAAATTTCGGCAGCACCTCCTCCTACCTGTTCGCCTTTTGCTGCAAGCCAGCAAGCAATTATTAGTATAAGATGCCCAAAAACACTTTAAGAGTGTCTTTGGAACACCTCCTAAAAAACCCAAAAAATTTCTAAGTGAAAATCTAAGTAAAACTGCAAAAAAATAACCAAGTAAGACAAGCAGTGAGGCTTGTTTACTTGGGATCTTTGCAAGCTTTATGAGTTGCAAATTTTAGGCTCTTATAACAGCCAAATATACTTTAAAAATCAGGACTAACACTACTCAACAAAACTTTGAAAAATTTAACAATTTTTTGCAAGTTTTTGAAAGAAGTAAAAGATCTAATCAGTCAAATAATAAGAGCTTTAACAAACCACTAGACTAGATTTTTCTGAAAGTAAATCCTGATCTATTTAAAATGTTAACAATAGTATATAAATCAGATCCACTTTATGCTTAGTAACCAGTGACCAGAAAATTTGATTTGAATAAAATTGAGAGAGAGATGAAGCAAATCTTTGTTGAAATCCGAAGCTTTGAAGGTTGTGTTTGTGATGTTCCAAGAGACTGCATCTGTAAACAAAGATTAGAATGGGGGAAACAAACAAGATCCACCAACTTCTAGTTGAGATAACCTGCACATCACACACTTTGCAAACAAAGATCAAGTGTAGATATACATCTAGAAAAGAAATCAATGTTAGACATTCATAAACAAATGAAATATGCAGACATGATTACTTTTTCAAACATATAACAATAGACTAAACAATAAGCAAATTGCATTAATCTATCTCATAAATTAGTACTAATCTTTCCAATGAGTACAGTTGATGCAATAAAATATTAAAGCTTATGCACGAGTTACCCCCATTATACACGCCAAAGATGGTTCATCCACTCACACAATGAACACCATAGATTTGACCTCCAAAGTCTTCTTTATTCACATTCAAAACCAAATGAATATTACAATGATAAGTCTTGTGCTCCAATTCTCCCTCTAGAGAACAAGTGAGATAACACTCCAATTTATAGAGAATGGCTAAGGGGAGTGCGCCCATGTCAAGGAGAGGAATGGGGGAGTGGGTAGCAAAAAACGTGGAGAGATAGGGGCTGCCTCCCCTCCCCATCTTACAAGCTGCAATGAACCCACTAATATGGTGCTAACATGGCAGCACATAATGTGCTGCTCCTTCCCTAACTCATGGGCTGCCCACATGCCCAAAATGCGCCCCCATGAAGGAAATGCGCCCATGCTTGAAGGGGGGGTTATTCCCAACAAATGGGTTGCCCATTTGTCATACCAATTAGCCTAATTTGCTCTTTGAATGATGCTGATCCAAAACTGACCTTCAATTACTCCAAAATCTTTTTTATTTTTTAAGTCATTTTTTCAATTTTTTGATTTTTTCATGACTTTTTTGACTTTTTTGGGTTTTTTGGCCGTAGGAAAAAATTGAAGCACCCAAACATTAGGAAAAGTGGGTTTAGGGGTTAAGGGGGTGCTCTGAGTTAGAAAACGAGCACCCCTAAGGCAAAAAATACCTCCAAATGCCCCTTATAGGCCAATTACAAAATTTTTAATTGAACCATAAAAAAAAATGGTCCAATTTACGGAAAAAATAAAATACGCCAAAAATTAAAAAACAACCTAGGGGGACTTAGGACATGTCCATATGACTCAAAATTAACGCCTAGCATGTTCATATACATTGACCCATAGACTTTAACAATCCCCTAATGCCCGTCAGCCTCCCCAGGCATTCCAGCTTTGGAGGAGCAGGAGAAAAACCAATTAATTATGTTATGCACTAATGCAAGACATAATAGATAGGTGAAAAAACTCCTTGGAATACCTGACTTAGCCAAAAAGTCCTAGGGAACCAAATTTTTTACAAAACACCATGCTAGTACTTTTTTATTACAAACCCCGCACGGCCACGGACATGTGGAAAAAGTTAAAAACGGGGGCCTTTAAAAGGCCAGCTGGATATCAAATCACCAAAAATGA
This sequence comes from Larix kaempferi, assembly GCA_027924585.1. NCBI lineage: Eukaryota > Viridiplantae > Streptophyta > Pinopsida > Pinales > Pinaceae > Larix > Larix kaempferi. Next base: position 4,482,347 of record BSBM01001484.1, on the reverse strand, counting down.
ACATGTATCATGTTCCACTCTGCCCGCTCACTTGATAATCCATCTAAGTACAACTTAGCTGGCAATAGTGCCTAAGTTGAATAAGCACTCTTTGAACAACTTACCCATTTGTGAGACACTGCCATCCCCCGTGTTATTTGCTTGTCCAACATATGTTAGAGTGTGTATTCCCTTTCCATTTCCAAAGTGTCACAATGTCAAGTCAGTAGTCACCCCTTAGCCTAGCCTTTTTATTTTAGCCTTCACCCTTCACTAACAAATTGATCACAACTGTGAAGTGAGTATGGTCTTGAAAGTCTGGTCTGAGTAATAATAATAATTAATGACTTTATATATTTGGTTTTAGATCGCCAGTAATGATTACTTCTTGTTATAATTGTTACTTGAATGAATTGTAGAGCATTGCATTAACCTTTGACACTTGCAGCAGTTTTATGATAGCCTGAGTTATATTTTGGGTCATGTTGACTTGGTCAAACCCAGTTTGACCAAAGGTCAACCACAGGACATGAGGTGGCAGACCTCAGATGATACAGAGATATGATATATGGTCTGGTACAGGTCATTAGGTGGTTCTATGCAATGGTTTCAGACTTATGCTGATGATTAGTGCTTTTCAACACTTTTACAGATTATTATTATTTGGTCTGTCGGATATGATAGACATTTATTTTGGATCATGTAGAGATCTATATGGTGTATGAGTACACATCTTGGATAGATTTGGGCTCTTTGAGTCCAATGAGACAGTCTGTTTTCAGTTCCGGGCAGTTACAGTGATTTTTAGCCTCAGTTGGCTATCCTAGTGCAGTTTTGGCCCATTAGAGGCCTTGTCAGAGCAGTGATGAGATTTGATGGGTTCACCTAGGGCGCTGTACATGGAGGGGGTGGTCCAACCACTTGTTATTACCATATTACCCCCCTCCCAGAGAACCTGGTGGCCTCACCTTGACAGCGCAGGCACTCCAGGAGGCAGTTTGGCAGTTTCACACTTCCCAAGGCAGATAAAAAATGGTAAAAATGGCTACTGAGGGATTCGATTTGGGCTACTGAGGCAAGGGATTGGCATGGGATGATGTTTGATAATGAGTGGGATGTCTTCCACACTTTCTCTAGTAGTTTCAGCTTCCAGTGGGACCCACACCCATCACTCCAACATTTTATATGGATTTCTGGAGCCTCCAAAGGCTCACGACTTTCCCATAGAGGCACGATTTGGTGCTTAGAGCATTATTTTATTGATATTGTGTCATGGGGATTGACCAAGGGTGTTAGAAATTACCCCTTGGACCCACCATGAGCTAGATCTTATATTTTATCATTGAGATTTGGTGGGACCCCCTCTCCTAGGGCGATTTGGTCCATTGATGTATTATTTTATTATTGATCCATGTACTTTTATGATTGAGCTCATCTCAACCATTGATTAGATCGCTTTGATCTTTTAATCTTAGCCATCCATTCAAAAGGTAGTTAGGGTTTTGGTGTCTCTCCATCCTATTTAAAGGGGAGAGCTCCTCATTGTAAAGGGACTTTTGGCTCTGGATTATTGGAATAGAAAAATACTATTGCATCTACTTCTTGTGTTGTGGTGAATGCTTTTGGAGTTCGTTCGTTGGTTCTTCGTTTGCACTAGGTTATTAGAGATTATCTTGCTATACTTTTGTCCATGTATTTGTCATCTATAGGTGGAGGCCGAATTGGTTCAAGGAGGACGCATTGGTAGGGGAGACTCTCCCTGCCTCTTCTTTGGGTTTCTTCGTCAGTAACAGGGAGTATTACTGTCTTAGTACCTTCTACTTCATGTTATCATTTGCTTTTCGTTTGTATTTCCTCCATTGTTGCTCAACTGATTGAAATCGCTTTCCTTGGTTGATAGGAAGAGGTCACACGTGTGGACTAGGGCATCATCTCAAGGCAAGAGAAATCGAAGATTTCCCATTTGATCTCTGCAGGAACTTTCCTCAACAACAAGGTAACCTCATCCATCACTCAGGTATGATCTCAAGGTAAATTTCTCATTCCATGATCTATCCATTTGTCTAAGTCATTAAAACCCTCATAAGTTAAAACCCTCATTTTACATTTTTTCAGATCTACTTAGATCTAGTAGCCTTTTGGGTAAGATATTGAAAACCCACCTCTATAGCATCCACGACAATTTGGATCTATAGTTTGGTGTGGATTGGCTTCCATTTGACCCCTTTCCCAAGGCACCTTAGCCTCTCCAAGTGAGGTCGCACTCCTTGGTTGGGTGAGTTCTGCTAGTTCTAAGACCTGGGTAGGTGAGATCCCACTTGATACATAATCTCCACAGTTGATAACCTACCCCTAGTGCTTCACCTTGTTGATTTTCACCTTGTGGGCCCCATTACTCATTTTGAGGGTCATGCCCCACTTGGGTTACTTGGTGATGCATCTTAAATCTCAGATCTACTGAGATCTAGCCATTGGATGACCTTGATCTTCAAAACCCACCTTGCTTTACACCTCAACATCCTTGATCTACAATTTGGTGGACATCTGACTCCATTGGGCCCATTTTCCAAGGCACTGATCCTTCTCCAAGCCCTCACGGCTTTCCTGGGTTGTTGAGTTTGCTTGTGGTTTGATCTTTGTCTAGTTGCTTGAGCACCTAGATACTATCATATCCTTTCATCAAGCACAGCTAGAAATCCCTAACTGTCAAATCTCTGATTTGGGATACTTTCCTTGTTTTAAGGATCACGTTTCCCAAGACAGTTGATTTTGACCATTTGAAACTAGCTTTGAATCCTGGAATCATACTTAATCTTTGAATCACTATGTGTCATCTTTCACTATCATATCACACCTTTCCTAGGCCTCCACAGTGGTCCTAGCTCCTCATTTTTAGGGTTCCATACCTGTCACCCTACGTACTTCACCAGATTGATTTGATCTGGTGATTGGGTTGATCTCTCCTATCGGGAGTAGATCTGGGTCTCCCTCGTGCTATCTTGGCTTTGATAGCTAAGGCGAAGAGTGCCTTGGTTGGCGTGACAACCATCCATCTGGGAACCAAGGTCCTCCTGGTTCACCACTTTAGTTGCCTGCCCCCTCTACCATCCACCTTGGATCCATCTATAGGGGCAACTACAAGATCGGTGATTGTTAGATTATGGTAACTTCGGGATGTCCTCCATGGTTCAGATGCCTTACATGGAGGTACATCAGCTGTGTTATCACCTATTTTGTACAAATAGTTGAAGCTCCATTGAGCCGCTAGTGTTGGAACACATCAGTGTTCACTTCCAGAGTATCAGGGTTTCAGATGACAATAATTAGCCAATTTTGGCTAGTCAGTTTTAATTTTCAGTCAGAATGACCATGGCCCCACGGGGTTTGTAATAAGTGTGCTAGTAAGATTTTTTGAGTGGCTCGGTCCCCCATGACTCGGTTAAGTAACTAAGGTATTCCAGGGAGTTTTTTCCCTTGTCAATTATGCTTTGCCTGTAGCCAAGTTATAATTGACAAGGTATTCTCCCGCGTCCTCCAAAGCTGGAATGCCCGATTTTGAAAATTGAGCCTTGGGGGGTTATTAGAGTCCAACTGATGTATATAAGCCTACTAGACACTTTTAGAATAGACTATGGTAATGTCCTAAGTCACTAGGACCCTCATAAAAAATTTCCAAAAATTTTTACCGGACGCGTTGGATTTGGGTTTTTTAATTATTTTTATTTTTAATAAATTTTTCCATAGTTTAAATGGAAAAATTTCAATTTGTAATATGTCAGTCATCCAGAGTCCGAATTCAGAGATTGAAGACTCAAATTTTAAGCTAAAAATCATTCATGACCCCTGTACCAGCTTAGCCTAAGTTTCAGACAATTATTTGGCCTCATAATTAATATTTTTTCAAAAAATAAAAAAAAATGAGAAATATTAATTAAAATATTCAAAAAATAATAAATTGGAGATATTTTAAATCTCTCCAAAAAATGCCAAATTAAATAAAGTAAAAGTCTAAATGACATGGCAGAGAGCACTTAAGATGATTCTAATCAACTCCAAGTCATTTCAGTCAAGTATCGGAGCACTGTCAGAGCATCTTCATGAAGAAATTTGCCCTCTCCTTTAGCTTGACGTTTTTGGTGATGTGGCATTTGTTTGTTGGTTGGGTGATACAAACTATGAGCTAGGGTGGGTGCCTTGCCTAGGTGGAGGCCACTCACTCTACATCAATGCAAACTCTAGTTTTTGGGTAGTTATCACTCCAAGCTTGGATTTTTTGGAGTTTGTGATTGGAATTTGATTTTCTCAAAGTGCCATTTGTCTCTCCCAAGGCAAATTCGAATTTGGCTTAGGTTGGCATCTATTTTGTATATAATGAGGTGCTTGGCTCCTCATTTCACATGGAGATTTTGGGCAAGAGAACTCTGCCAAAATATTGTATAGTACTATTTGTTTAAGTTTGGAATAAAAGTGACTTTGGAGGTCTATGCATGAGTTATTAGCATTGTGAATTCATCTTGTGGGAGGTGATATTTCTCTAACCCTCACTCTTTCTTTATGCAAGTGTATTTTGTCATTGCTAGCTTAGGAAGGCTATCAATCTAGCATGCAAGGTTAGCCATTTATCGTCTTTAATTTGGTTATCTATGCAAGATCTTTGATCATCTAAAGTGGGCAGGACGTAGTCAGTTATACTATTGTCTTTTGGATCTTCATTTGATTTAGCATTCTAGTATTTGATATCACTTGCATCTTGAAGTTTGTGGCTTTTCAGGGATCACCAAAGGTGGAGAAAGGTGTGAGCTCGGTTGCATCTATCCTCTCTTCACAAAACAAGAGCTCTTTTCATCTAAAGCTTTCATTGTGCAGGATTTACAAGGCCTTTCTACTTCCAAAAGAAGAAACATAGCCACAAAGGGCTTGCTTGCCTTATCCATCAAACAAACTATTTCAAAATTTTCTCTTGGTTACATTGGTTACTACAAGTGGATCTCAAATTTTCAAGGTTCTATTCTATTTCTTTTCCACTTTTTTGTAGAAGTTATCAAGTCACTAAAATTTATTTTTCAAGCTTGTTTGGCTTCTACTAAAGTTAGATCTAGGCTTTCTAGCCTTAGATCTATTTTTTCAAAGCTAGATCCATCTTTTTAAAGGCCCATATTTAAAGATCTAGTTTCATTTTCCAAAGTTGTAAATTCATCTTCTTTTTTGCCTTGGGAAACATGCACTATTTTTCTCGAAAAACGTGCATATTTTCCACTTTTTGTTCACTAGTTTTTTCTGTGTTTTTAGGGATTTTTTCAATTCTGGAATTTCTTGAAAAATATTAAAAAATTTGAAAAATTTTCGGAAGTCATGTTTTTTCAATTTTCTAGTGTTTTCTCGAAAAGCGTGCCATTTTAGGCTTGCTGTTTTTTGACTAATTTTCACAATTTTCTGTTAATTTTCAATTCTGGAAATTAGCTTGAAAAATTTTCAATTTTCAATTTTTATTTTTATTTTTTTGACTTTTTCTCGAAAAGCATGCCATTTTGTACTTGCTGATTTTTTTAATAATTTTCTGCAATTTTCCAGATTCTGGAAATTAGCCTAAAATATTAAAAAAATCTTTAGATTTCGTTTTCCCAAAAAACTCAAGTTATTTCGTTAAAAAGCGTGCTTTTTACATCATAAACGGTGAGCTTGTCTTGCTTCTCCCATGGTCTGATTTTAGTTTCAAATTTGTTTTATTTTGACTAATGCTAATGGGTATTTGAGTTCACTATTGTGATAGTTATTTTGAGAAAGAGAAACTCAAGAATTTTTTAAGCAAGTAGAAGAGAAAAAGTTCTAAACCAAGAAGATTATCAAGAAACCAAGAGGATGATCCAAACCGAGAAATCATTAATTATCCTTTGTAATAGCTCTTAAGAGCTTGTTTCAAAATTTTCCAAGTTTATTTCTCTCAAAGTCCTTTCAAGGGTTAAATTCCCAAGGCACTTGTAACTCAGTTAATAAAAAGGCTAGGTGGGATAAGGCCTCCCACACTTTGTTTCTCCTTCCCCATTTGGGGAAGATTGTTTCATGCATGCTTTAGTTAGATTTATTTCAAGTTTTCTAGATTAAAGTTTATTTTTGTACTTAGATTAACTCTCTTCCAAGTTTTGACTTGAGTTAGCAACATTGGGATTTCATCCCGAGGGCCACATTATTTTGTAGTAGCTTCTCTATCCCCATTAGACTCCTTGTCGAAGTTCAGCTAGCTGGAATGTCTCAAGGACTGGTGGTTCTAGTGGTCACCTTGTTTGGAGGTTGATCCCACCTTCTTGTTTATTTCTTAGTTAGTTGTTAATTTTGGCCTTAGAAAGTGTGTACTTGTTATTTTCTTTCATCACTTGTTTTACTTCAGAAAGTGTGCTTTTTCTTTACGTACAAACTGTCTCTATTTTAATAAAGAACAAAGCCTCTTGAACTTGCAATAACCCAAGTCAAGAGCACTCTCTGTCGGAGAGCATAGTAAAATTGCATTTTCCCTGCATTAGGCATATAGAATAGCTAAGTCTCTTGAACCTTGTCATAAGATAAAGTCAAGAGTGCTCTCTATCGGAGAGTTGAATACTATGCTCTAATAAATAAAAACTTCCAACTCACACCCCCGTAATAATTTATCTTGGTTGCTATTTAACACCCGTATGCTCTGCCAACCTGAAAAGGTTGGGCTAGTACTCAGAAAGGTGTTGGATTTGATAATTTTCGATAACATAATAAAATCTTCACCTCCACAACCAACGAACCAGCGTTGCTTATTCGAGACATACTCAGGTAGTGGGCAAAGTTCCTAAACCTGGTGGGGCCGGAAGTTACCGCTGTCTAGACATTAGAGTGGTTAATTCTTTAGACACTTACTCTTCAAAATCTGGGCGGTTCGACATACCATTAGAAGGGGAAGCCACTGAAAGTATACCTTTCCGGTCTTTTGATTTACCTTGTTGTTCTTAGCCTAATAATCAAGACCATTAAAACTTTTAATTTACCAAGATAATCCGCACAACGATCTCACGAACAGCTACTATCGAGACTTGCATTTCAGCATCCCCAAGCACTATACAATTTTTTGACTCCATAAGGCACTGGTTTAATTGTTACATTTTCATATATTCATATTGTTGGGCCATTTGTCCATTTAAATCATTTATCTGTGGATGCTATCTCATTTTCGCAAGTCTTTGATATACTGTTGATCTCATATACTGTTTCGCAACGTGGATTGCATTTATCTTGTATCTTTTATAAGTTATAGTCTTTTCGTCATATAAAAAACTCCTAAACAACACCCATCCGTATCACCATACATTAAAAAACATTAAAACACATTGAGCCATAGTAAACTCTTTGTAGGGACTACCCCCCTTGGTTTCGTTAGGAGTTAGCCTAAACGGAGGAGCTGGGATTCAGGTGACAATACCTAGCTCATTGCTTGCCCCCAAGGCCATACTTTCCCCACTTGTAGTGAGGGAACAACTTTCGAAAGATTTCTGCTGATGGTGTGCATCTCGGCGGACAACAAGCTGCATAGGCATCATGATAGAGTAGAGAGTGAGATGCACTCTATTCAGTGGCATGAGCCCAGTGGGGGATGCATGTGGAGCTTCAGGGGAGACTGACCTTTGCATGCATGAGTTTTTCATGACCTGTCAGCATTCAGTGACTGCATGCAAAAGTGACTTTTTGCATGCATGCATGCAAAAGTGACTTTTTGCATGCACCGGGAATTAGGGTTTTTGCAAACCTAATTCACCGGTGAGATTATTTATAGAGGCAGGAGGTCCCCAGATGAGGTTACTCGGTTGTATCGTCAGAGAGAGTTACTGCCATAGTGAGGAGGACAAATCTGCACATGTGGGGCGACTTTATGAGATAGAGAGGAGTTGCTACAAGAGCTAGGAAGGTCAGATCTGAGCTAGATCAGTGACCTTCAGTTCCAGAGAGGCTAGATACCCGTTCTTGTGAGCTGAGAGAGCTCAACAGTGAGATTACTGTGGAGATTGGAGGAGGCCGAGTTCTCTTGGAGGAGGACGTTTTTCCTGAGGGCAGAGAAGCTCATTGTGAGCTGGATTGATCGATTAGGAGTCTGTGACTTCCAGGATAGCCTTGCCTCGAGATTTGAGGAAGGTTAGGGATGATCGGAGCTCAGATCTGTTGAGATCCGGAGCAGTACGAGCATTTGACATCCAGAGGGGAGGGCGCACTTGTGCATGTAGAGAGGGCCAATTTCATCAGTGGGCAGTCTTCAGGGCGAGCAGATCAGAGCAGAGAGATCTAGAGAGGGCAGATCTATCATAGGCACCATCATGGCACTCAGATCCAGATTTGCAGTTAGGTCATACTTCTTCAGTGCATGCATCACCGGATGCATGCAAATTAGAGTTTGTCATGTTCAGAGGGATTGAGTTACCGGCTGAGGTAATTTTGTATTGTACTGTCTTTTATACTTCTATATGCTCTGGGCTCGAGAGAGAAGATAGCCCCATAGTTAGCTGGTTTTTCCCGAAAGGGTTCCAGGGTATATCTGTTGCCTATGTGGTTGATTGCATTTATGTTCAGTTGGTAAATGCCGATCTAGTTGTTTGAGTTTATTTCTTTATGAGCATATATTGATTTAGAGACTCATACCACTTGAGATCTCAAGGTGATCTAGAGGGAGTAGTGATCTCTAGATCTTTATATATTTACATGGTATCAGAGCCCTGTTGAGGATCAGGGTGAGCAGTCACACATAGATCTGCAGTGGTGGTGACTAGATCTGAGATAGATCTAGTAGATCTGTGGAGATAGAGACCAGATCTACCAGATCTAAACATTCCCGTTCAGATCTAAGGGTGTGGAGGTCAGATCTATCAGTTCAGTTGGTTTGTGGTTAGATGTGAGACAAATCTACCATATCTGTGATCAGGAGAGACTCTTGTTCATTATGGGTTACAGTTTCTTCAGTTGGGTGAGTATGGCTACTGGTTTGAGAGTGGAGGACCGGTTGGATGGTGCCTCCAGCATGGAGGGCACGTATTACTCTCTTGCTGAAAGAGAGTGAGTTATGGGATGTTGTGAACAGCACGACAGCAAATCCCGTTACTGTTCCGTCTGATGCCACTGCTAAAGCAGTGTATGACAAGAAGAATTTGAAGGCTCAGAGGATCCTGTTTGATGCGATCAAGGATCACCTCATCCCACATGTCTCTACCAAAGACAATGTGTTTGAGATGTGGGATGCGTTGACTAGTCGGTACCAGAGCTCCAATGAAAACAGGAAGATGGTTCTCAGAGAGAAGCTGAGAAGCATCAAGATGGGGAAGGATGAGAGCATGGTTACCTATCTTACCAAGATCTCTCAAGTGAGAGATGAGTTGGGAGCAGTCGGTGAGATGGTAGAGGACAGTGAGCTGGTTCGACAGGCCTTGAATGGCGTGTCTGTGACATGGGCAGTGTTTGTTCAGTCTATCATAGGTCGTGAGAACCTTCCCAAGTGGGATCGACTGTGGGATGATTTCACACAGGAGGCGACCTAGAGAGGGTACATCCAGAGTTCAGTTTCTGCTATTCCTGAGGAGGATGTGGCTCTCGCAACAGGCGGGAAGCAGAGGGGTAGACAGAAGAAGGATCTGAGCAAGATCAAATTTTTCGCCTGCAATGAGTATGGACATTATGCGGGACAATGTCCACATAAGAAGAAGGGGAAGCAGGTGAAGGATGAGCAGGTGGCAGCAACAGAGGAGTTTGATGAGTTCTCTTCTCGATTTGAGGAGGAGTTCTCACTAGCCATAGTTCAGTCAGGACATGATAGTAGCCCACCAGAGATTCAGGCTGATCAGAGATGGAGAGTGGACATTACTCTCAGCAGTCATATGACAGGAGTGCGAGATGCATTCCTGATCCTAGAGCATATGGCAGTGCAGTTGACTCGGGATGGTCAGGGGATTGATCATTTAGTTACTGGTGTGGGTAGAGTGAGATTTCTGCTTGATCGTGGGGAGCTCCTGGAGGTTTCGGGAGTGTTCTTTGTTCCAGGACTGAGAGGGAGTGTTCTCTTAGTGGCAGCATTGGTAGCTGTAGGATACCCTGTAGTGTTTCACATGGATCAGTTCTTCACCTATCCTAGAGGAGTAGACCCAGTGTTGTTTGGTCACAGGATTGATGGTGACTATTTGGTTCATGGACAACCTACTTCGGGCACATAGGGATGGCTGAGTGCATCCTCTTCAGATGCAGAGGAGGATGATGAGCGAGATGCTCATAGCAGCGATGAGACCAGGAGGAGTGAGCCTGTTCAGCAGATGGGTGAGCGAGATGCTCACCACTATGAGGATCAGCGCAGTGATTGTGGAGTTCCGATGGATGAGCGAGATGCTCTTGACAGTGATGAGTCTCAGGAGGTTGAGCCCTTGGGCTCATATCAGATGGATGAGCATGCTGCTCATGTAGGCACCAGTCAGAGAGTGAGCTAGTATGACATGGTTGAGATGGACTTAGCTCAGGAGAGAGCTCAGTCAGTTCAGTCAGTGCAGAGACAGAGGGAGTTGACTTACAGAGTTGAGTCAACTCAGGGTCATAGGTAGATGACCTACAGAGCAGTGGATCCACTTGACAGAGGATTTCAGAGTTGGTTATAGCAGCAGAGACTCAAAGGGAGTTTGAGTCAGAGTGCAGTAGCAGAGTCAACAATGGTTGACAGGAGGGCTTCTTCTGAAGCCACACATATGGAGATTGATCAGAGTTCTTCAGGTCAGAGAGCAGTGACAGGCAGATCAGTTAGATCAGTGTCAGCTACAGAGGACTTGTTGGATCCAGGTATCCATGGTAGGACTTTCCTCGTTAAGAGGGAGTGTTAGATTATGTAACTTCAGGATGTCCTCCATGGTTCAGATGCCTTACATGGAGGTACATCAGCTGCATAGGCATCAGGATGGAGTAGAGAGTGAGATGCACTCTACTCAGTGGCATGAGCCCAGTGGGGGTTGCATGTGGAGCTTTAGGGGAGATTGACCTTTGCATGCATGAGTTTTGCATGACCTGTCAGCATTCAGTGACTGCATGCAAAAGTGACCTTTTGCATGCATGCATGCAAAAGTGACTTTTTGCATGCACCGGGAATTAGGGTTTTGCCAAACCTAATTCATCGGTGAGATTATTTATAGAGGCAGGGGGTCCCCAGATGAGGTTACTCAGTTGTATCTGTTATCAACTGTATTTGTACAATAGTTGAAACCTTATTGAGCCGCCAGTGTTGGAACACATCAGTGTTCACTTCCAGAGTATCTGGGTTTCAGATATTTGGGTCTAGCCAGTTTTGGCTAGCCAGTTTTGTTTTTGAGTCGACATGACCATGGCCCCATGGGGGTTTGTAACAAAGTGTGCTAGTAGGGTCTGAGTGGCTCGGTTCCCCATGACTGGATTAAACAACTAAGGTATTCCAGGGAGTTTTTTCACCGTCAGATTATACTTTGCTTCAGGCGAGATATAATCTCTTGGTTTTTCTCCCGCTTCCTCCAAAGCTGGAATGCCCGATTTTGGAAATTTTTGCCGTGGGGGGTTATTAGAGTCCAACTAATATGTATAAACCTACTAGACACTATTAGAATAGGTTTTGGTCATGTCCTAAGTTTCTAGGACCCCCAGAAAAAAATTTCGAAATTTTTTTACCGAACGCGTTGGATTTGGGGTTTTTAATTATTTTTAAATTTTAATTAAATTTCTCTATAGTTTAAATAGAGAAATTTGAGTCTGTAATATGTCAGTCATCCGGGGTCCGAATTTAGTGATTGATGGCTCGTTTCATAAGCCAAAAATCACACATGACCCATGGACCAGCTAAACCCAACTTTCGGATGTCAATTCAGCCTCATAATTAATATTTTCTCTAAAAAGCCATTTACAGAGAAATTATTAATTAAATTAATAAATTTGAATATTTTGGAGAAATCCAAAACTCTCCAAAATAATCAGAAATGAATAAAATAAAAGGCTAAATGACATGGCAATAGACATTTATGAAGATTCCAATCAACTCCAAGTAGCTTCAATCAACTATCCAGTCACCAGCAAGAGATCTCCTCAAGCTAATTCGCCCTCTTCCATGCAAAACTCGATTTAGTGAGTTGTCAACTGTTAAATGGGTTGGTTGATGTGCATTCAAGTCTATGGTAGGCGCCCTCATGACTCATCAAATCACAAACTTGGCTCTTCTTGCAAACTCGAGTTAGTACCTACCTTATCACTCCACTTGTCACCTACCAACCCACTCGCCATCCTTCATTTAGCTCACGCCCTTGCCTCTTCCTCACGTGGATCCTAGTTGTAACTTGCCCATTTGATGGGTGATACTTCCCATGCATCATCAAAGGCGAGTTTGCCACCTATCCATTCACACCTACCAACAAGTTCGAGTTGTCCATTGAGTTAGCTCTCCAAGCTTGGTTTAGATTGGAATTTAACTTCATGTCTATTGGTTTTTGGCTCTCACTCAAGCCAAGTTCGACCTAGGGTTTTAGCTATTGGTTTTACTATAAAGAGAGGCCCATTTGGGTTATTATCTCATGGAATTTTTGTGCACCATTACTCTGGCAATTTTGTACTAGATCATAGCAATTGCTATCTTGAAATAAAATAACGACTTTGGAGGTCTACATGGAGTGCTTTACTTGTTCATGAGGATTATCTACACATGATGAGGTGATATTGTGCTATTATATTTGCTCATATTTGTTGTATTTGTCCATTCTTTTGCTTAGAAGTCTTTTTTAAGACCATATGATGAACATTTGAAGGTACAAGTTGTTCATTTATATTGTATTTCATGTGATTTAGAAGTGCAAACTGTAGTTGGAAATATTGATGCATCTTCTTGTCCCATTTTATTTAACATACGAAGTTTGATCAAGTACTCTTGTGAGTTATATGTATTGTGCAGATATATAGAAGTGAAGAGGAGCTTGAGCTCGGATGCATCTTTCTCTCCTTCACAAACATTTTTCTAATATGTTTGGCATTTCAGGGCTCTCCAAAAGTTAAACCGGTGATTCAAGCTTGACCTTGAGAAGTTGTTCTAAAGTCCATCCACCAAAACTTTATCTTACCTTGGTTACCTTAGGCTTTCTCTTCTTCAAGCCCTCTTTTTCTCCTTGAATCCCTTTGCATTGATTTGCTAGCCCATTCATCCCTTGCCCTAGTCTAGCCCTATCTCCTTCTAAGCTCTCGTCCCATCTCTTTTTGACTTCTTCTCTAGCTCTCGTCCCATTCTAGTCTCCTCTCTTCATTCCATTCGCCATTTCTCCTTCATGCTCTCGTCTTTCCCCATTTGAGTGCCTTCTTCCTCTTGTCTTTATCCCTTTACCTTGCCATCCCTTCCTTTTGTCCACCTCCATTCACTAGCTCCTTCACCCTCTTCGTTTTGCCCTTAGGTTTGCTCTTCTTCCCCTTCTCGTCCATCCCCATTTAGGCCCTAAAACACATCAAAACAAACACAAAAAACTTGTTAAATATTTGTTAAATGATTAGATCTCATGCTTAGAGGAGTAAATAGTTAGGCATTGTTAGATTTTATCATACTTTGCATTAGGTCTTGCTAGGATCTAACTTGCATCTTAGATTTCATTGTTAAGTTAGGCTTGCATTGTTTATTCAAACTTTCTAGTATAGATCTTAGATTTCATTGTTATATTTTGGATCTTAAGATTAGTTTAGTTTCAAATTTTTATTTTGATTTGATTAACAAATGATGGGTGCTTAAGCTTTGTTGTGTAGGTGCCTAAAGGAAAGATCCATAACAAACAAGGCAAAAGACAAGAAGAAAAATAACCCAAAATCAAGCATCAAAACCAAGAAGATTCAAGCTTGTTGGGATTTTGAACCAAAGTGCCAATCATTCTCCTTTTGTAAAAAGCCACTAAGGCTTGTTTCATTGCATTTTTTCAAAGCTTCGTCAAAAGGTTGAAATTCCTAAATATTGTACTCGTTAAATAAAACTCTGATTGGTGGGGTCTTTAATCCCCCACCCCCAACTTCCCCATTTGGGGAAGTTTTGTAGTGTCTTTGATTGGTTTAATTTCCTAGCTTAGATCTCTGATATGCTCTTAGATTAGTTTCCATTTCAATAAACTGTTTAAAGTAGAAATCTCTTGGATCTCACCGATAGTGGATCAAGAGTGCTCTCTATCGGAGAGTTGTTTTTCTTTTTATATTTTCCAATTTACTTACCCCCATGCTCTCCCGAGTACGGTCTTTGACCTGAAAAAGATTCTTGGGTAGATTAGACTTTATTTTCTGTTCAGTATTTTATTTTTCATTTTATCGTCTCTCTTCCAAGCCTTGACTAGAGTAAGCTAACTTTGGGATTGTATCCCAAAGGCCACATAACTTTGTGGTAGCTTCTCGTTCCCCCATCAGCTTCTTGTGGACATCCAGCTAGCTGGAAGGTTTCCAAGACTGGTGGCTTCTAGTGGTTGACCTTGTTCGGAGGTTGATCCCACCTTTAGATTATGATTTGTTTGGTAGAACACTAGATCTTCCAGTTTCATTTTATTTTGCAAGTAGCATTGTTAGCAATATTTCATATCTTTCCGATCTATCACATGATTTAAGCATTTTTAAGTTGAAGTATCTTGCTTTTACAACTACTTCTTGCTTCCTAAAACGAACAAAGTCTCTTGAACTTGGCCAAATCCAAGTCAAGAACACTCTCTATCGAAGAGCATATAGACTTGCATGTTCCCCCTGCATTAGGCATTTTTTTTTTTTTTTAAGTTAGAAAGACTCTTGAACTGTGGTCATAAGATCAAGTCAAGAGCGCTCTCTGTCGGAGAGTTGAACAAGTGCTCTAATAATAAAACTTTTCAACCCATACTTCCCTTTTAATTAATTTATCTTGGTCTTGTGTCCTACACTCGTATGCTCTGCCAACCGGAAACGGTTGGGCTAGTACTCAGAAAAGTGTAAGACTTGTTAAATTCATAAGTGATAACATTAATTAAAACTTTACCCAAAACCCCAACCAAGACAAAATCACTGAGTACTTCCTAAAACAAGTGGTGCCGGGAATCCACTGTCAGACTCGAGGGCGGTCAAGCTGTAAGAACACTTGTTCTCTGAATCTGGGTGCTCCCGACCTATCATCTAAAAGGTTGCCAGTGTTTTTCTCGGTTAAGGTTCCACTTCTTGAATATCCTTGGTTTTAGCCTTAATAATCAAGACCACTAAAATCTTTAATTTACCAAGTTAAGCTACAAAACGATCTCACGAACATTTCTTCTCGAAACACTTGTATCAAACAACTCAATCACTCAGACATTCTTTGACTCCATAAGGCACTGGTCCTTAATCATATATTTTATTTGCTTATTATCAATTTGGAGTACTTGTTTTAATTGTTGTATAAAGAGTGATCCATATCTGATCCAGTGTATCTCCTATCTTTTCTTGCAACGTGGATTGCGTTATCTTGGTTTCATTTAAAGCATTATTGTGTCTCTCACCTTCAAAACTCTTAAAAAACACCCATCCGCATCACAACACTAAAAAACATCTTAAAAACACAAGAGCCTTAGACAACTCTTTTTTAGGGACTACCCCCCTTGGCTTCGTTAGGAGTTAGCCTAAACGGAGGAGCTGGGATTCAGGTGACAGTACCTGGCTCATTGCTTGCCCCCAAGGCCACACCTCTCTCACTTGTAGTGAAGAGACAGCTTTCGAAAGATTTCCGCTGCTGGTGTGCAATCTGGCGGACAACAGTATCATCAGAGAGAGATACTGCCAGAGTGAGGAGGACGAATCTGCACATGTGGTGCGACTTTCTGAGATAGAGAGGAGTTGCTGCAGGAGCTAGGAAGGTCAGATCTGAGCTAGATTAGTGACCTTCAGTTCCAGAGAGGCTAGGTACCCGTTCTTGTGAGCTGAGGGAGCTCTACAATGAGATTACTATGGAGATTGGAGGAGGACGGTTTTCCTGAGGGCAGAGAAGCTCATTGTGAGCTGGATTGACCGATTAGGAGTCTGTGACTTCCAGGATAGCCTTGCCTCGAGATTCGAGGAAGGTTAGGGACGATTGGAGCTCAGATCTGTTGAGATCCGGAGCAGTACGAGCATTTGACATCCAGAGGGGAGGGCGCACTTGTGCATGTAGAGAGGGCCGATTTCATCAGTGGGCAGTCTTCAGAGCGAGCAGATCAGAGCAGAGAGATCTAGAGAGGGAAGATCTATCAGAGGCACCACCAGAGCACTCAGATCCAGATTGGCAGTTAGGGCATACATCTTCAGTGCATGCATCACCTGGATGCATGCAAATTAGAGTTTGTCCTGTTCAGATGGATTGAGTTACCGGCTGAGGTAATTCTGTATTGTACTGTCTTTTATACTTCTATGTGCTTTGGGCTCGAGAGAGAAGATAGCCCCATAGTTAGCTGTTTTTTCCCGAAAGGGTTCCAGGGTATATCTGTTGTCTATGAGGTTGATTGCATTTATGTTTAGTTGGTAAATGCAGATCTAGTTGTTTGAGTTCATTTCTTTATGAGCATATATTGATTTAGAGACTCATACCACTTGAGATCTCAGGGCGACCCAGAGGGAGTAGTGATCTCTGGATCTTTATATATTTACAGTGATAACAGGCCCCATTGAATGCTGAAACTGCTGTGGAAGGGGTGGAAGACATCACACTCATCATCTTAACAATTCCCATGCCATTTCCTTGCCTCAGTAGCTCAAATCGATTTCCTAAGTAGCCATTTTTACCATTTTTATGCCTTTGTAAATCCTCTATAAAGTATAAAAATGCCTGTAACTCTCTGCCTGTAACTCTCTGCGTGTTCATCCGGGGCAAAATATGACTGCACCATAATGTCCAGGAGCATGGCATAATAGTAAAAACAAGTGGCTGGACCCCATACTCCCTCTGTAGTGCCCTAGGTGAACCGAGAAGATCATCAAACTGCTATGACAGGCCATTTTTAATGGCAAATATGTACCAGAATGATAAACTGAGGAAAATACTCACTGTAACTGCCCGAAACTAAAAGCCAACTGTCTTAATGGACTTAGAGAGCCCAAATCTACTAGAGGTGTGTACTCATACACCCTATGGATCTCTGCATGATCATATAATATCTCAAATATGCCCGAACAGATAAAAATAATAATAATCTGTAAATGATCAAATATAATAAAATGCCAGATCATCATCATAAACCTGTAACCAATGCATGGAACCACCTGGTGGCCTGTAATAAACCATATGTCATCCATCTGCATCATCCAAGGTCTATCCACCTCATGTCCTGTAGTTAACTTGGTCAAACTAGGTTTGACCAAGTCAACATGACCTGTAAAATGACCCAGGCTAACATCAAACTGCTGGAAGTGTTAAAAGGTTAAATATGCTTACAAATCATTCAAGTAGCAATATAACATATAGTAATCAATTCTCTGGCAATCTACAATCAAAGATTAAATGTTTTTATTATTATTATGTCTCAGACTAGATCCTCAAGACTATACTCACTTCATGGCTAGTGTAGGGTGAAGGTTGAAGACTACAAGGCTAGGCTAAGGGATGACCATACTGACTTGACACAGTGACACTTTGGATATGGAAAAGGGAATACACACTAAGGCATATGCTGGACAAGCAAATAACATAGGGGAAGGCAGTGTCTCACAAATGGATAAGCAGTCTGGGAAGTGTTTATTCGACCTTAACAGATGTCTACAGCTCATACAGCTCCGTGAGGATCTTTTCTAGAGCCACCATGACTAGGTGCCCGACAAACCGTAACTTGAGACTCTAGGGGACACTTAGAATTAACTGTCCCTTAGTCCATCTCACAAGGTAACCCGCAGGCTAGTGAGGAATAGATCATTACAAGTGAGGCCAACAATCATTAGATATAACATTTATTAAACCATTGCTTTTTAGGCCTTTCGTTCATTTCCATAGCCTTGATCCCTGTTTGTTAAGAAACACATTCTTGGATTTACATTTATTAAGCTTTTTGATCCGTGTGTGTTAAGAAACACATTCTTGGATTTTCATTAATTTCACATGCCTTTCATTCACGTGTGTTAAGAAACACATTCTAGAATGGGCTTACATTTCATTTCCAGACACATTGTAATGATGGTAGTACTATCTGTTTCAGGTTTTAGCCAACAACAACCCAAATGACTAATGCAGAAGTTCCACCACTAAGGATGAAATCCAACTCACCCGAAGGCAAGTTCTGTCACCAATTCAGAGCTGAGACACAAGATAAACAGGGAAGCTCATCCAACAAAGAGGCCAAAGTGGGGAAAGGTCCTCCATATCACAGGTCAAGTAGTAAGTTAAGGATAATATCATAACGAGAAGGTAATGGATGGATGGAGAAAGTGAATAATGAAACCAACACTAGCAAGCCATAGGATGGTGGGAATGATCACCTCCATTCTCCTAAGGAGGGTAAAACCAATGAGTATAACCAGGAATCTCTAAGTCTGAGCAGGGACATAGATAGATAAATAATATAACCAGGTCCATATATCTATATGATCGCTAGATCATGACACCAAATGTTAAAACATGCCACAAGAATGAGTATAAAAGCAATAATAAGCATAACACATGATAATACCTACTGAGTCATATACCTATGCATAAACAATCTGAACCATCATCTGTCCACTGAGAACCTGCTGCTGCAACTTTGGGCAATACATACTGCTCTGTAAATGGCTAAATGGCTACATCGGTCATCAAACCTGAGTTTCTTGAGACTCACACATGGCATAGGAATATATTGTTGTCCATAATCATAATAGTGATCCAATATAGATGCTCATCTCAAGCATCTCAATGTAAAGGACTGGCTGAAAAATGTAATGGAATCTGGAATAAAACATATGGTAGCCCAGCTACTATATATGTGATAACAGTACCAAAAACAAAAGCATACCTGAGATGATCGGATTGAGTTCTGAATCAACCAGTGGAGTCGCTTTTAAATGAGTGGAGTCGCCAGTTAAGATCTGCAAGATTAGTCCTTAACAATATTTTCAAAATACCAATCAAAGACTTACCTCAATCTTCTTACCAAATGCCGTTTTGCCAAGGATGTCAATAACTCCGGATAAACCACTTTGATTTTCCAAACGTCCCTGGCAACAGCGCCAAAAATGTTACCGGGAAATTAGCAGGGTAATTCCCAATAAGCAAAAATAAGAATAGTGACCCAATGACACCTCGGTCACCTTTCTTGTTAGAGATATGGATCTAACTAAACTAGCTTACCTATGTACGCAAGCAATAACATATCACAGTAAATAAGAACAGAAAGAGAACAAGAGAAAAAGAGTGCACCAGATATACGTGGTTCACCCAATTGGGCTACGTCCACAGGAAGGTAGTCTTCTATTATCTCCAGAATATCTCCTCCAAGCTTACAAAGAGCAATGCCAATAACCCCAATACAATATAGCAATACTTGTGAAAGTATGTATCATGATGAGTGATCCACCACGGGATGGTTGTGAAAGACTCCCTTGACTCTATTATATACCAAGAGATGGGGAAGGATTACTCTCACATATTACATGTGGGATAATATAATTCTCCATAATAACATCTCTTTATATAATAATGAATATCAAGAGTATATTTTACCATAATGAATATGTGATAAATGAATTACTCTTTTACATAAGATTGTGGATATCTTTCGACATAATACACAGACATTATTACTTTCCAAGGAATATAAAATATTCCAACACTCCCTCTTAATAATGGCTGGGAAAAAATCCCACTAACAAAGGAAATGAGTCATTACTGCTTCCTCTTGATGACAACTTCCAGAAGAACCAAAGCTGCAAAAGAAGAACACTTCGGCTGATGGAATTTGATGAAGAACAACCGCTTCTCACTGAATCATGAAATTGCACACGAACCAGGTTGTACGATGAAATACCAACAACAAGATGCCCAGATCTAAAGAGAAGCCAACATGGCTACTAGATCCACAAGATGTCGAGAACATGTGACGTAATCCAACAGCAAGGTGCCCAGATCTAAAGAGAATCCAACATGGCTACTAGATCCACAAGATGCCTATATCACCACAAGAATCATCACAACCATAACTGATAGCTGAAGAACTCTGATATAACATCCACACCAGTGTACAGATACCTTCTGACGGCTGATACAACAGAACATGTGGCTAAGAACACCACAATAGTGTACAAAAATACCCAGATGGCCAATACACATGCGGATAGCAGACATTCTTCCAATCAAGGTGCAAATAGAAATATCTGTAGAAGACCTCAAACATTGAAGGAACAAGACCCCAATGGTCTACACATCGAAAATGATATCATACAGATGAACATCATGATTTTAACAATAGAAGATGGTGCTTCAATATTTCTGGAATGAGATGAAAGCCTAAACAAAGAACTTAACTGCGCAAGAACTTTCAAGATTAAAGCATATAAAGATCATAAAATAAAGATGCTCATACATAAATGAAAATGCTTATACACCAAAGGTAAGCAAACATCATATAAAAAGATGGCAACATAATATGATCAAATAAAAATTTACACCAAAGGTAAGCAAACATCATATAAAAAGATGGCAACATAATATGATCAAATAAAAATTAACTTGCTCATTAAGGAAAATGAAGTTACTTTTACATATTAAGTGTCAGCCACAACATATAAATAGTGAGCCCAAGATTTCACTTAAATATATGAAAATTTAGTCATCAAGCAACTAATCTGAAGCATAGGTGCATTTCTTATTAGTATGATGTTAATATGCAAGAGATGAATGCCCTGAAAATGTCAATGCTTCCATATAGGAACGCTAGAGACAAGAAACAAATGTCAATGCTTCCATATAGGAACGTTAGAGGCAAGTAAGAACAAGATAACCTCTGCAATCATAAGAATAGAAATCCCATTGCAACAAGAACAAGGTGCTCATGATAAATATTTCAAGATTATAAGATTGCTCAAAGCCATATAAATATTGAGTAAAAGATGATCGAAATAAACATGACATGAGATATATAAATCGAAATGTTTTATATGATCAACATGTAGCAAATTATGATCAATTCATGATATCACATAGAAAAAATTATGAAATGACAAGTCACTAATGGTCTTAATCATGGGTTCATTTTTTATTAACACTATGTAAATATGCAAGAGATGAGATGCCCTGAAAATGTCAGTGCTTCCATATAGGAATGTTGGAGACAAACAATATAGGTCAATGCTTCCGTATAGGAATGTTAGAGACAAATAGCACAGGAACTAGATACAATCTCTGCAATACATGGGAAATAAACTATATCCAATTAAATAACTTATGACAATTCAAAAAATATGATATCACATAGATTCAAAAAAATTGATTTTACTCAAGAATTTAATTAGCAAGAGCATATAATGATCATAAAGATATTACTTATAGAACAATGAAATTGCTTTTACACAAAGGTAAGCAATAACATATAAATAAAGCAAATAATGATCAAAAGATAACACATATGAGATTGTTCTTATAAAATTGCTTTTATAAACATGACATGATTAGAAATCAACATGATTAAACAAAAAGAACAAATTAGTTATTAAGTATCTTGTTAAAAAATATTAAACATTAGATGGTTTATAGCTATCACCATGACAAAATACTAGAGATCCACGCCCTTAAAAGATGCCAATGTTTCCATATAGAAATGTGAGACAAATAGATATCAAGAACAAGAAATAAACTCTTAATAAACATGATTAGAAGCAAAACCTAAATGCAAAAAGATGAATAACAAAAAACTTAAATACTTTACCGTACTGATCTGAATCTGCAAAAAATGCACTTAGAAAAACGGTAAATGAAAGAGAAACTTTTACTTACAACCCTTTTGATTGAGTGCCCAGATTTGCCCAGAATTCTGTTCTGTCCGCTGAGGTGGATCCATAACAACTTTTCCAGTTCTAGAAATAGGTTATAATAAAAATTACGATAAAAATTGACCGAGTTATGAGGCCGAAAACAGTGCCGAATCTGCCGAAGACGGAAACCTGCACAAAGTCTACCAAACTTGGAAGAAAGTTGCCGTTTGGCAACTGGAAAGCCAAGAATTATGTTCTGTCCACGTGGTGGATCCAAAACAGCTTTTCCAGTTCCAAAAACAGGTTATAATAAAAATTCCGATAAAAATTGATTGAGTTATGAGGCCGAAAACAATGCCGAATCTGTCGAAGACGGAAACCTGCACAAAGTCTACCAAACTTGGACAAAAATTGCCATTTTGACAACCGGAAGATAGATCTCCTTGAGGAGAATCAGAAATCATATAGATCTACAAAAACAACATCAAGAAACCCTTGAAAAATTTCTACAAAAATCTACACAACAAGGTTACGGTTAGAAATAAAAAACTGCAGAATATGCCCAGATCTGAAGAGAAGCCTAATGGCTACCATATAGAAAGCAAATCTACAAGAAATAAACAATGCCCAAATGATTAAAAATTGTTTGAAAGCAATAGAAGGTGCTAGATCATAGCAACAAGCTCTGATACCATGTTAGAGATATGGATCTAACTAAACTAGCTTACCTATCTATGCAAACAATAACATATCATAGTAAATAAGAACAGAAAGAGAACAAGAGAAAAGAGCACACCAGATATACGTGGTTCACCCAATTGGGCTACATCCACGGCATGGTAGTCTTCTATTATCTCCAAAATATCTCCTCCAAGCTTACAAAGAGCAATGCCAATAACCCCAATACAATATAGCAATACTTGTGAAAGCATGTATCATGATGAGTGATCCACCACGGGATGGTTGTGAATTACTCTCACATATTACATGTGGGATAATATAATTCTCCATAATAACATCTCTTTATATAATAATGAATATCAAGAGTATATTTTACCATAATGAATATGGGATAAATGTATTACTCTTTTACATAAGATTGTGGATATCTTCCGACATAATACAAAGACATTATTACCTTCCAAGGAATATAAAATATTTCAACAGTTCTAACTTCTTCGGAAGTCGAAACCTCCAAGGAGAAGTATCCTTATGGAATCCTGTAGAACACTAAGACAACCACAAAATATATTCTCTATGCAATCTTGTAGTTAGACCAGTTCCTAATGGAGTCAAATGCATTCAACTTCAACCAATAATGCTCAGCTCATTCAATGAAATGTAAGAATGTGTACACATGTATAATAATCAATATTGGATCAAAAGGCTATATTGCCAATAAACCTCAACCATTAATCAAATACGCCTTGAGTTGTAGTTTCAATATCATTCACTAGTTAGGTATAGGCTTGTAGCATGATAATTCATAACCAAAAAGTAAGTATGTAAAGGATCATTTATCATGTAAACAAGTATCAACCATTAACCAAATGCATATTAGGTATGTTTCCAATGTCTGTACTTGATTATAGCAGTAGTAGATACAAGAGTAAATAATGCAAATGATGTAAAGACTAGTCATTCGATGAAATAACAAGATAAATATTCAATGTAGCATTGAGATATCGGTTTTATTCATCAATTAGGTATACGCCAAGATGTGTCATTAACAAGGCATTCAAATCAATAAAAGTGTCACTCAAAGCATTAGCCAAAGGGTTGTCATTAACTCTCAACCAATTGGATTGAAGTCCAGCTTTCTATGTGATCGATCTTAAACGAGATGGAAGCACTAATGTATGTCAGTACTGAAACAAATCCAATAAAAGTCAAGTTCAAATCTATGTGTAAAGACTCCTCCACCACTCAGTAATCAACGAATAACTCGCATTAATAAGCACTAATGACTGATTAAAATAACTTTCAACTTATAATTGCACACAATAGAACTGAGATTAACCTAAGCAAAGATTTTAGATATGTATGTAAAATTCTGCTATTAAATTTACATAGAAACTAGCTCAGAAAAGATGTGAATCATAAGGGACGATTTCTAAAAATAAAATACAACTAACCAGGCTTTAGTGCTGACCTTTATTACCTTGTGTGGATGTTTTCTGTAGATAAGGGAACAGTTAGGGCACACAAGGGCTTCCCAAAGGGCAGGCCTGTGTAAAGGATCAAGGGTTTACAGAAGGAGGAAACAAGGTAAGAAAGATAGGAGGAAAGGAGAGGGAGTAGCGAAGAGGGGTGGAGAAGGGAAGGAAGTAAAGGAGGTGACGGGTAAGAATGAGGAGGGCTTGCAGCCAACAAAGGAGCGACAAAAAGGAATAAGGATGGGGCTGCAGATAGGAAGGGAGAGCTCGGAAGGTGAAGGAGGTGGATGAGAGTTCAGTTTGTGGGAAGAAGAGAGGCCCGAAGTATGGGGAGGATGCTGCAACAGCAAAGGAGGGAGGCCCAAGGGTATAGGGAGGAGAGGAAGAGGGCCGAACTGAGGGTAGGTGTAGCAGTTGCAATCTAGGAGAAAGGGGCTACGAAGTTGTTGGAGAGGGCAAGGAAGGAGGCCGAGTTAAGTGAGGGCAAGGGCGAACTTTGGAGAGGAGGATAGGGCCAAATCGTTGGAGGTCTAATGACTGCAGCTAGGATTTCGCGTAGTTTTTGGTTTAGGGTTTAGTATTTAGTTTTTAGGTTTTTTTTTTAAACATGAATATAAACAACTAACTCAAAAAATAAAAAGGACTAACTAGCATAAACAATAATATTTACAAATATACACAAACTCAGAAATTAGGTTTAAAGAAATAGATGAACAACTAGGGTTTCAAAGGACAACTATTCACCAAACCTAGGGCATCAATGAGAGGGACAATCCTCCTTGAGATGGTACTTGGCAAGCTTAGCAAACTAGGGCTAACCCAACAATCTCTAGGATTCGTTGAGGGAGCCTAGCCTTAGCAAAACTTGAAGATCTAAAACTCAAGCTTGAATGCATAGGTGATCAATGACAAAAATGACATGCTAATCAAGACAAATTGAAGCAATAATGGCTTCCATTCAACTCTAACAAGCATCACTTTCATACAAATTGACTAAGAGACATCAAACTAAAAGTATAGATACCTCCAAGTGCAAGTGTTAAGCAAACAAGTCTAGCCTCACCTTAGCAATGGCATGAACAAAAGTAAGACTTCCAAGAAATGCTTCAAACTTGCAAAATAACCTTCATCAAGGAGTGCATCCCTTCAAAGAGTCCTAGTTAGGGCAAATAACAGACATAATGAAATTATCCCAAGAGTTGATATCTAAAAAATGAAGTTTGGAGATTGTATTTATATGATCTCACACTCACTTTTACATAAAATAAGGTCAATTTAATATTAAAAATGTCAACTTAAAATTAGAATAAAAATAATATAAAATAATCAAAGTAGTGGGTAAATTGGGGTGATTTCCCTAGATTTGACCCCTACTTGAGCAAAATGGCTGAACAAGGCTAGTTTTGACGAAATTGAAGGCTAGACTGCGTAGGGGGGGTCGTCATGCCCCAACTAACCCCAACAGTGATGAAAATCCCTCAACGCCCCCCCTTTTAGCAAGCAAACAGTCTGCCAAGGAGGATGACGTCATCCTCTGAAGGAGGCCCCAGAGAGAGGGCGTTGCTGGACTGGAGGGCCAAGAGGGTGCTAAAGGTGCTCTGAAGGATAGGCAAATCCCTCAGTGCTGAAGAAATCGCCGTTGGAGTGATAAAACAAGGTTGGGGTCATGTGACCCAGTGATCCATCCCTGGAAGTCTCGGACACCAACCTCAGGGTTTCAAACACTTTCGTGAGGCAGTCAGCGATGCCATTAAGCCATAACACTTCCAAAGGAGAAACCAGAGGGTCTGGCCATGCCCCTACCTCAGAATAAGCTGGCTAAACACCCCTCCTGGTCAGAAAAAAGACACCCTCTCCCTAAGGCACCTCTGTAGGTACGGTGGTGTTGGTACCATCGTAACACTACCAACTGTGCTTTGTACTTGTCAAGTGATCCATTTGCCTTGTACTTGACCTTGTACATCCATTTGCAACCAATAGGATTCTTCCCTGGTTGAAGTATTGTGAGATCCCAAGTTTGATTTTTAATCAAACTTTCATGTTCAACAGTCAGGGCCTTCTCCCATTCATGTCTCCCTTTAGCTTCATCGAACACTTCCTGAACATTGGCCATGAGAGCAAAGTTGACTGCGTTGTGTTTCTGTTTGCTCTTTCTTCGTGATGATCGCCCCTCGATCATTTTTACTGCTCGAAGATCTTTGATGGTGCTGAGCCACCACTTGGGTGGTTGCTTGTTGTCTCCCTGGTTGGGAACCTCCCCACCATTGATAGGACTGGAACTTGCATATGTGCCCTCCGAATGCTGATTCGGGCTATGTGGATCATAAATTACCGGACTAAGTGTGGGAGACTCCTTAGAATGATTAGAATTCCCCTCCCTTTCAGGTGGAGCTATCTGAAGATTGAAGGTGAACACCTGAACCCCGAGCCATGATGGGTGGCGCCATGGTAATTTTGAATTCTGATGAAGAAGAGTGGAATGCCCTAGCTTCCTCATCAAATACGACATCTCTATCGTAGGTCACCTGATTGGTTTCCACATCAATTAACCTGTAGCCTTTGTGATTGTTGCTGTACCCTTCAAGAATCAATTTCATGCTCTTAGGTTCTGGTTTGGTTCTCTTCTCATTTGGAATTCAGGCATATGCAGTCGAACTAAAAACCTTAAGATGGCTGACTCTGGGATTCCTCCCAGACCATGCTTCCTCAGGGGTCTTATCCTTCACTGCCATCGTGAGAGATCTATTCAACATATATACTATTGTGAATACTGCTTCAACCCAAAACCTGCTGGGAATTGACCTGTTTTGCATCATACATCTGGCCATATATCTGATTGGGGGTTTCTGTCTCTCAACCATTCTATTTTGCTGTGGAGTGTAGGGTGTGGTGTATTGTGTTTGTATCCAATGTTTAACACAATATTTTTAAAAATATTTCGAGCAAAATTCCCCTTCATTATCATATCTAATAGTGGTTATTGGATAACCAGACCTTTTTTCTACTAATGCTTTGAAAATTTGAAACTTAACAAACACTTCAGATTTTAACTTTAGAAAAGACACCCACATCTTTCTACTATAGTCATCAACAAGTAGTAGAAAATACCTAGTACCGATGATTGATGTCATGTTCATTGGTGCACAAATGTCTGCATGAACCAACTGAAGGACTTTGCTTGCTCTCCAAGCCTTTCCTTCTTCAAATGGCGTCCTGTGCTACTTCCCCTTCTTTGCAAGGTCTGCATACTCCCTGAGTCTTCTTCTGGATATCTGGAAGTCCATCTACTAGATTCTCTTGAGCCAACTAAGAGAGGTAAGTGAGCTTGAGATGCCCATACTGCTAATGCCAGAGTGTACTGATGTCTAATCCATTCTTAGCTGCTAAGGCATGCTCCTTGACTTGTCCATTGTCGACTAGTTGAAATAATCCATTGACCTCCACACCATGTGCAATGGTCTGCTAGTTCTCTTTGTTAACTATATAACATTTGTGATTGCTAAAGTTGACATAAAGTTGGGGACAGTGCCTCATAATCTAACCAATAGAGAGCAGATTAAGCTCCATTCTTGGCACATGATGCACATTGAGGAGAACAAGTATGTTTCCTCCAAAGGAAATCTGAACATTTCCTTTCCCAACAATTGTGTACTCTTCACCACTATCGAAAATCATTAAGTTTTTGGAGACACTAGGAGTGTACTCCATGAACCAGTCTTGCATGTTGGTGAAATGGTGAGATGCATTTGAGTCGATGTACCAAGCATGTGCTTAGGGGTTAGCTACTAGTTGCTTAGTCATAAAGGCATAAAAGGTTGACTCCTCATGTGTTCTGCGACATGAGCCTTCTGTTGAGGCCCTCCTCGGTTGGCTTTCTCGTTAGCCAATCTCTTTCTGCAAAACTTCTTCATATGACTAGTCTTGCCACAATAGTGACAAGTGATGCTCTTCAGACTCTTTGTGGAATTCTCTTTGATGCCTTGTCCTTTCCTCTTGCCCCATTTACCTTTGTCCTTGAAATTGGTGGCAAAGGTATGTTCTGAACTCTCTGTCGTACTATTGCTTCCGAACTGTCTTCCATAAGTCCTACTGTAAGAGCTTGTTGCAAAGCTCATCGAACTTCAGGTCAACATTCGTAGAAGTAATGTTCAGAGTCTCAATGAAGTGCTCGTAAGCACGTGGCAAGCTTTTCAACGTGATTACCACCAAATCTTCTTCTTCCATCTTGCACTCAATGGAGGCCAGTTGTTCTCGGATATCCTTGATCTTCAGTAAGTGCTCCTATAATGAGGCACTCTTATTCATTGTGATCGAGAACAACATGTTCTTCAAAATGAAGGCTTGGCCCTTGTTCAAGGTCTCATGCAGATCTTTCATTTGCTTCCAGATGGCTGTTGAAGTCTTCCCGGTCTAGATCTCAGGAAGCATAGCATCTGTCATAAACAAAAACAAATTACTGCTTTTTTGTCTCTCTCATCTAACTTGTCTCGGTCTTTACCCACAATCGTGGGGCAAGTTTCCTTATCAAGGACAATTTTACTCAAACATCTGTACTCAAACATTGCCAACATACATTGCTTCCATGTATTATAGTTCTTGCTAGAGGACCTCTGGCTCGCTTCCAACATTGTGTTGGGAAAAGAAGCCATGCTGATAAGTCACAAATGTGCTAAAAAATACTGAAATAGAGTAAAAAATGTTGAAAAGTTACCTAGGAAGTGTTTGTCTATCATTAGTGCCTTGGGGTGGACAAGAACACTTTAAATGTGGTCCCTAGCATATTTTATAAAGTGAGATTGACTTTATGATTATAAAGTCACTTTATAAAATAAAGTTGAGTTATAAAGTTTTAAATGTGACTTTAATGAGAATTAAAAGGTGGGTGAGTATTAATGTCTCATTTAATATTTAAAAGGTGAATAAATGCTTTTTAATGAGAAAAGTGAGATTTAATCTAGGCCCTAAATCTCATTTGGTTATGTTTTAATCTTGACCATTGGATTTGAAGATGGAGGCTACTCAAACAAAAAGGCTAGGGAAAGGCAAACCTAATTCATTGTTCACATTCCAAGCTTAGATACGGACACGCCCAAAACCCCCTCCGTGTCCCGTGTCATCGCGTCGGGCATGGACACGATGGCAAATCGTTTCCGACACGAGTTTTTGGTCGTGTCCTAAATTAGTATAGGACCAAAACTCGTGTCGGACAAGATTTGCCATCGCGTCCCGCACTGTGCAGATCGTGTCTTGATTCCAGGACACGATATCTTGAATATCTATCTTAAAGACAGTGTTGTTCTCAAAAAATATCTTGAATTTCAAAGACGTGCGAGAGAGGAAGGTAATAACTGTGTTTTGAGTGACATTGTCTGTGCATATTGATTTGTTTATTGGCTGAAAATTTTATGATGATAGAAGGAAAACAAAATATTTCGTGATAGTTGTAGCCTGAAGGTGTCTTTGCTCTGTCTCTGTCATTTTGATTTCATGATATTTTGGATGATACTTTTTTTGGTTGCTTTATGCTTCAACCCAAAATATCACAATGACAACTTTTACAACGTTTTTCAAGCTATCTATGTGCAAAGTAAGTATATGGGTTTGGATTCTTGGAACGACAACTTTTACCACGTTTTTCAACCCATCTATATTACCAAAGTATGTGGGTTTGGAAATTGGGTATGTTGTGTTTTAGTTTAGTTGTTAGTATAGATCCATTTTAAATCTGACATCTTGAGCTATTGCATATCAATGCATCTATGTGTCTCATTGTGATTTGTGAATTCAAAATTTGTATTGAATATTTGTAAATGTTCTAGTTTCTAAAACAAATTGGATCTATATGTCTATATTTTTAAATTTAAATAAATTTAAAATATATATATATAAAACGTGTCCTCCGTTCATAGAAGGGGAAGAAAAATTCAATGACCAAGTAAATGTCTTCTCTATATCTCTTTAAGACATTAATCTTTCGAACTGAGATCGTCGACAGCAGCTAGCAGATCAGACTTTTGTGCATCCATGGAAAACTGTAGTTTTCAATTTTGCGATAAAAGATAGTGCTTAATACACTTGTATATGTAAATTTTGTAAAGAATCAAAGGGACAATGATAATGAACTGCTATTTTGAGCAGCATGCTCTAGCAGCTATGATGTAAGTCCAACTGGACAGTCAATGTTATTCTTATGAATAAAAATATTTTTTTCCACGGAAAAAAAAAAATGTGTCCTCCGTGTCTTAATCCCGGGGGTCACCGTGTCCGTGTCGGACACTCGTATTTTCGTGTCCTCCATGTCCCGTGTCCTTGTGTCAGGTGACTTAGAATCCAAGAGAGAATTTTTGGAGAGGAGGAGCAAGAGAGAAGGGTTTGAGAGAAGTCGACCTAGAGAAGAGAGAGAAAATTTGCAGAGAAATCAAGAAGCTTGAGATGGGCATGATTTCCAAGACAAATGACACCAATTTTTAGAAGAACACTGGCACAGAAATCGAGGCATTGACAGCAGGGAGTTTTGCACAGAAATCGAGGGCAGTCCGTGACTCCATACTGTACCATGCCGTACATCTGCACAGAAATTGAGGCATTTAATTGGCACAGATTTCGAGGAAAAGTACAACATTTAATGCTGCTGTCAGACCGTACATGGCATGATTTTCGAGGCAGGGATTAGCTGTTATAGCGCACAGATTTCAAGAAAAGACAGGCACAAAAAACGAGGCAGACTGTACTGTACCAGACTGTACAGTTCGCACGTGTGAACCGTACAGGCACAGTTTTCGAGGTGCTGTTCTGAAATTCTGTACAGCAGTTTCAGAGTGATTCTGACATGTGTTTCTAGGCTGAAACAAAAGATAAGTACTGCTGTTGTAATTTGTAAATTTGTCTGAAAAATAAAAATCTCTCTCAGGAAAACAGGTTTTCCCTTCGGAGTTTTATCTTGGACCATTTGGTCAAAAATATCGAGTCTAAATTTTCATGTGTGTGGCTGTCATAATTTTCTGAGTAAGAAAAGTTAGGCTGCAAATAAATTTTCTAAGTTGTTTAGGTTGAAAGAATTTCATGTGTTTCAAGCAAAAATATTTTTTTTATATATGTGAAGTATATGCATGTTGGGGTTTGGGCATTAAACTACATGCAGAGAAGTTAAAACTTGAAACCGGGTTGGGGTTCTAGAATCTAAAACTTTCAAAAAATATGAAAAATAGCTGAAGAACCCTTGTATACTGGATGCAGATCACTGTAGCAGCCATGTATCGCAGTTCAACATCTATATTTCTGAGAAATCTGCCCTCAACAGCCCCAAAATATGCATATCTAGGAAGATATGCTCATAAACAACCCAAAAACACGCAGAATTTGACAGATCTGCTCAACAACAGCCTCGTAAACCCCTGATCTTGACTCAAATTGCTATAAAACACACAAATCTAAGTAGATCTGCTCACAAAACAGCTCAAAGACAGTCAAATCAGCCCCAAAATAAAATATTTCTACATAAAACCATTGAAAATCATTAAATCAGCAAATAAATCATCAAGATGTGCAAATTTGGGCACCAATTCAGAAGAAAACACATCCAATTTGCTCACAAACTGCTAAATTGGACAAATTAACAAGAAATTTCACCAAAATTGAGCCAATTGATCAACTGGGCGATTGAATTTCAATTCTGTACAGTCCTACGGCTGAGGAATTAAAAAAAAAGGCTCATTTGACTGTGGTACGGTGTTATGAACATAAAATATACTAATAAGCACAAAATAAATAATAACAATAACAATAATAATAATAATAATAATTAAGGGATGCAACTCTTTGTGAAAAGTCACCAAGGTGCCCTTTAAGGATTATATATATGGGCCCTCTTATTTGTAATCTCATCATCTCATATTTTATTATTTACTGTCCTATATGGATTATAACATGTTGTCCTACTTGAATTGGATGTTCAACTATTGACTTACTACGCATATTCAGGGAATGAATCTTGTTCGTCTCATTGGTATTAGAATTAGAGCGTTGTTATCTAGTCCGACCTTTGGCCATTTACTTTTCGGACCCTGTCTGACTTGGCTTTTGGCCACACATTTACTAATGGAATAGAGTTTCTCTGTTATTGGGTCTTTGACTAGAATTAGTTAGGCCTTTGGCCACAAAAAAATCAGAATTCCATTGAAGAAAAAGATTATTCTACTGCAAAACGCAAAGAGAGAATTCTCTTTGAGTTCAATTACTAAAAAGGGTGAAGGATAGAGTCAACATCTTTGTGAGTTTTCTGTGGGTTACTACATAGAAAAAAATGGTCCGCTGTAAATTCAAATAAAACCAAAAATCAAAAACAAAATTCGTCAGTTCGTGGACTGTGAAATTAGCGGCATTCATTCATATTAGACATCGCCGGGTTGTAAATCCGCGACCCTCCAAATTCGATTAGAGTATCGGAAGGCAGGAACATTCGTTGTCGTTGAGATCAACACTGCATGAAATACCACAAATTGCCAAGATTTGGTTTGAAACATTGCCATCAATTTAAGCCGACCAAGTAATGATTGATTAAGTTTTCAAATAAAGAATCAGGTGGAACCACTGCTAAGAGTACACACTCAAGGGTTTCATCGTCGAGGTGTATTAACATAAGTAACTGCCATAGCTTATAGTGGTTAGTTGTCCTAAGTTTCATTGGAGAATCCGTGGAGATTTGTTGGAAGTTTGCTATAAAGATCAATTCGGGGTTGACGCCTTGCTAATATTACTCGCCACCAACTAAGAAATTGCTGCCAACCAAGCTGCGGGGTCACGGCTATCCAAGGATCGGGGTCACAACTCTTCGAATTGGGTTACCACCAAACCGCCGCCCCAAGATTAATAAAAATAAACATAAATCAAATTCAAACTATTATATTAAAGATTAAATAACCTTGCGTATATCATCAAGGGAAAAGTTAAAGGTTCTATTTGGATTATGAAAGGACTCGTGAAGTGTAATATGTGGAGTATTAAGGCACTTTGACCTTCTAAGGGATAACAAGGTATTATTTTTAAGTCCAAGGTTTTAAATCAAAGTTTAAATGTTGTAAGTATATTTAAAGTTTAGGAATTAATTTTTCAAATCTTTCTTAAAGTGAAGTTATAAAGAAAAGAAGTATTATAAAATGATACTATTTCAAGTTATAAAGAGATAAAGAAAAATATGGAGGTTAATAAAAAGAAAGAAGGAAGATTTTTTAATAAAGATATTGAATTCTCGTGCTTTGAATTATTAACATTCAAAGAGAGTATTCAAGAAAAATAAGTTAACGTCATTATCAATGCGAACCTTAAGGGAAATTACATTAATGTAGATTTGGCTAATCAATTAATGATTCTAGAGCCCAACATAATTGAAAAGCAAGGCATTTTTGGCAATGAATATAAAATTAAGGAGTTAGTTATACCAATTGATGGTTATAAATACACATCTAAATTCAATGTTACGACTATTTATAAAAGAGAGGTTGACCTAATTCTTGGTTCAACTTGGTTAGAATCATTGGGTACTTTCATCTTGAACATGGAGTTTTTTTTAACCTTCTCCTATAAGAAGAAGAGAAAAATGTTGCAGGACGTTACAATGAAGCCATGCTTAGAAGTGCTCTCATCAAAAGACCTAAAGGACGTATTCAAAGTGATCCTTCAAGATAGCCAGAAGTTAATACAGAAGTTGCAGGATTGACAAAAAGAATGTGACAAGGTCATAACTGAAAAAGACGAAGAGATTTCTCGCATAAGAAATCATAATCAGAAACTACTTGCAAAAATCATGAAGTCCAAGGAGAAGTGAAATTTTCAAAAGTTAGAACAAAAGAATCAAGATCTTATGAAGGAATTCAACAAGAAGTTATTCGAGAAAGATCAAGAAGCTTCTAGTTTAAGGAACTTTAATTAGAGATTGCTTGAGCAAATCAAAAGATTAAAAGAGGAACAATCAGAAAACCGAGACCTTCAAAACAAAGTTGGAAAGTCAGAAAATGATGAAGAATTTTCACTCTTAAAGGTTCATAATCGAAGTTTACTTACCCATATTAATAAGCTAAAGAATGACAAGAAGTTGTTATAGAGTAAGATAGAGAAATTTAACAGCAAGGAACCTCTAATTGATAAAGAAACAATGACTGATCTCATTGAAATAAAGAAGTCGTTAGAGTTCAAAATCCAGACATTAGAAAAAGGAACAAACACAGACCTAATCGAAGTATTACCAGAAATATCAAAAGTCGAAGTCTCCAACAAACAATCACGAGGGATCAGAATACCTTAACATCGTCCAAATCACAAAAGTTGTTATGACCAATGACAAGGTCAAAAGGAACATAAACATATGAGTTATGATTCCAAAAAGGAATGGAGACAAAATCAAAAAATTATGTGGAAGTAGAAAAAAAGAAGTTCCTGTTATCACACAACTTGTAGTTGCCCCAAAAGGTGATCCTATCCAGGATGGTAGAGGTGTTGGGAAACTAAATACGTGACCTAAGAGGGTTTCGATTCCCAAGGATAAATGGTTGTCACGCTAATCGAGGCACTTTTCACTTTAGATCAAGCAAATGCAAGACCAAGGGGGAGACCCTAGCTAGCTAATGAAGGCTAGCGAATCTACTCTAAACATTCTAGGGAGATGTGAAGTGGAAGAGAGAGAGATCAAGAGTAAGTAGATCTAGATCTAGGGAAGATGGGTGGCAAATAGAGTTAGGGCTTGATTGAGGAGGCTTATGCAAGGGGTAAATGCTCAACCAAGGAATGAGTATGCCACTAATGGAGTTAAACCAGTAGATCTAGGTAGATCTAGTGCCAATCTAAGAGACCCAAATGAGATCCACCTATGATTTGGACAAAATGGAGTGAGGTGGGGCCCACTTATTGAAATTAGGATAGGATAAGCACTAAAAAGGTTTCCAAACGATAGATCTGGAGGTTAAAGGACAAATTAGCAACACCCAAATGACGGATCTAAAAAAAAGACTAAAATCCCACAAGTGCGTCCTCCCCTAGAGATGCCCAATGCTTGGATCTGAGGGTAAATAAAGTCGTATTTCCACCAAACTTGGTCTCTAAGGTTTATTAATTATTTTATAAGTGGGTTTTAGTTATTAAGCCCAAATTATTGCTAGATCTATCAGATCTATAAAACGAGGGAACAATGAGGGTTTTAATGGTGACAATTGGAGTGGATACCGAAACAACAAAGATAATTTGAAACACACCTGGAAATGCTTGCGTCCGCCTTGCAAATTGATGATCTTCCCAAATCGAAACAATTTAGAGTGAGACCCAACCTCTCCAAGTGAAATCGCTATGCTACCAAGATGGCCAATGCACCCTTCCTTGCCAAAACGATCTGCAGTTAGAATCGATCTAGACAAGAAATAAACTATACGGCGAGAATGATGAACCAAAGAGCATCAATATGATCACAAGATACAATAAAAAATACTCCCTGATGCAAGACGCCTTGAGGAGGAGAGATGGAGTCTCCCCACAATAGCGCCCCCTTCAAAAACGTCCTCCTCCTCTACCACACGGCCCTTGCAGAAAAATGGTTATGGAAAAAGCTAGATCCATAATGATGTCGAAGAGAAAATACTTTACAATCACTTGCAAGAACATTCATCAAAGCATCCGAGAGTTTTTGCAAAAATATTTTTATTATGCCGGAAATCCAAGAGCCCAAGAGTCCCTTTACAATGAGGGGGGTCTTTCCTTAAATAGGAATGAGAGACATGTGAATAAAGCACATGGTGGGGCTAGGAGGTGATTATATCCTTCACTAACATGGCCCCATGGCACAATAATAAATAATATGACCATATAAAATCATAAAGTGACC
This sequence comes from Larix kaempferi, assembly GCA_027924585.1. Classification (NCBI taxonomy): domain Eukaryota; kingdom Viridiplantae; phylum Streptophyta; class Pinopsida; order Pinales; family Pinaceae; genus Larix; species Larix kaempferi. The sequence goes on along the minus strand of BSBM01001484.1, from coordinate 4,446,446 downwards.
AAGAGACCAAATCCTGCCCCCCTCAAGAGCACAGTAAAATATCCAAATAATGGCCTGGAGTGTGTGTGGACCCTATTGAATGCTGCAAGCTGTGTCGGAAGGTGTGGGATGCATCACAAAAATCCTCTGAACAAATCTCATGCCAATTCCTTGCCTCAATTACCCAAATCGATTTCCTTAGTGACCAATTTCTTCCATTTTTTATCCTCAGAAAATCACCTATAAAATAATAAAATGCCTGTACCTCTCTGCCTGGTGCCTCGAGCACAAATCTAATTGCATCAAAATGTCCGGCAGTATGGTAATATGGTAATAACAGGTGGCTGGACCCCATACTCCCTTTGTAGCGCCCTAGGAGAACCAAATAGATCTTAAAACGTGCTGCCAGGCCATTTTATAATGGCAATTATGGAATAAAGTGATAATCTGACTGTAACCTCATCTGCAAGTGCCTGAAACTGATATCTGAGTGTGCCAATGAACTCAAAAGGTACAATTGTAGTAGAGATGAGTACTCATACACCATGTGACCACTTGGATAATCATCTGTAAGCTCAACCATGCCCGGACCAATAAAAATAATGGTCTGTAAATAATAATAATAATAAAAAATCCATCAAACCATCATATGAAACCTGTGTCTGCTGCATGGAACCATCAAGTGGGCATCATAGGACCAGAAATAATCAATCTCGAACATCATCGGTCCAACTCATCTCAGATCCTGCGATTGACTTGGTCAAATTGGGTTGACCAGGTCAAGATTGATCAAAATAATGACCCAGGCTCAAACTGACTGATGCTGCAAGTGCAAATGGATAAGATATGCTCCTTTAATTATTTCAATGGCAAGACTATAGTATAAAGTAGCATTTCACTAGTGATTAAGCAATTAATACATCAAATATAAATCCAAAATCAAAGCAATCAATTACCCAGAAAAAACCCTCAAGTGTATTACTCATTCATGGACGTGACCATTTTGCTAGGAATGGGTGAAGGTGAGAAATGCAAGGCTAGGACAAGGGAATGACTTTACAATCTTCAACGCTGTGACACTTTGGATGAGGGAAAAGGGAAAATCACCTAAGCATATGTCGGACAGTAAACACACAAGGAATGGCGGTGTCTCACAAATGGAATGAGTTGATTTGAGGAATGTCTATTCAACTTTTTAGCAAATGTCTACAGCTCACATCCAAGCTGGAACCAGCTACGTGAGGATCTTTTCTAGAACCACCGTGACTGGGCGCACAGCTAACCGTAACTTGAGGTTCTAGGGGACACTTAGAATTAGTTGTCCCTTACTCCATCTCACATCCCAACCCGTAGGCTCCGTGAGGAATTAATCATTACATTTTTATTATGGCCAACAGTCTTTAGATTTATCATACATTTAACCACTGCTTTTTAGGCCTTATGACCCTTTGGATTTTTTATGTGCTTAGAAGGACAACTAATCGCAACTTTCATCCAGGGTGCTTTTACATTTCATTTCATAGCCCTCTTTCATTGTGTTGAAAAGCACATTTTTAGTTTATAATCATGGGCTTGCATATAAGATATAATTATGAGTCACATATGCATGTAATGATGGTAGTGCATTTTGCTTCAAGTCTAGCTGACACAACTCAAGAAACTAGGGGGATCATCCATAATCAGGACCAGACATCGGGGGCAACCGACTAGAGAGGTCAAGGCTTCAAATCCAACTCACCTAAGCTTAGAAACCAACACCAGCGGGTTCTCCTGGCCCAGAAGGATCAAGGCTTTGGTAAGATCTGTTGCACAACTCAGAGCCGAGACACAAAACAACAGGGAAACTATCCAACATAGAGGCAAAAGTGGAGAGGTCCTCCATATCACAGGCTGAGGTGTAAGTCAAGGTAAAACCAATATGGAAGAGAACGGATGGATGGGGAAAGTGATAGGTGATGCCATAACTAGCAAGCCATAAAAGGTGGGAATGACCACATCCATACTACTTAAGAGGGTAAAACCAACGAGTATAAACGAGAAATTCTCATTCTGAGTAATTAAATCACTTAAATTCCAGACAGTGAATCAATAACCATATCCATACATATATACTATGTCACATGGTTCGGGTTCGAATTCGAGTTCGACGACCTTGAAATTCAGTTCGAATTCGAGTTCGACGACCTTGAAATTCGGTCCGAATTCGAATTTTTTTTGGAAGTTCGGGATGAGGTTCGGCATTAGGTTCGTCAATATAATAATTTTCATATATATATATATAATTAAAATAAAATATACAATAAAATAAAATAACTACAAATCAAAAAATTATATAAGATTTTATCATTATTCTCATTTCTCAATTCAGGAAACATAGCATAAAATTTAAAATGATGTGAAAGCAGGAAAGCAAAAAATATAGCAGGAGCAGTGGTGCAGTGACCAGTCCAGCACGGGAGGAGTCGCGGGCAGCAGAAACACTGCGGGTGCAATTGTTCACGCCGCGGAACAGAGTGCGGACTGGTGGGGGCCGACTGTCGAGCAGTGGTGACTGGTGTGAGGCTGCGAGCCAACGAGCAATAGATTGGTGGGGGCCGACTGCCAACAAGCAGCAGACTGGGAGTGTCACAGTGTGCAGTGGGTAGCGGAGGACTGAGCAGCAGACTGGGACTTGGGAGTGTGCAACGGTGGCAATGGAAAAGGAGCAGTGCCGACTCGGGAGCAAACACGGCAAAAAAAAGTAACAACAGACGCGGGAAGGGAGTCGGGGCAGAAAAGTCCGCGGGTTAGGTTTAGGGTTTAATTTAAAAGTTAATTAATTAAAAACTATTTTTTTTTTTAAAACTCGGCGAACTTAAACCCAAAAATCATAAATTCGCCTTTACATTCATCTTCGAATTCGCCTGAGGTTTGTTTAAATTCGAATTTGTTTGGATTCGATTCGGTTCGTCTTCAAGTTCGGCTTTGAAATTGGGCAGAATTTCAACGAATTTCGATTTTTTGATCAAATTCGGCAAATTTCAAATTTCAAAGATGAAATTTGCCGAACCCTATGACATAGCTATATATATATATCGCTAGATCATGACCACTAAATACCTAGTCAAGCTACTAAGATAAGCAAAAGAGCATAATAAAAGTATCCAAAGCACAACCATATACCTGCTGGGTCATATACTTGTATTTGTCATCTGGACCATCAATTGTCACTGGAACACCGCTGCTGTACAACTCTGGGCACTGCACTGTATGGAAGAAAATGGTCACCTCAGTCATCAAATCTGAGGTCATGAGGCTCAGCCTTGGCACAAGGCTTGTCATGTCTGCTCTGGGGCTGCTCAAACTGTGAGTGATCATCAAAAGTACTGCTCGTCATAGGCTGATCTCATAAAAAATGTGTAAAGGACTGGCTCGAAAATATACAAGAAACTGCTCTGCAATCATGGTAGCCCGGCTACTATGGATGTGATAACAGTTCCATCCAACAAATCGATCAACAAAAGGTCCCAATGAAGGTTAACTTGGGCTGGACCACTGCACAGATGATGCAACTGTTTTACTCAATGTTTAGAAGAAAATATCGTCTTGTTTCGTCAAGTGTCGCAGCTACCAGCACATAAGATCACGAGAAGGCATTACGAGCAAGAACAAGGGATAAGTCTTCCAACGAATTATGCTTTGAGGACAAAGCATTTTAAACGGGGTGGGCAATGTTATGAACACAAAATATATCAATAAGCGCAAAATAAATAATAATAATAAAGGGATGCGACTCGTTGTGAAGAGTCACCAAGGTGCCCTTTAAGGATTATATATACAGGCCCTCTTATTTGTAATCTCATCATCTCGTATTTTATACATTTTATTATTTACTGTCTTATATCGATTATAACTTGTTGTCCTACTTGAATTGGATATTCAACTATTGACTTACTGCGTATATTCAGGGATTGAATCTTGTTTGTCTCATACGGTGTCCACACGGCTCATACGGCTGTTGGTGGCTTCTGCAGAGTGGTGACGGCTGCTGTATGGTGGCTGCAGCTGCTGTACGGCACTGCTGTTGACTGGCGGCTGCTGGTTGGCTGGCAGCTGCTGTACGGCGGCTCCCTTTTTTTTGTAATAAAAATAATCCGTACAGTGTACATAAAAAAACTTAATTTTCTCGGTGTACCCTCGAGCAGCGGAGTTCCGAAAAGATAATTTGACCATGCTTTGTAATTAAAAAATGAAATAGTACCTGGTTTCGGGTGAAACCCTTTCGGCTCTTTGATGTGCTACTCTAGCGATCCCTCGATCTGTCTTTGCCGGCAATAGTTCCTACTTCCTAGGTCTTCATGCTCTCCATGTCTCCGAGGCTCTAACTGAGTCAGTGAGCTCTAATACCATATCACGTAAATCTAACACACAAAAAGACCAAGTAGTAGCTGGAAAGAGCTATCGTAATATATTGTGTATAAATGAGAAAGCGGAAGCTTTCTTATAAAGGTTTACAATGAGGTCGAGTCAATCCACCTTATGAATGTGGAATAGACCGACAAAAGCAATAAAGCCACTTAAGCATAAAAACATAAAATAAACTAAAGTCATAAGTGACTTTATTAAAGCCCAAGTCTAATATATAATTGATCATTACATAAAGTAAGTTTTAATTTTACATAATCATGTGATGATGCTATCATGCTACATTTGATTAGCAGCAGCCTTGAGCATAGCCTTCAAACAAGGCCACAGAAGAAGTTTGTTGGTCCTTTTCTCATCCCCAGTTTAGAGTGAAAAAATAACCAGCGGAGGGACTGATCACAGTCAGCAATGTACACCTGCTGTACCATACAAAGTCTGAGATTGGACAACACTTCTGTGCAGGTAAACTGATCTGGTGTAAAAAAGCCTTTAACAGCAATTATGGCAGTGCTAATGACATCCTCCAGGATGCTGTTCTGAACCATATACTGAAAGATAAAACTGCTGTAAAATACTGTTCTGAGAATGCACTTAAAGAAAACTGAAAAGATATCCCAGTGTGTCAGAAACAGGTCTGAAAGTGTGATCAACTGCTGTAACAAAGGCATGAAACAGATCTGGAAATGACATGTAATTCCTTCCAGATGTGAGTCCTTTCTTAGCTGCTAGTGACGCTACTAATCACTGATTTGATAGGTCTTAACATGTCTCAAGTGTATGCCTTGACTACTGGCTGTGAAAGGATGCTTTAGGATAGATCTGAAATATCAGCATCCTGAGGCATATACTGCTACAGGAAAGTTCACCAATCTGTTATAAAAATGCAATTTTACATATGCTGCCATTGTTAGATGTAAAACTATAAACAGTACCAAACTTTAATTATGCTGACTCGGGGGCCTTTGAATTAGTACTTATTTTGTCATATCATCATACTGGCTGAAGCCTGCGACATATAAACCAAGGGAATGCTTCTTTAAGACACTGTCATGCCTCAATCACCGTTTTACAGAATAGGTATCCATAAGTGCAAGCATTCTCCCATAGACTCAAATGCTCCATAAAATCAATAGTGCATGTGATCTAGATGGCAAACTAAATCAAGAGCACCAGGGTGCACATCAAGGAAGTGACACATATGACATGAAATGCACCATCAAACCCTTCATAGATACATCCATAATCATCCATATCAATAGCCAACAAGCATCTATCAACCATATCACAACATGAAGCAAGGCTCAAGCATCAATTACCTAGGGCATCATCACATCATCACTAGGCCATCCAAATTTCCATCAACATGCAATCCCCTGCTGAAAATATGATAAAAATCACATGTGGACACCCATGCAAAATTGGGGGGTAACAGGATGCTCAAGTGGGATGGTAAGCCTAGCCCCTTTACACCAGAGCTCTTGTTTTGTGAGAACTTAGTTATACCATTAGCAAACTGAAGCCAGAATTGCAATAAACAGCAAGCTTTCTTGATGCAGAGTAGAATGTCCCCAGCCAGAAAACTGATAATTTTGAACAAATAAATAGAGAGGAGGAAGTTGGTGTAGCTGCAGCATTTTTCCAATTTTTAGGGTTAAATATTTGGGAAAAGCACAGATTTTCAAAGGTATATATAGGCATGGAAAATGAAAATATATAAATCATAGTGGTGAAATTGAAAATATTTATAGTGTGATACTGATCATTTGGTATATGGCAGAGTTTATGCTTTTCCATTTTTATGTCTTTCTCAGTCCAGGCCCAGCCGCAGGCTGGGTGTGGCTTGGGATCCATGTTCAATATGGCTGTATGCATTCGACCTGGATCCCACATGCCATCAGCACTGGTTCTGTATTGCTGGGTGCAGCTTGGGGTCCACATTCAATATGGCGGTATGCATTTAACCTGGATCCCAGATACCATCAGCACTGGTTCTATATTTGGTTACATGGAGAAATGAATCTGGCAAGTTGATTTCTTCAGCACAGGAGTGTTTAGGAAGTTGAATAAATGTAGATTTGGTGATGGTGTATGCTATGATTTTACAATTTTTTTTGTCATTCAATGCCTCCTATTTTCTTGTTCCTATTGCATCTTGGCCTATAGATTTTGACTGAATTAGTCATGATATCTTAGTATTCTATATATCTTACATCTGCTTATGTTACACCCATATCCGAGCTCTCATTTTTTCTAATCCAAGCATAATGGTAGCATAGCTTGGTACTCTCTGAAATGGAGTGTCACAATAGAAACTGATGTGCTTCATATTATTAAAAACCTGCTGAGATAAATCAGGAGCATACTATCAAAAGTGTGATGACTGAAGGTGTGAATTGTATGTCATTTTTATACAGAGGGGTTGCTCCTGGTGTTGTAGACAATGAGTTTTTCGGGCGGCATACTCTGCAGCATCTGATGCGCATGACTCGCACCTGGGATTCAACCATGTCAATGTTACCAAAAGGTGGTGAGACAATTTGGGGTAATCTCGACTGGGCACCAGAAGAAGGATATCAATGCCATCCTAAGGACAAACATCAGGAGGTACACGATGAAAGGAATTTGAGTATGGGAACACTAGTTTCTCAAAGGAAACCTGGAACAGATATGGGAAGGATTATTTCATTTGGGAAGGATGCAGCAGAATTGCCTTCGTCGAAGCTAGTCATGAGAGATTACAAGGTAATGATTTTCAGCTGTCACATGCTAGCCATAGATGTTTAATCCATGAATTTTGGAGGGATGTTTAGACCATGTCTGTACACGTCTTTGAACTTACCCATTCAATAAAATATTTGCTAGATGGTTATCTCCCATTATAATGAACTCCTTGTTAATATTGGACTTTATTTCTAAGAGAGTTTATTTATAATATATATAACCTGAAATTAGGTTTGCAATATATATTCTTGACCTCTATTTTAATTCTTATCATCATACTTGTTTTGCAATTTTGTAGTTCTTTCCTAAGGTTGGGCATGTCTAGTTTAACTATAATTTTTCAGCTTCTTACTTGGTTACATTTTCTCCTTGATGGATTTGTACTTAGAATCTTTTTTGCATTATATAGGACTTTTTTATCTGTATACTCTCTTAAATTTATCTTATTACTGTGTGTACTTTCATAATTTCATGTATTGTTTCCATATTGTTAGTCAGTGTATGTTTGATGTGCTCCTGTAAATGGTGTTATCACCCGAAAATTCCTTACTGCAAGAGTCAAGAATCACAGAATGCAAGGAGGTGCAGAGCCAATTTCGCCTCATTTTGAATCTGTGTTGCTTCAGTTGGTACTTTTCCAACCACGGGGGCTTCCTTAAATAGTCGAAGGTATTAACCACAAGTCAGTGAGAGTAAATACAACCTCCACTAATTGCAATATGCTGCTGTCCTGTAAAAATCAGCAAACAGAAGCGGACAGCAAACTAATGGGCACAGAAAACAATGAAAATTATTCTACGTATTTAAATCAATTTAAAGGGAAAATAACTCTTTTGTTCTGTGCTATAAACTATTGCAGGAGAGCAAACTGTAAACACAGAAAATTACTCACTGCTGGAAAGATGCTGAAATCAATGCAAAAATGCTCACTAAAGGTGGGCACACAAGCCATGCAACTAAAATGAAAAAACTACTAATTATATTGTAAAAGCAGTGATGAACAGCAAGCTGCTCTTTGATTTACTATACAGGAAAATGCTAATTAAATGATGTTTTTGGTTTTTAAATATTTTCCAATGCACACAGATTGAGGACGGAGTAGACCTCCATGCTGTTTCTGCAAAAAGGTTCCAAAATCAGAAAGACCGGCTTGCTGTTTTTTTACAGAAAATTAAAAGAAATGAAAATGAAACGTCTTAATGCTAGATTTTAAATTTTGTAGACCATGGTAAACAGAGTCCAGACTCTGCAGTAAAAGAATTTGTAAAAAAAGTAGATAGTTGAAAACCAAAAGCCACTCAAAACTGCATCTTTAATAATGTTAGAAGCTATAAACACACACTGCAGAAAATTTATAACAGAAGCTCAGTAGGTGGACTGTCAAAACCTGTTACTGCTTTTTCATTAATTCTGAACTAAAATCTGCCACAAGAAAAAAACAACAAACTAATTACTGCTTGCTGTAGAACTGAATGAATTAAACCTATATCCCTGCCTTCTCCTGTTGTATAACTGGACTGCTTGCACCTTACCTAACTGAATATAGACTTAAGTCAAAATTAGATAACTGCAAGAATGAAACGGTACTAACACATGCAAACTGTCTAACACATGCGAACTGCTGAGGATTACATGCAAGCAGTTGAGGATAGATTCCTGTAAATAGAACAGGAGTCCCTCCTACATAACCTAATGTGCCATATTGCTGAATCTAGAAGAGAAGAAGTGCACCCTCGCTATCCAGTTCAAAATGCTGTAACTGAAGCACCTGCATCTGTTCACAAGTGCGCCCAAGGCTGCCATACATGCACCTATGTTGTAGAATACTACGCAAGGTACAATCTACCTCTCTTTGACTGAGGAAAATGTTCTCCACCATTCCAAGTCTCTCCTTGAACATCTCGAGCTTTGCCTTTGCTAGGGGCTTAGTCAAGGCTCAAGATATCTACAACCTGCTAATCTTTCTAAATATACTGTTAGGGTCCTACCCTATGTGAGATTTTGGAGAACAAGATCTAGAAACTAAAACAAATAGTAAATAGTAATACAGTTAGCAAGTGATTAAAGAAGTACAAAATCATGATATTTATCAGGAGATGCGATTTTTTTTCAGAAACCCATTATTCCATTTACTGTACAAGATTGAATCAATTCTGAATTACTAAGGAAGGCAATTTCAATTGCTCACTAGTGAATGAAAACCTAGTTGGGCTTAACTAGAGCTCAAATGTCCTTGGTTAGCCATGCAATCTCTCAGAGATGAGTTAACAAGCTCATAACTGATCTAAGTGGACAAGTGGAGGCTTAGATACCTAAAAGCAAGGATCAACTGCATGATCAATTCATGCATGAGAGGCATCTGCTCAAAAGAGTCAAGGAGGGCGCTACTAGCTCAGAATAAGAAAGGAGGGCACTTGTAGTCCTTGATTAGTGGAGCTAACTCCCTAGAATTACTCCAGCAAGATGTGGGACACTAAAATCAAGGAAAGAATCCCTAATGGAAGGAAGCTTCCTGTTATCACACCATAGTAGCAGGGCTACTATTCTTGTACAGCAGATATCTGCACATTACAGAGCTTCATTTATTCCAGAGCATGGCTATATATATTGGATCACTCATGATCAGAGCAGTACATTATTCAGATATTTTATGACCTTGTGTCAAGGCTGAGCCTTGAGAGTTCAGATTTGATGACTGATGTGACCACTTATCCCATTACAGTTTCAGTTCAGTGCCTAGAGATGTATTTCAGCAGTGTTTCAGATGATGCATGACGATGATTATTATGATGATGTGTATGATCTATGGATATGTTCTCACTGACTGTGGATTATTATCTTGTTGATTTAGTCATGATCATGGCATGTGCTTGGTATATTATTCCTGATGTGGCAAACTATTTAAAATGAACTGTAAATCATTAAAATGGACAATTGCTTGCACTTTTAGGTCATTTAACAAAACTTACTGGTATTTCACCTTACATAGACATGGTCTTTCCCCGACACCAGTTGTCTGCTAGTGTAGGCTTTATATTCACTTGTCTCCATCCATACATGACCTTCCTGTTTGACTTTAAACCCTGACATGTCTCATTTGACTTTCTGATACTGAGGACTTCCCCATTTTTCTACCTCTGTGTTTGGACCGCATCCCTGTTTATTCAGTGTCTCGGCTCTGAGTTGGTGACAGAACTTGCCTTTGGTGAGTTGGATTGTAGGCCTAAATCATTCTGGTCGGTTGTCCCGATGTTTGGCATTGGCTCGAACTCCCCCTAGTCACTTGAGATGTTGTTGGCTAAAACTGAAAGCTCATGTTCTACCTATGGAAACTTAATAAATTCGCCCATGGAAACAAAAAAAGGGCAAGAGCAATGAAAAGCTAAAAATACTCCTCGAAGAGTATAAGAAAGGTCCAAAAAGCAATAGTTCTTAAAAGCTATATCTAAACAATTGCTGACCTAGTGAATATATGAAAAACATGCCCTGGATGCAAGCTGCAACTAGTTGTGCTTCTCAGCACATCTGAAATCCGAAGGGTTATGTAGGCCAAAAAGGCCATGGAAATAAAATTGAATGATCCTAATGAACCTGGATCAACTTGATGTAGACATGATGCCTAAGTTGAATAAACACTCTCTAAACAACTTACCCATTTGTGAGGCACAGCCATCCCCCGTGTTCTTTTGTCCAGCACAGAGTTTGTAGCTTCCCCCTTCTCCCAGTCCAAAGTATTTTTGAGTTAAGTTAGACAAGTCAAACCCTTGGCCCAACCTTGCTCCTAGCCTTCATCCTTCACTAGCAGTTTGACCATGTCCAATGGGTGAGTTTGTCATTTGAACTATTGTGCAAGTAATATTATATAACCACGGAATATGTTAACTTGATTAATGCCACTGAATGGAATTTATACTTTGAGCTTAGCTGTGGGAATGATTAGAGAAACATTGTCTTAGTCTACTGATGTGATTTATCCTTGATATTATATTCTTGGGATCCGTGATGATGTGGACCATGTATGGATGATTATTGATGATGATTTATGGTCCCACATGTTTGATGATGATATCATATGATGAACATATGATGCAGATGATGTTTGATCCAGTTCAGCAGGTTTATTATTATTTCAGATCAGCAGATTATACATTGTCCATATATGGTGGACCCTACAGTTGGCCCATTAGGGCAACCCAGGGTGTATGAGTACTCATTCCTAGTGGATTTGGGTCTTCTGGATCCATTGAGACACTTATCTTTCAGTTCCGGGCACTTCTGACAGTGATTGATGCAGTTTTACACTTGTTGACCAGATTTGGGGCTGATTTCCCAGCCTGAGCAGCAGGGGCCCCGAGAGGCCAGTTCACCTAGGGCGCTGATGATGGAGGGGGTGGTCCAGCCACTTGTTATTACCATTTATCCCCCCTTCCGGAGAGCCTGGTGGGCTCAGATGGACAGCGCTAGCACTCTAGGAGGCAGTTTTGGCACTTTCACAGTTCCCGAGGCAGTTAAAAAATGGGATAAAGTGGTCACTGAGGAAATCGATTTGGGCAATTGAGGCAAGGTTTTGGCATTTGGTTTTCACAGAGGTCTTCCAGGGTGGCATCACTACCTTCCAGCCAGTTTTCACCATGTGGGTATGCCCAGATTGATCACAGGAGGACATTTACTGCTTGACTGTCATGGATTCTGAGGACAGTTTTGGTCATTTTTATTATATTGGACATATTTTATTATTTTTATTGTGCCTTGGGGATGAGCTAGTAAGGATTAAAACCTCCTAGCCCCACCATGAGCTTATATTGTTATGTCCTAGTCACCATGAGGTGGATTTTGATGCTTATATTTTCTCTTGTGGATGACGTCACCCCTTATTGTACCTTTTTAGTGGGGGCGCTATCATTATATGGGTGATCCATGTGATATATGGTTATGATTTATTGTTAGCCATTGATTAGATCTTGAGATCTTTTAATCTTAGCCACTCATGTAAAAAGTGGTTATGATTGTACTCTCTCCCCATCCTATTTAAGGAGGGAGCCTCTCATTGTAAAATTCATCTAGAGATTTTTGGCTCTTGGCTCTTGGAATAAAATTTCTATCTTTTGGAGTACATGCTTGGATTGGAGTGGATGTTGGTTGTTTCGATTGTAAATGCTATTGTCCATTGCACTGGAGGATCTATTGTAGCTATCTTGCGTATTTGCCATACTTTATTTGCAGGTTGAGAGGGCGACTTTGACAAGTGCGAATTGGTGGGGAGGCTTGCCCTTCAAGCTTGGAAGAAGTCGTTTTGGGTTTGACAGGGAGTAGTTTTGCCTTTGTGTCAACTATTCTATGTTTTTCTCTCTCTTGCTTGTATCTACCTTCAATTTGTTAAACTAATTGATGCTTTGCTCCTTGGCTTGACAGGTTAGAAGGAATTACATGTGGCTTGGAAAAATCGATTTGGCAAGAGGGTTTCAACAATTCTCCATTTGATCTTTGGCAAAGTAATCCTCGTCTCAACTAGCATTCATCTCTTCATCCAGGTATGTTCCAAGAGGTATGATCTTCTCTTCCTTGAATCTTCCATAATTTCTAGATCACAAAAACCCTAATCAAATTAAAACCCTTGTTTTTGGTATTTCTTAGATCTACTTAGATCTAGCCCTACTTTTGAAAAGATATTGAAAACCCACCTCTATAGCATCCACCCCTAGTTGGATCTATAGTTTGGTGGTGATTGGCTAAGAATTGACCCATTTTTAAGACAAAAAGCTCTCCTTGACCCAAATCGCACTTCCTAGAGAGAGGCTTGTTGGGCTAGATCTAGCACATGGGTAGGTGAGATCCCACTTGATTTGACATCTAGACACTTGATAACCTAAACCCATATTCTTACTTTGGTGAAAACTACCTTGTGGACATCTCTCCATGTTTTAAGGGGTTGAAACCCCCTTTTAATCTACTTGGTACCTTAAAACTTAGATCTACTAAGATCTAGCTATTGGATTCACTTGAAACTTTGAAGATACATAGATCGGGGTACTAACATCCCGGATCTACATTTTGCTGGCCATTGGACTTAATTTGGTCCACCAAAACCCATTTTTGGACCCTCCTTGAGCAAATCGCACCCCCTTGATTTTTTGAGTTGGTCCACTTCTAGGAAGTGGGTGTTGGAGATTTTCGTGGATTTGGAATGCCCATGCCTTGAAACCTAGGTCTATACTGTCCTTTCGTCAAGATCCGCCTTGGGGATTGCATTCCTTGTTTTAAGGGATTGTGGTCCACTTTTGGTCATCTTTTAAAAACCTAGATCTAGTAAGATCCAACCATTGGATCTCATCCAATCCACTTGACTTGGCTTCTAGGTATCCCGATCTACACTTTGACACACTTCTTGACCCCATTAGCCCATCCAACAAGGCACTAGTCCTTCTCCAAGCAAGGCGCACTCCTTGGGATTAGTGTCAAACCCTAGATCTAATACATGGGTAATCTTAGAACCAACTCCAACTTATAGATCCAGCCTAGATCTAACCTATAGTACCTTCCTCACACCTAACTTCACCTTGTGGGTCCATCTAGAATCATTTCACGCTTCCCAAGAAACTAGACCCACTTGTGCAAACACATGGTACTATACCTAGTAATCATACCCCATCATGTGGCCTAAACCATACATAGGTTGAAACACTAACTATCCATTACACCACCATCAACCACTCCTTAACTCTTAGGTCCACTTAGCCTTGCATTGGTTTCCGTAACTCATTACTTACCTACCCTTAGAAACCTTTGTTTGGGTCCAATCAACTGTGATTGGGGTATAGGGTCTCCCCCTTGGTCTAATTACACATTGACCTAAAGCGAAGAGTGCCTCGGTTGACGTGACTCCCACATTGCATTGGGAACCGTGGCATCTCTTGGGTCACCTCTTTAGTTGCCTGTCTCCTCTACCGTTCCGGATGGGATACCTCTAGGGGCAACTACAAGTTGTGTGATAACACTTCCCTCACATGCCAGAAATAGACCCGAGGATCACTCCCATAATCCATAAATAGCAGACTACTCCCTTGAATCTAGGGATGAAGCACTCTAGTGGCTCAGATGGTCAAATTTGGACCATTATAATCATGAGACCAATATGTAAGTCCTTAGGTCAGAAATTGATGCTATGGAGAGGGTAAATATGCTCTAACACCTCCCCATAAACCTAACTTGGTGAAATTAATGCAAAAGAAATTGGGTCCAAGCAATTTTCAGCCATGTTAGGTACCCAAGTACAAAAAATATTTTCTAACAAATGAGGAAAGAGGGAAAACCTCACGGGAACCCCCCCCTCCCCCCCAAAAAAGAGAATGCTAAGTGAGTAGACTAAGTAGCCTACTTTGAAGATGCCTTCAATACCAAGAAAACTCGCAACTATGTGAACTGCTTCTATGTGAATGACTTTGTGAATATGTCAACAATCTTTTGTGGATCCTGTTATCACACAACTTGTAGCTGCCCCTAGAAGGTGATCCTATCCAGGATGGTAGAGGGGATGGGAAACTAAAGAGGTGACCCAAGAGGGCCTCAATTCCCAAGATGGATTGGTTGTCACGCCAATCGAGGCACTCTTCGCTTCTTGCTATCCAAGCCCTAAATAGCAAAGGGGGAGACCTTGATCTACTCTCAGAGAGAGATCCAAATCAATCACTAGATCAAGATATTCAATAAGGGATCTATGGTGAAGGATGATGAACCCTAGATTTAAGGAAAAGAGCTACTATAGAGGCTTAGGGAAGATGAGATATGAAAGTTGATTAGTTGATCAAAATCAGCTGGCTTGGGAAACGTGTACTTAGAATATGAAAAATGATCCCAAGGAGTAGATCTGACAAGTTTAGGGCTTCCTAGCACAACTTGATGATAGATCTAACAGTGTCTAAGTTCACAACCCAAAATGAGACTCACACAACTAAGAAAAAGTGGCAAAATCAAGGAGGGTGCAATAGGTAGAGATCAGTGCCTAGGAGTTTGGGGTAGATGGAGTATCCCAAGGGTGACGCCCTTGAGGACCCACTTAGGGCTAGGCCTTAAGTGAAAAACCCAGAAATCTTTTGCCCAGATTCCAAATTGAATGAGTTAGGGAATTTATATAAATTTTAGGAGTTAGGGTTTGAATGAAATTGACAGATGGGTAAGCTAAAGAAACAAATACGTACCTTGTGAGCGTACCTGGATGATGAGAATGAATGCCGGTATGGCGAGGATTACTCCCACAAAGAAAATGAAAGCTTGGTCACTTCTCTTGCTCCAACGAATTGCCCGAGTCCACAAGTGTGCCCCTCTCTCTCCACAAAACCAATGAGACAAAACTCAATCAATAAACAAAATGAGGGTAGATGCAAGTAAGAAGTAAGAGATAGAGAATAATTGGTACAAAGACAAAATCACTCCCTGTGTGAACCAAGATCCGACAAAGAGAAATAGGGTGGGCCTCCCCAACCAATGCACCCCTCTCCCTAATCGCCGCCTTCACCTACAAATTGAAATTGTGGTACAGAATATGCAAGATAGCTACCAAGATCTTTCAGTGCAATGGAAAAGTAGTTTCAATCACCATAGCCAAGCATTCAACCCAAGATCACAAGAATTTCTCACAAAATATTTCTTAGTATTCCAATAGCCAAGAGCCAAAAGTCCCTTTACAATGAGGGGGGTCTCTCCTTTAAATAGGAGTGAGAGAAACCAAAACCCTAACCACTTTTCAAATGAGTGGTTGAGATCATAAGATACAAACATAACAATCAACGACTAAGATGATCCGGAATAAGATATACATGGATCACTCAAAAATAGAGGGGGCACAGTGGCACACTCACTAATTCGCCCAAGTGGGACGCACCACATGACAAATGACTAAGACACATGGAAATAACACATGGTGGGGCTAGGAGGTGTATCATATCCTTAACTAGCATGACCCCATGGCACAATACCAAATAATACGTTAAGATAATAACATAATGTGACCAAATGACCAAACTGTGGCCCCTCAATAACACAATAAAAACGCCCAAAATGATGAATGCTAGGATGTGTGGACCCCACTGATGCTGGAACAACTGCTGGAAGGCGTGGAAATCATCATCAAGATATCCTAGATCAATCTCATGTCAATTCCTTGCCCCACTAAGCCAAATCGATTTCCTCAACAAGCCATTCTACTGCCGGAAAACCACCTCTGAAGATACAAAAATGCCTGTAACCTACTTCCAAGTGTCTCGGACACAAATCTGACTGCATCAAAATGTCTGGGGATGCGGTAATATGGTAATAACGATTGGCGGGACCCCCATCTCCCTCTGTAGCGCCCTAGGAGAATGTGCATGCTCATCAAAAGTGTTGGACAGGCCATTTTTGCATGGCAATCTGGAGAAAAATAGTAATCAAGCCACATTATCATCTGTAAATGCCCGGAACTAATAACTGAGTGCACCAATGAGCTCAGAATGCACTAATCCACTAGGAATGAGTACTCATACACCATGTGACCAACAAAAGATACCTCTGTAAGCCCATCCATGCTCAGAATAATAAAAATAATGGTCCGTAAATAATAGTAATCATAAAAATCTATCAAACCATCATTTGAAAAGGCTGTCTGAAGCATGGATCCATCTAATGGACACATATGGGCCATGAATAAACCATCTTGATCACTGTCTGCGCAAACTCATCCTAGACCCTGCGGTTGACTTGGTCAAACTAGGTTGACCAAGTCAAGAATGACCAAAATAACGATCTAGATCACAAATAACTGTTGCTGCAAGTACAAAAGGTCATGATATGCTCCTTCAATTATATCAGTAGCTAGACTAAAGCATAGAATGCTGTTTAACTGGCGTAAGCATGTAAATAATATAAATAAGATAAGTCTATATCAAAGTAACTAGCTACTATAACAGGAATCTCAAGTGTATACTCGTTTACAGACTTGAACAATTTGCTAACCATGGGTGAGGGTGGAAAAACAAAGGCTAGGCTAGGGGAAGGACTAAATAACCTCAACACTGCAATCTCTCGGATGAAGGAACCAGGAAGACCACCTATACATATGCTGGATAGAAAATAACACGAGGAATGACGGTGTCTCACAAATGGGTAGAGTGATGAGAATGCTTCCAATAGATCTAGACAAGCAACCTTTTAGCAATTTACTTATTTGTCAGCTTTTCTCACTTGAGATTTATCATTTATTTCACTTTAAATATTTTCACTAGCCAGCCTCCAAAAGCAGGTGTCTTGAAAGACTTCTGGGCTTCAGATATGACTCGGTATGGCCTCCATTGCCTGCCACCGTCCATAGGTGCGATGGAGTGACTACGCTGTTGCCGTGTGGGGACAAACGGCCTTACATCAAACAAGGATGAGTGCTCGTCCTTTGGCCACTGACTAGTTAATATAGATATGCATGGTAGTGTTTAGCAACACTGTTTTTGCTAACTTAGCATTCCTTTAGATATAGCATTTAAGATCTAATGCTCTAGTGTTTAGCAACACTATTTGTAGGAATACTTGGTTTCAAGGACTAGAGGAGAACAATCACTGTGACTAAAATCACACACTCCAGAGCCGAGACACAATGCAAAATACGAATCTATCCAACACAGAGGTCTAGGTGGGGGAAGTCCTCGAGATCACTAATTAAGGTGTAAGTCGGGATAAAACCAAAACTGGAAGATAACGGATGGACGAAGAAATGACTGATGATGCCATGGATAGCAAAGGCCCTAAAATAAGGGAATGAACAAGTCAGTACCAATGTTTTAATAACCGGTCCCGTTCAAATCGGAACTGGCCGGTTTGACCGGTCAGCGGAAGTGGAGCACCAAACCGGCCTTCAACTCGGACCACGGGCTCGATTTGGTAATGAACTGGACCTAACCGGCTCGGTTCAATACCAAACTGGCCTAACCGGAACTAACCGGTCCGGTTTCGTAATAACTCGGCTGGCCAGCTGAGCTAACACGTCCGCGGGCCCAATTTCGGGTTTTTCAAATTTTTATTGGTTTTTTAATAAAAAAACAAAATACCTAACCCTAATTCGCCCTCCAAAAGACATTAAATAAGTGCCCCAGCCCCCACATTCTCATTCACTCACAATCAAGAGCTCATTTGTCTCATAGTTGCCGCCAAGAGTGTCATTTGTCTCATTGCTACAGTCAAGTTTCAGTGTGTTGAGAGTTCAAGTTTTGGCAAGGAGTGAAGCCAGCTGAATGTGGAGGAGGCCGCTCAGCATCAATCATCTTCAATCCTTCAATCCAGCTGCAGATTTCAAGGTATGCTTGCTGTTTGAAGCTGTTGGCAGTCACTGTTTTTTTAAATTTTGAGTATGCTACTATGTTGATTGCTGAGTATGCTGTCCAAGTTTCCTGTTTCTATTTGAGACTTGAGTATGCTAATGCTTGTTGTTTATGGCACTGTTTTTTTTAATTTGTAAGGAAATGCAACTCATAATTGTTTTTTTTATTTAAATTTAAATCTGTTTTGCTTGTAAATCTATTGTTTTAAATTTTAATTTGTTTTAAATGCATTTGCAGTTGCACATTTTCATTTTGTTTTCCATTATTTTGCACTTGCAGAATTTATTTTCAAATTGCATTTTCCCAATGGCTCTTAGAGTGAAAGATGCTGCATGGGTCCATGTTGAGTGTGTTGAGGGGGGAATTTTTTGCAAATATTGCCACAAACACATGGGTGGGGGGAGCATTCATAGGGTGAAGCAACACTTGGCTGGGATAAGATGCCAAGTTCTCCCATGTGATGCACCAGATGATGTGATTGGGGAGATTAGAGCTGATATGTTAAATCAGTTTAAAAAATTTCAAGAAGAGAAGGCTAGGCATAAAGAGATAGAAGCTGAAATTGGGAGGAAGAGGGAACTTGCAAATGCTGCCATGAGGGCATCTGGATTACAAGATTTTGAAGGCTCTTCCTCTGCCTCTTCTACCCTTGCTAGGGACCCCTTCCAGTATGTTCCTCCCTCTCGTCAAAAGACTCAAAACATTGGAGAAAATCAGTCTAAAAAGAAGAAGACCCTTCAACACTATTTTTCTTCACCTTCCCCCTCCTTTCCAAGTGCCAATGCTTCTCAATCTCAACCAACCCACATTCGACCCACCTTAGATGAGCATTGGAAGAAGCAATGCAAAGCAGTTGCTCATGAGTACTGTTATCACACCATAGTAGCAGGGCTACTATTCTTGTTCAGCAGATATCTGCACATTCCAGAGCTTCCATTATTCAGAGCATGGCTATGATGATTGTATATTTTGTGATCACTCATGATCAGAGCAGTATATTATTTAGATTTATGTTTGACCTTGTGTCAAGGTTGAGCCTTGAGAGTTCAGATTTGATGACCGATGTGACCCTTTATCCCATACAGTTTCAGTTCAGTGCTTAGAGATGTATTGCAGCAGTGTCTCAGATGGTATATGATGTTTCTTACTATGATGATGTTATATGATCTATGGATGCTTTATCACTGACTGCGGATTATTATCTTGTTGATTTAGTCATGATCACAGCATCTGCTTGGTATATTATTCCTGATGTGGCAAACTATTTAAAATGAACTGTAAATCATAAAATGGACAATTGCTTGCACATTTAGGTCATTTAACAAAACCCACTGGTTTTCCACCTTACATAGATATGGTCTTCGCTGACACCAGTTGTCTGCTAGTGTAGGCTCCATGTTCACTTAACTCCATCCATACATGACTTTCCTATTTGACTTTATACCTTGACCTATCTCATTTGACTTCCTGATATTGAGGACTTCCCCATTTTTCTACCTCTGTGTTTGGACCGCATCCCTGTATATTCAGTGTCTCGGCTCTAAGTTGGTGACAGAACTTGCCTTTGGTGAGTTGGATTGTAGGCCTAAATCATTCTGGTCGGTTGTCCCGATGTTTGGCATTGGCTCGAAATCCCCCTAGTCACTTGAGATGTTGTTGGCTAAAACTGAAAGCTCATGTTCTACTTATGGAAACTTATAAATTCGCCCATGGAAACTAAAAAAAAGGGCAAGAGCGATGAACAGCTAAAAATACTCCTCGAAGAGTATAAGAAAGGTCCAAAAAGCAATGATTCTTAAAAGCTATATCTAAACAATTGCTGACCTTATATGTATTTGAAAAACATGCCCTGGATGCAAGCTGCAACTAGTTGTGCTTATAAGCACACCTGAGATCCGAAGGGTTATGTAGGCCAAAAAAGGCCATGAAATGAAATTGAATGATCCTAATGAACCTGGATCAACTTGATGTAGACATGATGCCTAAGTTGAATACGCACTCTCTAAACAACTTATCCATTTGTGAGGCACAACCATCCCCCGTGTTCTTTTGTCCAGCACAGAGTTTGTAGCTTCCCCCCTTCTCCCAGTCCAAAGTATTTTTGAGTTAAGTTAGATAAGTCAACCCCTTGGCCCAACCTTGTTCCTAGCCTTCATCCTTCACTAGCAGTTTGACCATGTCCAATGGGTGAGTTTGTCATTTAACTATTGTGCAAGTAATTTTATATAACAAAGGAACATGCTAACTTAATTAATGCCACTGAATGGATCTTATACTTTGAGCTTGGCTATGAGAATGATTAGAGAAGCATGTCTTAGTCTATTGATGTGATTTATCCTTGGTTGTATATTATTGAGATCTGTGATGATGTGGGCCATGTATAGATGCCTATTGATGATGATTGATGGTCCCACATACTTGATGATGATATCATATGATGGACATATGATGCAGATGGTGATAGCTGCAGTTTAGCAGATTTATTTATTACTTCAGATCAGCAGATTATGCATTTGTCCATATATGGTGGACCCTACAGCTGGCCCATTAGGGCAACCCATGGTGTATGAGTATACATTCCTAGTGGATTTGGGCCTTCCCGATCCAATGAGACACTTATCTTTCAGTTCCGGGCACTTCTGACAGTGATTGATGCAGTTTTACACTTGTTGACCAGATTTGGGGCTGATTTCCCAGCCTGAGCAGCAGGGGCCATGAGAGGCCAGTTCACCTAGGGCGCTGATGATGGAGGGGGTGGTCCAGCCACTTGTTTTTACCATTTACCCCCCCTTCTGGAGAGCCTGGTGGGCTCAGATTGACAGCGCAGATGCCCTAGGAGGCAGTTTTGGCACTTTCATAGTTACCGAGGTAGTTAAAAAATGGGATAAAGTGGTCACTGAGGAATTCGATTTGGGCAACTGAGGCAAGGTTTTGGCATTTGGTTTTCACAGAGGTCTTCCAGGGTGATTCCACTATCTTCCAGCCAGTTTTCACCATGTGGGTATGCCCACATCGATCACAGGAGGTCTTTTACTGCTCGTCTGTCACAGATTTTGAGGACAGATTTGATCATTTATGTTATCTTGGACATATTTTATTATTTTATTGTGCCTTGGGGATGAGCTAGTAAGGATTGATGCCTCCTAGCCCCACCATGTGCTTATTTTGTCATGTCCTAGTCACTATGAGGTGGATTTTTGTACTTTTACCCCTCTATTGGATGACGTCACCCTCTTATTGTACCATTTAGTTAGGACGTCATCATTATATTGGGTGATCCATGTGATGTATTGTTATGATTTATTATTAGCCTTTGATTAGATCTTTTGATCTTTTAATCTTAGCCACTCATGTAAAAAGTGGTTAGGATTGTACTCTCTCCCCATCCTATTTAAGGAGGGAGCCTCTCATTGTAAAAGCATCTAGAGATTTTTGGCTCTTGGCTCTTGGAATAAAATTTCTATCTTTTGGAGTACATGCTTGGATTGGAGTGGATGTTGGTTGTTTCGATTGTAAATGCTTTTGTCCATTGCACTGGAGGATCTATTGTAGCTATCTTGCATATTTGCCATATCTTTTTTACAGGTTAAGAGGACGTTTTTGGACAAGTGCGAATTGGTGGGGAGGCTTGCCCTTCAAGCTTGGAGGAAGACGTTTTGGTTAAACAAGGAGTAGTTTTGTCTTTGTGCCAACCATTCTATGCTTATCTCTCTCTTGCTTGTATCTACCTTCAACATGTTAAACTAATTGATGCTTTGCTCCTTGGTTTTGACAGGTTAGAGGGATTCATATGTGGCTTGGAAAAATCGATTTGGCAAGAGGGCTTCAACAATTCTCCATTTGATCTTTGGCAAAAGTAATCCTCGTCTCAACTAGCATTCATCTCTTCATCCAGGTATGCTCCAAGAGGTATGATCTTCTTCTTCCTTGAATCATCCATTATTTCTAGATCATAAAAACCCTAATTGATTAAAACCCTTATTTTTGGTTTTTCTTAGATCTACTTAGATCTAGCCTTGTGTTTGAAAAGATATTAGGAGCCCACCTCTATAGCATCCACCCCTAGTGGGATCTATAGTTTGGTGGTGATTGGCTTAAAATTTACACACTTTTCAAGGCAAAAAGCCCTCTTGAACCCAAATCGCACTTCCTAGAGAGAGGCTTGTTTGGTTAGATCTAGCACATGGGTAGGTGAGATCCCACTTGATTTGCAATCTACACATTTGATAACCTATCCCCAGATTCTTACTTTGGTGATTTCTACCTTGTGGGCACCATTCCACGTTTTAAGGGATTAAAACCCCCTTTTAAATTATTTGGCATCTTAAAACTCAGATCTAGTAAGATCTAACCCTTGGATTGACTTGATTCTTTGGATCTACATAGATCGGGGCACAAGCCACTTGGATCTACAGTTTGGTGGCCATTGGACTTGATTTGGTCCACCTAACCCCTCTTTTAGCCCTCCTTGAGCAAGTCGCACTCCCATGGGAAGGTGAGTTTGCCCACTTCGAGGAAGTGGGTGGTTGAGATTCTTGTAGATTTGGAAAGGCCATACCTTGAAACCTAGGACTAGGATATCATTTTGTGACGATCTGCCTTGGGGGTAGCATTCCTTGTTTCAAGGGATTGTGGTCCACTTAGGGTCATTTCATGAAAACCTAGATCTAGCAAAATCTAACCATTCAATCTCAATTAGCCCACTTGACTTGGCTCCTAGGTGTCCTGATCTACACTTTGACATACCTTTTGACCCCATTAGCCCATCCATCAAGGCACTAGTCCTCCTCAAAGCAAGTCGCACTCCTTGGGAATTGTGTCAAACCCTAGATCCGGTACATGGGTACCCCCAAAATTAACTTAGATCCATAGATCTACCCATTACATAACCTCTAGTACCAATTGCATCCCTTAGCTTCACCTTGTGGGTCCACTTCAAGCCATTTCACATATCCCAAGAAAGTAGGATACACTTGTGTAGCATATGATGATGTACCTTATCACTATACCTAATTATGTGGCCTAAATCATACATCGGTTGAAACACTAACAATCCCTCAAACCACCTTCAACCATACCTCAATTTCTAGGTCCACTTAGCCTTGCATTGGTTTCCGTAACTCTTCATTTACTTAACCTTAGAAACCTTTGTTTGAGTCCAATCAACTGTGATTGGTTATAGGGTCTCCCCCTAGGTCTTGTTTCACCCTGATCTAAAGCGAAGAGTGCCTCGGTTGACGTGACTCCCATCTTGCATTGGGAACCGTGGCATCTCTTAGGTCACCTCTTTAGTTGCCTGTCTCCTCTACCGTCCCGGATGGGATACCACTAGGGGCAACTACAAGTTGTGTGATAACAACTACATAGCTAGATGGTGGTATGATTCAGATATTCCCTTCAATGCTTCTCGCTCAGCTTATTATCAACCCATGTGGGATTTTGTTCTTGCAGCCGGTAAGGGCCTCAAAGGCCCTAGTATGCATGAGTTGAGGGGATCACTTTTGCATAAGGAAGTTATGTCCATACATGAATACTTGTAGGGTTTTAAAGAGTCATGGGCCACTACGGGATGTACCATCATGTTAGATGGATGGACTGATATAAGGAATTGTACTATCATTAATTTCCTTGTCTCTTGCCCACAAGGAACCATGTTTTTGAAATCAAGTGATGCATCTAATAGGGTGAAAGATGAAACCCTATTATTTCAGCCCTTGGATGAAGTTGTTATGGAGGTGGGGGTGGAAAATGCTTTTCAAATCATCACAGATAATGCATCTAATTATGTTCTTGCTGGGAAGATGTTAGAGAATAAACACAAAACCATATTTTGGACCCCATGTGCTGCACACTGCATAGACCTCATGCTTGAGGATATAGGCAAACTGGATTGGGTCAAGAATGTTGTAGAGCATGGAAAGAGCATTACAAAATACATCTACAACCATGCATGGGTCTTGAACCTAATGAGGAAAAGCACTGGGAACAAGGAACTTCTTGGGCTTGCCATCACGAGATTTGCAACACACTTCCTCACATTGCAATCTCTCATTTCCCAAGAAAAAAACTTGCAGAAGATGTTTTCATGTGATGAATGGAATTCATCTAAGTGGGCCCGTAAGCAAGATGCAAAAGACACCAAAAAAAGAGTTAATGATAGTGCATTTTGGAAAAAAGAAGCAGAGGTTGTGAAAATTGTTGAGCCCCTTGTTAAGGTGTTGCGGTTGGTGGATGGGGAAAGATCGGCAATGGGTTACATTTATGAGGCTATGGATCAGGCAAATGAGCAGATAAAGGCAACATACAAAGATAGAGTAGCCAAGTATGGGCCTATTTGGGAGATCATTGATAACAGATGGAACAATCAACTCCATCGCCCTATACATGCAGCTGGGTTTTTCTTGAACCCAAAGTATCATTATAGAACTCGGCTAGGAGATGATCTAACAGGGGAGGTGAAAGATGGTTTGTATGATTGCATAGAGCGCATGATCCCTGATGAGAATGACTAGATGGAAGTACATCGACAGCTTACCTCTTTCAAAAGAGCCACGGGCACTTTTGGAAAAAGCATAGCAATAAAGATGAGAGATGGCGACCAACCAGGTAAACAATTTCAAATTTCCAAGAATCCAAAGTTTCATTAAGTTGAATTGTTTAAAACTTTAAGCTTTAAGTTCAACTTTCAAATTTCAAGTTTTATTGTTTAAGTTCAATTGTTTAAGGCTTTAAGCTTTAGCTTTTTAGTTGTTTATGTTCAATTCACAATCTAATTTGTTAAATTTAATTTGTCCATGCAGCAAATTGGTGGGATTCATTTGGCAGCCATTGTGGTCTATTGCAAAAGTTTGCAATTTGTGTCCTTAGTCAGACTTGCAGTGCTTCCGAGTGTGAGTGCAATTGGTCTGTCTTTGAGAGGATTCACACGAAGAAAAGAAACCGTTTGGAACAAAAACGGTTGAATGATCTTGTCTTCGTGCAGTACAACCTCCGACTAAGGCGCAACCAATTGCTGAGCTGAAAGCCATTCATTGAGAATGGAAGATATTGTTGTCCCCTCTCCTAATCGGTTATTGCTAGGTTGCTTCTCAAGGGACTGGCCACCCCTTGGCGATGTCTCTAGTACCTAACCCTTAGGAGCAGCGTTAAGGACAAGAGGATTGCACCATCCGTTTGGATCTTCTCCCTTATACAGTGATGACAAAAATATATAAACTATGTATCTTAAGAGAGAGAAAAGTCTTTGGTCCTGTTGGTCCTATTTGATTGCTTGTCCGCTTTGATTTTGTGGTTGTTAATTCATGGTCCTATTCAAGACCATTGGACCATGTATTATTATGTTTTGTTATAGGGCCTTGTCCCACTTATGTTTCTGGTCTATTTACTTTATGTTGGACCTTTGATTTTCACTTTATGATAATTTCATTAATTATTTATTTTTAGTCTTATTAATAAAATCTTTATGATTTTATTAATAAAGTTTTATTATTCTATTATTGTTTATTGGACTTTTTTTTTATTACTTTGGACCACTGGTACTTTATCCCTTGACCTTTCTTTTCTTATTATTTAATTTAATTTAATTTTATTCCTATTTCAACGTAAGGTTGTTAACTCTCATTATATATAAACCTTACATAAAATTTAATTAAACATCCTACGTGAGCATACACTTCACTTTTCGTTTTGTTTTCTCTCGGGCAATTTTGTCGGGTCTGCTCCTATTTGAAGTTCACTCCACGGCTTTCTCTTCTCCGTATCCCTGTCACTGTTTATCTTTACGGGTTGCTGTATCATGTGAAGTTCACTCCACGGTTTTCTCTTCTCCGTATCCCTGTCACGGTTTATCTTTACGGGTTGCTGTATCATGTGAAGTTCACTCCACGGTTTTCTCTTCTCCGTATCCCTGTCACGGTTTATCTTTACGGGTTGCTGTTTCATGTGAATTTCACTCCACGGTTTTTTTTTCTTCTCGGCATCCCTGTCACGGTTTATCTTTACGGGTTGCTCTCATGACTGTTACTCTCACGGTTTCTCTATTTTTGATATAGCATTTCCATTCCGGCTATATCATGTGAATTTCACTCCACGGCTATATCTCCACGCGGTCTTCTCCTTCACGGCTTTATCTTCACAGGCTTCTCCTTCACGGCTGTATGTCCACGGGGGGTTTTTCCTTCACGGCTGTCTCTCCACGGGGTTTCCCTTCACAGTTGTTTCACAGTTTTATCTTCACGGTTATCACTTCATGGCTGTGGCATTTAACTGTCCATAGCATTTGATTGCTGGCTGTAGCATGTGACTGTCTCATGGTTTATTTATTTTGGCTGTAGCATTTGATTGATTCACAGTTTCTCTATTCAGGCTGTAGCATGTGATTGTCTCATGGTTTATTTATTTTGGCTGTAGCATTTGATTGACTCACAGTTTCTCTATTCTGGCTGTAGCATTCAGCAGTCTCACAGTTTCTCTATTTTGCCTGTAGCATTCAGCAGTCATCACTATAATTGAACTCTGAGTGAATGTTTGCTTACGTGCTTGACCTTTGTAGTCTGCAGCACCTGTGTGTCTTTCTTACTACTGTCATTTTAATTGAAGAACTTGAGGTCTGTTTTATTCTACCTGAACCTTCTCTCTCGTAAGGTACGTATATGGTTTATCTAGTTTGACTTGTCCTTTCAGTGACAAGATCAAAACTATCTGAGTATAAGTTAAATCCAAATGGTTGTTTTAATTCTTTAATGTAGTTCATGTTTATTTTACTATAGTTCATTTATTTTATTTTCTGAACTTAGTATTTGATGATTCTCGAGGACCAACATTAATGCAGTGACTAAATGGAGCATTAAGTTGAAAGAGATGAAAATTATGTTATTTATGTTTTAAATCAGTTTAAATTTAAATTTTGCAGTACAATTGTTTACATGTTCTTGCATCAAGGTTGTTATATGTGATAAAATGTACATAACCTGCAATTTTAACATGGTATCAGAGCTTTAGGGTGTAGCTAACTCTGTTTTGCAGACAACAGAAACTACATCGATCCTAAGACAAGATCTTTACCTCACAGAAGCTTACTTGGCAAGTTGACTATAAGGGGTTGAAATGGCTTCTAACTCTGTAAAGGCAGAAGATAGGCTTGAAGGAGCCTCAAACTTTAATGCATGGAAGGCCAGGGTCTTAAATATTTTGGAGGAAAATGATTTGGATGAATTGGTCACTAATGTTGTGGAAGAACCCACAACAGCTCAAGGAAGAGAAGCATTTAAGAAGAAGCAAGCTAAAACAAAGAGGGTGATTTTTGACTCAGTCAAAGATAATTTGATGCCTATAATAGCTCCTCTAAGGACAGCCAAGGAATGCTTTGATGCCCTAGCTAATCTCTATGAGAAGAAGGCACCTACTCAAAAGAGGGCCTTGAAAAAGCAACTTCGTTCATTAAAGATGGAGGATAAAGAAACAGTTGCCTCTTTCTTCTCAAAGATTGCTCAGTTAAAAGATCAACTCATGGCAATTGGAGTTGAAGTAGATGATGATGATCTTGTGCAAACAGCTGTAGATGGCCTCCCTACATCTTGGGAGACATTCCTTTCAACAGTGAATGGAAGAGAAACTCAACCAAGCTTTGATAGATTATGGCATGATTTCCTAGAAGAAGAAGGCAGAATCCAGAGTAGATCTGTACCTCAAACTGAAAAGAACCTTGCTCTTACTGCCAAAACAAGGAGAGAAAGAAGTTTCCCTCAGCACCAGAACAAAGGTAAGAGACCTCAAGGTAATCACTCTGATAAGTCAAAAGTAAGATGTTTTAAATGTAACAAGCTCGGTCATTATGCCAACGTTTGTAGAAATCCTCCTAAGAAGAATTGGCATAAAGGGAAGCACCATGCTTCAACTGCTA
Organism: Larix kaempferi; assembly: GCA_027924585.1. Lineage (NCBI taxonomy): Eukaryota > Viridiplantae > Streptophyta > Pinopsida > Pinales > Pinaceae > Larix > Larix kaempferi. The sequence goes on along the minus strand of BSBM01001484.1, from coordinate 4,418,102 downwards.
TAGAAGAAGAAGAGCCTCAACAAAAGAAATCTAAAGTTGAGACCAAAGAAAAAGATCAAAAAGAGTACTACCTTATTTCATCTCTCTCAGGTTCCATCTCCAATTCTTCAGACTCATGGTGGATTGACAGTGGGGCCACCAAGCATATGACTGGATACAAACAGGCACTTGTAGGTTACAAGGCCAAGAAGTTTAATGCAAAAGTGGAGATGGGAAACAGAAGTACCCTTGAAATAAAAGGAGTTGGTTCAACAGCCTTAAAACTCGATTCAGGTACGTTAATTCATGTTGAAGAAATTTTATATGTTCCTGGTTTAGAGAGGAATGTTCTTTCAGTGGAAATTTTAGAAGACAAGGGGTTCTCGATAGCCTTCTCAGAAGGAAAAGCTTTAGTATGGACTAAAGGTGGAAATATGAGCTCAGCTTTTGAAATTGGTGTCCGTGAAGGAGACCTTTACAAGGTTTCAGGACATGTTGTTAAAGCTCTATTGAATAACCCTTGTCAAGTTTCAGAGATCAAGAGGGAGTCTTACATTGACTCAGACATAAAAGTCCATGAGACTTCTCATTCAGAGAAACAGAGGGAGAAAGCCAAGAAGCCTTCAGTTGATCTCACTAAGGAACCTTTTGTGGGGTTTCAAGGTTGCTCCAGTGGGAGCCATGTCACTGATTCAAGTTCAACCACAAATGTGGAGTTAGCCAAACTTCAAGTTTGGAACAATGTTTTTCAGTTGAAATTGGATAATGATATATGGAAAGTGATTCTCAGACAACAAGGGAAGTCAAGTATAACTTCCATTTGGATCTTTAAGATCAAAGTGTTTGCTGACATTCAGAGTTCTTTGAAGCTCTCAGAAATTCCTGTATTCTATGACAGGTTGTTTCATAATGACAAGGACATGGTGCAGTTGTCAGTTATGTGGACTAAGCCTCTGTCCTTGACAAGCTTAGCGTTGCTGAGAATGCCTCTCTTGCTGAGAGGGAGTGTTGATTTTTAGTGCAGCTGCGAGACCCATTCTAAGAGAGAATTGTACCCTAGTCATTTGACTAGGGTTCCTGGTCAAGTTAACCAGGCAGAGTATGAGTAAGACCCTAGAAGGTACCCTAGGGCCCCCAGCTATCTCCTGGGGTTCTTGGTCTAGGACCAAGCAGATTGATGCCATGGCAAAGTCCTTAGCATGTGGCTAGGGCCCCTATTTGTCTCTAGGGTATTCTAGTCTAGAACCAGACGGTTTCTTGGTCATGATGACCAAGCAGATCCTGCAGGTTGAGACAGAGACTTCCTAGGTCCTGCAGATGGTTGATCAACATTCAGCCTAGGACTGAATGCTCAGCTTAAGGCTGATGACCATTCTCTGGGAGAATGGAGATCCTGGTCATAGACCAGATGGTTGATCAACATGTCCCAGTCTAGGACTGAGGTTCAGCCTTGAGCTGAAAGCCATTCATTGAGAATGGAAGATATTGTTGTCCCCTCTCCTAATCGGTTATTGCTAGGTTGCTTCTCAAGGGACTGGCCACCCCTTGGCGATGTCTCTAGTACCTAACCCTTAGGAGCAGCGTTAAGGACAAGAGGATTGCACCATCCGTTTGGATCTTCTCCCTTATACAGTGACGACAAAAATATATAAACTATGTATCTTAAGAGAGAGAAAAGTCTTTGGTCCTGTTGGTCCTATTTGATTGCTTGTCCGCTTTGATTTTGTGGTTGTTAATTCATGGTCCTATTCAAGACCATTGGACCATGTATTATTATGTTTTGTTATAGGGCCTTGTCCCACTTATGTTTCTGGTCTATTTACTTTATGTTGGACCTTTGATTTTCACTTTATGATAATTTCATTAATTATTTATTTTTAGTCTTATTAATAAAATCTTTATGATTTTATTAATAAAGACTGTGATTTTATTAATAAAGTTTTATTATTCTATTATTGTTTATTGGACTTTTTTTTTATTACTTTGGATCACTGGTACTTTATCCCTTGACCTTTCTTTTCTTATTATTTTATTTAATTTAATTTTATTCCTATTTCAACGTAAGGTTGTTAACTCTCATTATATATAAACCTTACATAAAATTTAATTAAACATCTTACGTGAGCATACACTTCACTTTTCGTTTTGTTTTCTCTCGGGCAATTTTGTCAGGTCTGCTTCTATTTGAAGTTCACTCCACGGCTTTCTCTTCTCCGTATCCCTATCACGGTTTATCTTTACGGGTTGCTGTATCATGTGAAGTTCACTCCACGGTTTTCTCTTCTCCGTATCCCTGTCACGGTTTATCTTTACGGGTTGTTGTTTCATGTGGATTTCACTCCACGGTTTTTTTTCTTCTCGGCATCCCTGTCACGGTTTATCTTTACGGGTTGCTCTCATGACTGTTGCTCTCACGGTTTCTCTATTTTTGATATAGCATTTCCATTCCGGCTATATCATGTGAATTTCACTCCACGGCTATATCTCCACGCGGTCTTCTCCTTCACGGCTTTATCTTCACGGGCTTCTCCTTCACGGCTGTATGTCCACGGGGGGTTTTTCCTTCACGGCTGTCTCTCCACGGGGTTTCCCTTCACAGCTGTTTCACAGTTTTATCTTCACGGTTATCACTTCATGGCTGTGGCATTTAACTGTTCATAGCATTTGATTGCTGGCTGTAGCATGTGACTGTCTCATGGTTTATTTATTTTGGCTGTAGCATTTGATTGATTCACAGTTTCTCTATTCAGGCTGTAGCATGTGACTGTCTCATGGTTTATTTATTTTGGCTGTAGCATTTGATTGACTCACAGTTTCTCTATTCTGGCTGTAGCATTCAGGAGTCTCACAGTTTTTCTATTCTGCTTGTAGAATTCAGCAGTCATCACTATAATTGAACTCTGAGTGAATGTTTGCTTACGTGCTTGACCTTTGTAGTCTGCAGCACCTGTGTGTCTTTCTTACTACTGTCATTTTAATTGAAGAACTTGAGGTCTGTTTTATTCTACCTGAACCTTCTCTCTCTTAAGGTATGTATATGGTTTATCTAGTTTGACTTGTCCTTTCAGTGACAAGATCAAAACTATCTGAGTATAAGTTAAATCCAAATGGTTGTTTTAATTCTTTAATGCAGTTCATGTTTATTTTACTATAGTTCATTTATTTTATTTTCTGAACTTAGTATTTGATGATTCTCGAGGACCAACATTAATGCAGTGACTAAATGGAGCATTAAGTTGAAAGAGATGAAAATTATGTTATTTATGTTTTAAATCAGTTTAAATTTAAATTTTGCAGTACAATTGTTTACATGTTCTTGCATCAAGGTTGTTATATGTGATAAAATGTACATAACCTGCAATTTTAACATCCCCGAGGAGTCCCGAGGAGTCTGAGCCATATGTTGATGTTGAGCATTCCATTTCTAGCAGTGGTGCTGAGTTTGATGATTGATTAGTTATGAGTCATGACTCATCATTGATCATGTTTTTTGGACTGTAGAGGATATAGAGCCTCATTGTTATTGTATTTTGTTTCAGAATTTGAGATATATGCTATGAGACTTTGCTATGAGTATGTAGTGCACTTGGTGCCATTTTGTGACCCATACATGGTTTATGCATTTCCGATTTATATATATGAGTAGACTTTACATATTATGTGTCTAATGGTTTCAAATATGCATACTATGTGTCTAATGCTTTGAAATATACCTTGGAATGTTAAATATAATTTTTATGATTAAAATTGTAATTTTTTTTGTATTTTTTAATAGTCCGGTTCATTGAAATCAAACCGCTCCGGTTCATTACCGGTTCCTGTTCCGGTCCGAGTTGACCCCAGACTGGTTTGATTCCCGGTTCCGGTTATTACTTCATAGAGTAAAGGTATGACCAACGAGTATACACAAGAACCTCCTATCAATATTAACTAACCACTTCTACTCTAAATAGCAAGTAAGCATCAAATAAGATATTGCCAGTAACCATCATAATATACCCAGTCGTAAACTACCTAGATAAGAGGAAGAGCACATTAACAACCCATATGTACCAAAATATACCTGCTAGATCTTATACCTGAGTCTCTGATCTAAACTGCCTGAAACTCACTGAAGCACTGCATCTGGATATAACATGGGCTCTGATAATAAATCTGCTTTGAAATGATAGAAGAATGGCTATCTCAGTCATCGACTTGGGGCCATGGGGCTCAATCTTGGCTGCTCATCATCAACTGATCTCATTAAAATGTGCATAGGACTGAAACAAAAATATACTGGAAACTGATCTGCAATCATGGTAGCCCGACTACTATGGATGTGATAACAAATCCAACGCCCTTCTTCTTTTGGAAGGAATGCGAGCCCATTCACGGGATCCAAACACTTTGAAGTGCTTGAATATTGTTTTTTTACTGCTCCCAGATTCGAATGGAGTAACTCCTTTCAAGCTTTTATGAGGAACTCTGTTCTAAATGTAGGTTGAACAATTGATAGCCTTAACCCAAAGTGGTAATACCATGTGAGATTTTAGAGCAAAAGATCTAGAAATTGAGGTAATCGAAGAGACATCAATGAGATCTTCATCAATAAGAACTTAATATGTAGTAAATTCTCCCTCAATTGAGTGATAGATTTGAACAAATGTATTTTTACACACAATGCTCACTGAGAGGGGGGGGGGGGTGAATCAGTGAGCCTATACTTTATTTAATTTCAACTTCAATCACCAACTCTTATATCATCATTTCACATTCACATTATATTCATCAATGAACTAACTATCAATCCATATGTCAATCAACAAATGAAACACATCAACACATAATACGAGACACAAGATATGGTTTTTGTAATCTTATTGTATTTGGTTCAACGGCTACAACTGTGAGGCAATTCAGCACCAACTGAAACAAAAGAGCACCAACACTTTATCTAGTACCCTGCCTAGTTTTTCTTAAACCCAGCCAAGAAAAATAATTACAAGTCCCTGCTTGTATTTACAAGTACGTTTCATTACAAGACCCTGCTTGTACATATTAACATACATTACTTCTTCAAGATTACATTAATCATTTGTCATTCAGCCAGCATCTTGTTATCTGTCAAATCATATATTCATCATTCAATCATCATTTCAGCCAGCCCAGAAATTAGCAATAATGTTTTACTGCTGTCCATACACAATCTTCACTATGCCCAGCATACTCCTTGTTTTTGTCCATGCATATCATGCTGCCCTGAAATCAGAGATGTCATACTGCTGTCCATATCATTCAGCCTGTAGCTTCGTCAAGTCTGTCCATAAATAAAATATCTTCATCCATGTCCTCAACATCTTTTATCTAGCATTAATCAGCATTTAGTCCACACAGTCATATCAACACCATGTCCACAAACATATCACCAACCTCACATCTACAATCAACTCAATCTTATCAATACATCAGGATCATCAAAGATGTCAGCTCAAATATTCAAGTCATCAAGGTTTCTGCTCATGTCTTGAAGAATTTGCACATGCCAAATTCAGAGTTTGGTTCACATGCCGAGATCTTTCAATATACAGATATTCAGGCTCACACAAAGTTACCACAGATTATCCCCAAACATTCAAGTCATCAAGAGTTCATACAAAAATTCTGCTCATCATTCACTGTCCCTTTCAAGTCAAGCTATATCATTTTTCCAGATTTAAAATATTGTTGCTGCTACCTGTCATATTCACAAACTGCTTCAGCCTCTGTCTTACCGAATATCAGTCCTCCATACATTCAACAGAACGTCCACCCAATTTACAAAACTACTGCTTCTGTGATGCCTGAGATTTGATAAGTAGGACTTAAAAAAATATTTCTACTGAGACTGCTCCAAATCTGTCATCTCCATCGAATGCACTCACAACTTAACTCGAGAATCAGAGAAAAGTTTCATCACTGAAAAAGCTCCACCTCTGCTGCTACTGTCTTAGTCTGTGCCCGAAAATCAGAGAGAGATATAACCAGCATAAAGAAAAACTTCAAATTAGCTACTGCCACTGTCAAAAATCAGTCTCCTGTACCAGCGAAAATTTGCCTCAGAAACAGTCCGAATTTTCCTCAGTGATCCGAAATTTCAGAGCTCTTTTTCCACCGAATTTTTTACTTGCTTGAATGAGGTTGTATGCTGGTTATATATACTGGTTTTCCCTAATAATTTACAGAGCCGACCTGTCAAGAAAAAATTATTTTTATTTTCATCTTGTAATTTTATTTGGAGCGGACTTCTTATTTTTGTATTTTTAATTTTATTTTTGAATAATTTGACTTTCTACTTCAAAACGTGGGCTTCTTCCAAGGCCACTATTTAATCAAAGTACTTTCAATGGACTCCAAGCCCATCATCAATATTAATAACAAGTAACCAAGTATGTCCAAGTGTCATCATTCAACCATGTTTGTGGGTACCAAGTCTTTACCAAGCCCTAGGGTCATGTCCAAGAGTCCATGACCCCATCAAGTCACAAATGACCACAGAATGGGTCATTTGGCCATGCCCCATGTTCCAATACCCAAGTCATGTCCTTCTTGCCATATTCTTCATGTCATCCAGTGCCTAGACTTTGTCATTAATGGTGTGTCATCAATGACAATCATAGACAGCCATATTCATCAATCTCCCCCGTTGTCATTGATGGCAACCAACCAACTTCTTTCTCTCCCTTTGACATTAATGACAAAGGGCCAATGAGCCATTAAAGGCTTCACAATGTCCAAAAACAAATGCTTTGAATACATCATGAAGTTATTTTCTGAGTTTGGTCTTTCATGGATTGCCATCTTCAAACTTTTTCATAAGTACATGTATATGCTTCCCCTTTCAACTAGACTGCTGAGATTATACTTCAAAATGTCCAGCACTCTGCTTCAACAAGGCTTCTGCTGTCTACATATCATTAACAAGTGTTTCTTGAAGATGATCTTCATTTTGCTAACCACACTCCCCCTTTTTGGCTGCCATGCTTCCCAAGGAAATTTTGTATCACTTTCATACTGGACCACAGAAACATGACTTCTTCAATTTGAAAATATCTTCAACCAAACTTCTCAAAGGTCTTCTAGCAAGCTCGAGCTTGTCTATTATTTTTTTTATTTTTATTTTTTTAGCATTATTGGATATCTTGTATATCGATCAGATTCAAAGTTATATCAGCATCTTTCATCATGAATGATTTGCCAATCCTGTAGCTCTCACTAAATTCCATATTGTAATTTATGTTTAGGGTGTCATGTCATAACAACCACTTTTAAGTTCAGCAATCAATCTGAGCTCCAATACTGCCAGCTGCTCATTATCATAGGTTATGCATTATAGTGTTTAAGGCACTATTATATCATCATCAGGGCATAGACAATTTTATGTCATCAAGGAGATTAGCTTTAACAACCATATCAGTCTTTGTATGTGCTCCACTACATACTGTGAACATGCTTCACAGGTATGTGTCATCATGTCATACATACCTCGACTCTTTGAATTTTGAACTTGCTTCCTACATCAAGGCTTGGACAGTGACTGCTGTTGTAGTGTTTCTCAACTTGAACTTTAACCATAACTTTAACAGCAACTTCGGGACTGTCATTTCATGCTGCCTTCACTTTATTTTTCTCATACAATCAACCACCAACAACAAGTGTTATTTTGAAAAACATTTTGCCAATCCTTAGTGCACTTATATGAATGATTTAAATTCATAAAAGGTAAGCATGCATCAACATTCCATACTCCAAGCTTTTAACTTGTCCACTGGCTTGTCATTTTACTGCTCATCTAGAAGTTTTTCAAAAACAAACTCCCCCTAACATGTAGCTTCCCTTTGCCAGATATGGATGGCAACATTCTTCTATTATTCTGTACATCTGCTTCTATGTCTTCAGATGCCTTTCAAAATGGTCAAATTTTATGTGAAAATACTTTTGGATGGCTGCCTTAATATGTCTCTGAGTCTTCTTTTCAAGACCCACCTCTTCTTTCTGCCATATACTTCACAATTTCTCACTGTCACCAAGGTATGCGAGTATGTATGCCTAAGCTTGTGTGTCAAGTGTATAGACCAGATCATATGCTGTCCTTCATCTCAGAGGTTCAGTTTATTATTGTCAAAACTTTCCATTGGAATATTTGTCTGCCTTGTAACTATATCCTCACTGGTCATAGATTGCAAGCAAATGATCTTTCTATTGATATAATTCAAGTAAGATATTCCAAGGTACTCAGATACTCAGCATTCTTCTCAGAATACTCTCATAATTACTGCTTCTTTTTCTTGGCCCTGAAAGCGATCGACTTTAGAAATTTCTAAATCCAACTTTTTGCCAAACGTTTTTCATCCTTGATCCTTTATGAAGTCATGACAAAACATGGGTGACATTTTCTTCCAACCAGATCCCAGTATGATCTAAGTAATGCTTCACGAACTAGGACCTCACATTACTTCCTCATTGCTGTTCCATTACCTATAGTAATTCCTCACGAAAATGTTATGTATTTACACCTGCTGACTGCCCCAAATGTGCTGAAAAGTTTGTCTTAGAATACTCTGTAATTGCTGTTCTGCTATCTTGTTTGTGGTACTGCTGAGTTTTGAGTGCCTTTTTCTTCTCACAAAAAAAAACTTTCAACAGGCTACTGTAGGAAATTAGTGAACTGAGTGATCAACCTTGAGTAAACTTTGTTGCTCCTGCTCCCCCTATTAGTATGCCTCTTCCTTGATTTGCATAGGGCCAAATTGTGTTACCCCACATAGTTCAGACTTCATCATACTCATCATAATGGACAGATCATCACTGATGTTTTATTAACATACAGACTGGTGTATCGTTATCCTGGGCTTTCATCATAATTATTTATGTCTGCTGCAGCCAAAGGGTATTGTCCATATACTATCTTAAAGTCTTGCTAATCAATGTCAAGCTGCTCATCAAGTATGCTGGAGATACTTCTTATACTTTTGTGTTCCATGATACCCAAAACTGTTTGTATGCTTGGAGTGGTCATTATCATTCCTTCATCAATTGTCACTGTCTTAATTTACAGGAAATCACTCTTGCTCACACCATCTGTACCTTTGCCTTGCATTAATTTTCTCTGTCATTCACGATCCTAGGACCTGATTTGCTTGGAGTGGACATGATCATTCCTTGAGTTCATCCTCCAATTTCATGGACTCAAGGTATACTCAAAGTCTTTTGAAAGACTTCAAGTATGGCTTGCCATATGGCAGCCATCATCTCCTTTTGTGCATTGATCCTCAACCTTATTCAGGTCCAGCAAAATATTTTTTCTTACCCATACCTTAGAGTGGCCTTGGCTTAGATTGTATGTCTTCTGATCTTCAATTTTACCTTCGTTATACTTCTTCCATGATTCATTAGTTCTCCTTGCTGATGTATATGATGGGCTCCTCCTAGGTTGACTCCTTTGACTTGGGCATTCTTGAGCCTTGTGACCAAAGCCACTGCATGAGTAGCACCTTAAAGTGTGGCAGTTGACAGCCACATGTCCAATTTGATTACATGTCCAGCATCTTATTTTGTTATGTGGACTTCCAACACTTTTTCTACAATCAACAGCTTTATGACCAAAATTAGAACAAGCAAAGCAGTAACCATTAAATTTATTTTGATACCTGGGACTTTGGTTCCATTTTGATGTTGTTTCTTTTCTTGGCTTGCCTTGGAAACTAGGCCTAGCTTCTTGATTCATTCTTGAACCTTCAACTTATTTGTTGTCATGTGCAGGTATATGGGATGCATCCTTGGTCATTGATGGACCAACTTCTGAAGTCTCGGGAGACAATGAATCATCTTCAGATTTCTCTTCTTCTTTCTTGTACCCAAGGCTGGATTTTTCAAGGGGAGACCTTTGGCAATCAAAAATTTCATCTAGGATAATGGAGGAACCTGGTCAGTTACCAGGATATTGACCCAGTCTGGGACTGGGAACTCAGCTTGGGGCTGAGAGCCATTCTCTGGGAGAATGGATGCACCTGGTCAGTTACCAGGATATTGACCGAGTCTGGGACTGGAAGCTCACCCTGGGGCTGAGAGCCATTCTCTGGGAGAATGGAGGCACCTGGTCAGTTACCAGGATTTCACTGTAAGCCCTAGACCGGGTCTGGGCAAGTGGTGTACTCCTCCACTTGGTCTTGGTGGCAACAGGAGGGTGAAGTAAAGCAATTAATTTATCTCCTTATGATGATGTGCTTGGAGTGGACATTAAGGCCTTGAAGAACACCTGGATAACTTGTTGAAGATAAATGAAACCCAAGCATAGCTTGGGTTGGTCCATGAACCCACCATTTAGAAGAAAATATATATATATATATATATTTATTTATTTATTATGGGTCGGCTCATTATTGGAGAAGAAAAAATAATAATTAAATAAATTTAATTTATGAAAGGACAGGTCGGCCTCAATTTAGTGGAATTATTCCACTATAAATATGAAACCAAACTCAACATTTAAAAGACAATTCGTGGTGTCTTAAAAGCACAGTTCGTGGGTGTTTGTCTGCTCTCAAAAGGACAGTTTGTGGACTTTCTATCTGATCAATTCGTGGCTGATTTTTTATCTATTGCTGGGTTTTACTACTGCTCAGTTTTATCTATTGCTGGGTTTTACTACTGCTGGGTTTTACTGCTGAGTTTTACTTTCTACTGAGGAGTGAAAGCCCTAACATTACCCTAACTCAGCTAGGGTATTTCTGCAGTGTATTTCAGCCCAGCTAGGGCATTACCTTGTGCACTTGAATTAAGTTAGGGTCTGTCCTAATTCTTTTGGCAGCCCTATTGAGGGCACCCACAAGCTACAGCAATCACAACAGCTCCTGGAAAAGATTTAAACAGGTCACAGCACCCTCAGGAGGGTATACATCAGTGGACAGTGGTATCTATAGGTTTGTACAGGCTGGTTGTGCAAAGTTTGAAACTGCTTCAGGCATCTAGCATCAGCTACACTCAGTAACAGATCAGGATCAACAGAACAGGGTTCTTCTTGGTCAGTGGAACAAATTCTAATTGTTGAAGAGGCTTGTTATTAGCCCGCTGTTGTAAAACTCAGTCATCTCATTTTGTAGATAAATCATTATTAAATTGCTTTGGAGTTTTTGTCCTTAAAAGGTTTCCCCGTGAAAAATACTCTGTTCAATTTTTTATGTGTATTTACTGTTAGCTATCTCTGCACTATTTATATTTACAGTTTGTTACTGCTATCAAATTTCATAATTTTAACATGGTATTAGAGCTCTGCTTGTAAAGCACACAGCGTTTGAGCAGGTGACTGTGTCTTACATAGACCTTGGGACAGTACAGACAGACCAGAGATGGCTTCTTCTGCCTCCTTCGGACCAGAGTACAGACTTGAGGGTTCAGCAAATTTTAATTCATGGAAAGCAAGGTTTATGGCCACCTTGGAAGAGAATGACCTTGATGACTTGGTCATTAATGTTGTAGAAGAACCCACGTCAAATACAGGAAGGGCAACGTTCAAAAAGAAGCAAGCAAAGGCTAGGAGGATTATCTATGACTCAGTCAAAGAAAATATAATGCCTTCCATAACACCACTGAAGACAGCCAAGGAGTGTTTTGACACCTTGACAAATCTGTACAAGAAGAAAGCACCCAGTCAAAAGAGAGTCTTGAAAAACAGACTTCGTACATTGAAGATGGAAAAAGATGAAGGAGTGGCCTCCTTCTTCACAAACATTGCTCAGGTAAGAGATCAACTTTCTGCTATTGGGGTTATAGTAGATGATGATGACCTTGTACAAACTGTTTTTGATGGTCTTCCAAGTTCTTGGGAAACCTTCTTGGCTTCTGTGAGTGGATGTGAGACTCAGCTAGATTTTGAGAGACTTTGGCATGACTGTCTGGAAGAAGAATGCAGAGTTCAGAGCAGAACTAAGGGTCCTAAGGAAGGGAATCTGGCATTAACAGCTAAAACTAAGAAACAGTTCAAGAAACCTTTCCCTCCCAAGAAGAAAGAGAACAAGCCACAAGGTAAGCAAATTGATATGTCACAAATTAAATGTTTTATCTGTTTCAAGATGGGACATTATGCTAGGGACTGTAGGAAGCCACAGAGAAGATTCAAAAGAAAGTTCCAAGCATCTACAACTGAGGAAGAACAACCTAAGAAGAAGAAGAATGCCAAGTCTTCCAAGGAGGAAGAACCAAGAAGAGAATACTACTTAATTTCTGCCCTAGCAGGGTCCATCACCAACATCACAAATTCTTGGTTGGTGGACAGTGGAGCCTCAAAACATATGACAGGTTCCCGTGAAGCTCTTTCAAGCTACAGAAAGAAGAAGTTTGCCACCCAAGTAGAACTTGCAGATGACACCACCTACAAAATTGAAGGAGTCGGTTCAGTTTCATTTCAACTTGATTCAGGGATCGTGTTGCACATTGAAGACATACTGTATGTTCCAGGCTTGAAGAAAAATCTCCTTTCTGTTGCTGGCTAAGAAGATAAAGGCTACAGAGTTATATTCATGGACAAAAAGGTTCTGCTGTGGTCAAAGAATGAAAGGTTGAGTGCAGCATAATTGATTGGGGTTCGAGAGGAAGGCCTTTACAAGGCATCTGGGCATTCTACTCAAGCATTGGCTCACAGTACAATCAACCCTTGTGAGTTATGGCACCGAAGGTTTGGGCACCTTCATTATGCAGCTCTCCCTGGTCTTCAAAAGATGGTTACAGGTATGCCTGAGTTTTCTAATGAACATAGTGGTATTTGCAAAGGTTGTGCCCTTGGTAAAAATACCAAGAAGTTTTTTTCAAAAAGTAACAGTAGATCAAAAGGGATTTTGGATTTGATTCACTCTGACATTTGTGGACCCATGTCTTCACCTTCTTTAAGTGGTTGTTTATACTATGTACTGTTCATTGATGATTACTCTCGTAAATCTTGGATTTACTTTCTAAAGGCTAAAAGTGAAACTTTTGATAAGTTCAAGGAGTTCAAGGCACTGATTGAAAATCAGACAGGAAGACACATCCATATCTTGAGGTCAGACAATGGAGTTGAGTTTGAATCGAATGATTTTGATGACTTTTGCCAAGAAGCAGGGATCAAGAGGGAGTTGACTGTACCTTACAACCCCCAACAGAACGGGGTTGCAGAAAGGAAGAACAGAACAGTCTGTGAGGCTGCTAAAGCCATGTTGTGTGATCTAGATCTTCCTTTGTCTCTATGGGCTGAGGCTGCTGGTACAACTGTCTATATTCAAAACAGAAGTCCTCATGCCATTTTGGGAGAAAAGACTCCAGAAGAAGTCTTTACAGGTAAGAAACCTGCAGTTGACCACATGAGGATCTTTGGCACTCCAGTCTACATCCATGTGCCAAAAGAAAAGAGATTAAAGCTGGAGCCTTCCGGAAAGAAAGGCACATTTGTTGGGTACAGTGAAAATTCAAAAACCTACCGTATTCATGTTCCTGGTCAAAGATACATTGAAATCAGCAGAGATGTGATATTTCATGAGGAAGCTGTTTTCCGCCACTCTAAAGAGCTTCCAAAAGATATAGAAGAATCTCTTTCCAACATTCTAGACTCTCCTCATTCAGAGAATCAGAGGGAGGAAGAAGATGAACCTCATGCTTACTCAGAACCAGAAAGACCAGCTGAAGAACTACTTGAAGCTCCTCCTTCCAAGAGAAGACCTACTTGGGCTAGAGAAATATTGCAAGAAGCAGAGAATCATAAAGCTCCTTCTGGGACATTTAGAGAAAGCAAGAAGCCCCATAAATACTCAGGTCTTATGAGTAAGCTAATTGATGCAGAGCCTTCTACATTCAAAGAAGCCGAAACTCATCAGGTATGGATTGATGCCATGGTAGAAGAATATAATTCCATTATGAAAAATGATGTGTGGGAAATTGTTCCTAGACCAAAAGGGAAGTCTGTGGTGACTTCCAAATGGCTCTATAAAATCAAGCATGCTGCTGATGGTAGCATTGAGAAATATAAAGCAAGATTTGTGGCACGTGGTTTCTCACAAAAGGAAGGCATAGACTATGATGAAACATTTGCCCCTGTTGCCAGGTATACCACCATCAGGACCATTATCTCCCTCGCTGCTGTCTTTGGATGGAAACTCCATCAAATGGATGTAAAGACAGCTTTTCTTAATGGAGAAGTTGAAGAAGAGGTCTACATTGAACAACCTGAAGGTTTTGTGACTCATGAAATGCAGTCTCATGTGTGCAAGCTAAAGAAAGCTTTGTATGGACTCAAACAGGCCCCAAGGGTCTGGTATGCTAGGATTGATGGTTACCTTCACAGTTTGAGATTCTCCAAGAGCACTGCTGATTCCAACCTTTACTTTAAGGTTGTTCAGAACCATGTCTTGATCCTAGTCCTATATGTGGATGACCTGTTCCTTACTGGAGAGGAGCAACTGATAGCTCAGTGCAAGAGGGAGCTTACTTCAGAATTTGAAATGAAGGATCTGGGACTCATTCACTATTTTCTTGGTTTAGAGGTCTGGCAGAAGCCAGATGAGATCTTTCTGTCTCAAGGGAAGTATACAGTTGATATCTTGCAGAAGTTTGGGATGCATGACTGCAAACCCATGAGTGTACCCATGACATCAAATCTGAAGAAGTTACGTGACTCAACTACTTCTTCATAGGTAGTGGATCCTACTCAGTATCGCCAACTTATTGGATCTTTGATGTATCTAGTGCATACGAGACCAGATATCTGTTATACAGTGAATGCATTGAGTCAGTTCATGTCCGAGCCGAAGCACATACATTGGATAGCTGCCAAACATGTGCTCAGATATTTGCGGGGTACTATCACTTATGGGCTTAGATATACCTCCAACAGTGGAGTAATGCTACTTGGATATGCTGACTCTGATTGGGATGGCGGTGCAGTGGACCGGAAAAGCACATCAGGATACTGTTTCAGTTTGGGATCAACCATGATCTCATGGTCCAGCAGAAAACAGGGTTCCATAGCTCAGAGCACAGCTGAAGCTGAGTATATTGCTGCCAGTGATGCCTGCAGAGAAGCAGTTTGGCTTAGAAAGCTTCTCTCTGACTTGTTTGGTGGAAAGCTTGAGCCAACTATTATCCATTGCGATAATCAGAGTTGCATTAAGCTTTCAGAGAACCCTGTATTTCACGACAGTTCAAAGCACATTGAGATGAAGTATCACTTCATCAGAGATACGGTACAGTGAGGTGCCATGAAGCTCCAGTACATCCGTACAGATGAGCAGATTGCTGACATATTGACCAAGCCTCTGGCGTTGACAAAGCTTGTGCACTTTCGAGACAAGCTTGGTATTGTAGAGAATGACCCTCTCGTTGAGAGGGAGTGTTGATTTTTCCTGAGCAACATCGAGTGCCTTTCTCTGGGAGAATGGAGGCACCTGGTCAGTTACCAGGATATTGACCCAGTTTGAGACTGGGAACTCAGCCTGGGGCTGAGAGCCATTCTCCGGGAGAATGGAGGCACCTGGTCAGTTACTAGGATATTGACCCAGTCTGGGACTGGAAGATCAGCCTGGGGCTGAGAGCCATTCTCTGGGAGAATGGAGGCACCTGGTCAGTTACCAGGATTTCACTGTAAGCCCTAGACCGGGTCTGGGCAAGTGGTATACTCCTCCACTTGGTCTTGGTGGCAACAGGAGGGTGAAGTAAAGCAATTAATTTATCTCCTTATGATGATGTGCTTGGAGTGGACATTAAGGCCTTGAAGAACACCTGGATAACTTGTTGAAGATAAATGAAACCCAAGCATAGCTTGGGTTGGTCCATGAACCCACCATTTAGAAGAAAATATATATATATATATATATATATATATATATATATATATATATATATTTATTTATTTATTTATTATGGGTCGGCTCATTATTGGAGAAGAAAAAATAATAAATAAATAAATTTAATTTATGAAAGGACAGGTCGGCCTCAATTTAGTGGAATTATTCCATTATAAATATGAAAGCAAACTCAACATTTAAAAGACAATTCGTGGTGTCTTAAAAGCACAGTTTGTGGGTGTTTGTCTGCTCTCAAAAGGACAGTTCGTGGACTTTCTGTCTGATCAATTTGTGGATGAGTTTTTATCTATTGCTGGGTTTTACTGCCGAGTTTTACTTTCTACTGAAGAGTGAAAGCCCTAACATTACCCTAACTCAGCTAGGGTATTTCTGCAGTGTATTTCAGCCCAGCTAGGGCATTACCTTATGCACTTGAATTAAGTTAGGGTCTGTCCTAATTCTTTTGGCAGCCCTATTGAGGGTACCCACAAGCTACAGTAATCATAGCAGCTCCTGGAAAAGATTTAAACAGGTCACAACACACTCAGTAGGGTATACATCAGTGGACAGTGGCATCTACAGGTTTGTACAGGCTGGTTGTGCAAAGTTTGAAACTACTTCAGGCATCTAGCATCAGCTACACTCAGTAACAGATCAGGATCAATAGAACAGGGTTCTTCTTGGTCAGTGGAACAAATTCTAATTGTTGAAGAGGCTTGTTATTAGCCTGCTGTTGTAAAACTCAGTCACCTCATTTTGCAGATAAATCATTATTAAATTGCTTTGGGGTTTTTGTCCTTAAAAGGTTTCCCTGTGAAAAATACTGTGTTCAATTTTTTATGTGTATTTACTGTTAGCTATCTCTGCACTATTTATATTTACAGTCTGTTACTGCTATCAAATTTCATAATTTTAACAATGTGCAGGTATATGGGATGCATCCTTGGTCATTGATGGACCAGCTTCTGAAGTCTCGGGAGACAATGAATCATCTTCAGATTTCTCTTCTTCTTTCTTGTACCCAAGGCTGGATTTGTCAAGGGGAGACCTTTGGCAATCTAAAATTTCATCTAGGATAACTGAGCTGTGTTGGAACTTGCCATATACATTAGACCTTTTATTTTTCTTCTTGAGTACAACCACTTCCATTTCAAGCCTTTGATTTTCCTTCTCCTTTTCATCTAATTGATTTTTCAAGACTTCTTCAATTCTCTTATACTCATCCAACTGAACTTTCAAATCAAGATTAGCCCATCTTGTCTCTTCAAGTTCTCTAGGATCCACATCAGTCTTTTCTTGTTCACTTCCTAGTTCATCCTTCAATCTTTTGACCTCAAGATTCTTGTCTTCTAACTCACCTTGCAAGTCTTTGTTCTTGACCTTCAAGCTCATGAACAAAGCATTTGTCTCCTCTTGGTATTTTCAAATGCTCCCATAATCTTTTTCCTAAGCCTTATATTGGATTTGACATCCTTATCCAACAGAGTTTTTGCAAATGCCTCGTTGAGTTTTAATTACTCATCTGCTTCAACCTTCACTAGAGCAACTTCATTAATTTCAGAATTATTGCAAATAGAAGAGTTCTTACCTTCACTAGTGCTTGATGCTTGAGCCTTCTTCTCTTCTTGATTTTCATCTTTAGATATCTTGACTCACTTTTCTTTGTTAATATTTTGAGCTTTCCTTTTGTTCTCACCTTCAAGAGTGCTCCAAAGATCTTTGGCTGAAGTGTACTTTCCAAGATTCAACCTTTCTTTCTCTGATTGAGGCAAGCTCCTCATGATCAACCTTAGTGCCTTTTCATTGCTTTCTTGTGGGTTCTTAGTTGTTGCTCCTTCAATTGATTTCCAGATGTCAACCCCTTGTTCCTGTAAGCAATACTTCATTTTGAAGCTCCAGAATTCATAACTTGATTCATTGAATAATGGAAGAATTTCCTCCATGGCTTTCCTTCACTTGTGTCTACTGATTTCCTTCAAGCTTGTTAGGCTTCTGCAGAAGGCCTGCTCTGATAGCAATTGTTAGACACAATGCTCACTGAGAGGGGGGGGGGGTGAATCAGTGAGCGTATACTTTATTTAATTTCAACTTCAATCACCAACTCTTATATCATCATTTCACATTCACATTATATTCATCAATGAACTAACTATCAATCCATATGTCAATCAACAAATGAAACACATCAACACATAATACGAGACACAAGATATGGTTTTTGTAATCTTTTTGTATTTGGTTCAACGGCTACAACCGTGAGGCAAATCAACACCAACTAAAACAAAAGAGCACTGTTATCACACAACTTGTAGTTGTCCCTAGTGGTATCCCATCCGGGACGGTAGAAGAGATGGACAACTAAAGAGGTGACCCAAGAGATGCCACGGTTCCCAATGCAAGGTGGGAGTCACGTCAACTAAGGCACTCTTCACTTTAGATCTGGATGAATCAAGACCTAGGGGGAGACCCTATTACCAATCAAAGATGATTGGACCCAAACAAAGGTTCCTAGGGATAAGTAAATAATGAGTTACAGAAACCAATGCAAGGTTAAGTGGACCTAGAAGTTAAAGTGTGGTTGATGGTGGTTTGAGAGATGATTAGTGTTTCGACCAATATATGATTTAGGCCACATGATTAGTTATAATGACAAGATCTAGTACCATGTGTTACACAAGTGGGACCTACTTTCTTGAGATATGTGAATGGTTCAAATGGGACCCACAAGGTGAAATTAAGGGATGCAATTGGTACTAGTGGATATATAATGAGTAGATCTATGGATTTAAGTTGAAATTAGGAATACCCACATATGGGATCTAAGGTTTGACACAATTCCCAAGGAGTGCGACTTGCCTAAGGAGGACTAGTGCCTTGTTGGATGGGTTAATGGAGTCAAATGATATGTCAAAGTATAGATCAGGACACCTAGCATGCAAATCAAGTGGGCTAATTGGGATATGATGGTTGGATTTTGCTAGATCTAGGGTTTCATGATATGACCCAAGTGGACCACAATCCCTTAAAATAAGGAATGCTACCCCCAAGGCAGATCATCACAAAATGATACTCTAGACCTAGGTTTCAAGGTATGCCCGTTCCAAATCCACAAAAATCTCAACTACCCACGTCCTCAAAGTGGGCAAACTCAATCACCCAAGGAAGTGCGACCTTGCTCAAGGAGGGATAAAAGATGGGAAAGGGGTGTCAAAACAAGCCCAATGGCCACCAAATTGTAGATCCAAGTAATTTAGGCAATGATCTGTTAGCATTTGATAGCTCGGTGGCACTCCTGCATCAAGTGCCTAGGTGCAGGGGTCAATAACTTGGAGTCTCATTTATATTCTTAAAGTGACTTTATTAATGTGTTTTTATTAAAGTACCTTTTTGATGTGACTTTATGATTTAAAAGTGAGTCGCACTTTATTATGTTTCTAAAGTGACTTTAAGTCATAAAGTGTACTTTTTAAATATTTAGGGTAATATGACTTTTCAAAAAGAAAAATTTGTTGTAAAGTTCACTTAGGAGATTTAAGTGAGTGAGAGATTAGATCCCAGCCATAGATCTCTTGGCCAAGATCTAATCTCGTCCATTGAAGTTGAAAAGTCATGAGAGTAACCCTAGTAGGGTAAATAAAAGTGCATGAGACTTCATTTTGAGAAATCCAAGAGAGCATTCTTGGTGAGGGTGCACTCCAAGAGTAGAGGAGAAGAACAGGCACATTTTCCATGAGAGAGAGAAGTGAAGCAAAGGTGAGGAGACAGAAGTGAAAGGGACAGTCTGGGGCTCGATTTTGTAGAAGAAGAGAAGGCTGGAAGAAGGAGCACGCATTCCCCGGATTGACAGCTTCAGTGAGGGCGGATTTCCCAAGAGATTTGGGCTGGGTCGTTTTCCTGTATGTCTGCAGCACCAAAGAGAGAGACTGTTCAGCATTGTTGACAGACCATACTGCTGGAGAAGACTGGCCATGCTGCTGATAGAAACAGGCCGTGCAGCAGAGTAGAAGGTTCAGATTTCGAGGCTGGGTATTGAGCACAGAAATCGAGGTCATCATTGCTGAGGTATATAAAAATGTACTGTCTGCGTTTTTTTTTTTTTTTTTTTTTTTTTTTGACTGTGTGTGAGACTGTAGCAGTCCATACTTTTGTACAGACTGACAGTTAGTACAGTCAAGGGAGGCACAGAGTTTAAAGTGCTATGTGGCACATTTTTCAAGGTTATTTACAGTCATTTACTGCTGCTGTTACATCAAGTTGTAATTCTGATTTTCTGTCTGAGATTGCTCAATAAAATTTCTCTCTCTTGTGGATTGGTTTTCCCCCAGGGGTTGTGGGGGTTTTTCCAGGGTCTTATTTGGCCAAATATACCGTGTTCATGTATTTTACAGTCTGTTGTAAATGTGTTTATTTCCGCTGCTAAGATGCTTCATGAGTAGTATATTCACCTACAGTGTCTTGAAATTTAAACTTGATAAAAGTGTGTAATTATTTTTTACTGTTGAGGTCAATATCAGAGTATTTCCTGAAGCATTCGACATCAAATTCAGTTGGCTGCTAAGTGGGCATAATTCCGAGTTTTCTGGGTATTCTGAGAATTTTGACTTTTCTGAGTTTGTGTCATAATTCAACATGGTATCAGAGCTGGGGCTCTGAGATTTCAGTGGACTGTTGGGCAACAGAGAAGTGCTGATATTTTTCTTGCAGATGATATGCATGTGAAGTAATAGCTGTCTGTTAATTTTTTTTTACAGAGTGAGCAGAGAAGTGTTGGTTCAGTACAGTTGATATTTTTGGTCAAAGAAGGCAGAGTGTGCTTTGTTGAAAAAGAGCAGAAGAAAATGATGGCTTGCATCCGATATGAAGATAGGTTGGAAGGGATTTCCAACTACTTACAGTGGAAAGCCCGGATGACAGCTGTTCTCAAGGAAAACAAGTTATGGACCTTTGTTAGTACCACAGTGGTTCCTCCCGCAGCTGATCCTATAGCCCTTGACATACGTGAGGTGAAGGAGGCTAGAACGCAGAGACTGCTTCCGGATGGTGTTCGAGATCACCTCATCCCACATTTGGCAGAGAAACTAACTGCTAAGGGGATGTGGGATACTTTAAAAAGTTTGTATGAGAACAAGAATGAAAATCGTAAAATGGCTCTAAAAGATAAGCTTCATGGCACTAAGATGGCGAAAGGTGAGAATGTAGCCTCTTACCTCACTAGACTCAGACAGATAAAAGATGAATTGAGTGTAGTTGGTGAGATGATTCCTGATCCCGAGCTAGTGCGGATAGCCCTGAAGGGCTTCTCTAAGGAATGGGATGTGTTCGTGAAGTGTGTAGTTGGTAGAGAGAACTTTCCCTCTTGGGAAAGACTGTGGGATGATTTTACTCAAGAGGAGATCCGATAAGGGAAGACTGAGCAGGTTGATGATGAAGAGAATGTGGCCCTTTCAGCTAAGGGTAGAAAGAAAAAGGGTGGCTCGAGCAGTGGAGCCAAAGACTTGAGCAAAGTAAGATGCTTTGCTTGCCAGAGTTATGGTCACTATGCTGGGCAGTGTCCCAACAAGAAGAAGAACAAGAAGAAAGAAGAGCCTGAGGCAGCCTCTCCAGCTGAAGTGGGAGATTTTGCGACGGAATTCGAGAGGGAATTCTCGCTCGTCTCAATTCTTTCAGATAGTAGTGTAGCAGAGAGTTTGGATACTGGAGCATGGTACATAGATAGTGGAGCAACACGCCATATGACGGGGATACGAGCAGTGTTTCGAGAGTTGACAGATATTGACAGAGTTATACTGACTAAGGATGGGTATGCCGACACCCATGCAGTAGAAGGAGTTGTAAAAGTCCTATTCCAACTCGAGTCTGGTGGTTATCTGAAGGTTGGCGATGTGTTGTTCGTTCCCGAGCTGAAGAGGAACTTGGTCTCAGTTTCAGCTTTGGAAGATGACGGATATGCGGTTCTTCATGTGAGTGGACGTGTTTATATATATCCGGAGAGTGGGGGCTTGGGTGCAGCGAGCCTGCTTGGCATCCGTGATGGCCGGATATACCGAGTTTTGGGGCATTCGGTGGATGGTGAGTCTGGTGAGAGATCAGACTCAGTGGTAGCAGCAGTGGCTGTCAGTTTGGAGGATTCATCCAACTCTGTGAGGAAACAGAGTTGGTATGATATGGTTCTTCAGGAGGAGCAGGAGAGTGAGGAGAGCTCTCAGTTCAGAGTTGTCAGACGGAGACCTTCAGCAGTTGATCCAGTGCAGGTATCTGATAGGCATTCAGATTCAGAGGGAGCTTCAGTTATTGGAGGGAGAGATCCAGGTGGAGCTGATGACATTAGTACCTCCCTCGCTAAGAGGGAGTGTTAGCATTTGATAGCTCGGTGGCACTCCTGCATCAAGTGCCTAGGTGCAGGGGTCAATAACTTGGAGTCTCATTTATATTCTTAAAGTGACTTTATTAATGTGTTTTTATTAAAGTACCTTTTTGATGTGACTTTATGATTTAAAAGTGAGTCGCAATTTATTATGTTTCTAAAGTGACTTTAAGTCATAAAGTATACTTTTTAAATATTTAGGGTAATATGACTTTTCAAAAAGAAAAATTTGTTGTAAAGTTCACTTAGGAGATTTAAGTGAGTGAGAGATTAGATTCCAGCCATAGATCTCTTGGCCAAGATCTAATCTCGTCCATTGAAGTTGAAAAGTCATGAGAGTAACCCTAGTAGGGTAAATAAAAGTGCATGAGACTTCATTTTGAGAAATCCAAGAGAGCATTCTTGGTGAGGGCGCACTCCAAGAGTAGAGGAGAAGAACAGGCACATTTTCCATGAGAGAGAGAAGTGAAGCAAAGGTGAGGAGACAGAAGTGAAAGGGACAGTCTGGGGCTCGATTTTGTAGAAGAAGAGAAGGTTGGAAGAAGGAGCACGCATTCCCCGGATTGACAGCTTCAGTGAGGGCGGATTTCCCAAGAGATTTGGGCTGGGTCGTTTTCCTGTATGTCTGCAGCACCAAGGAGAGAGACTGTTCAGCATTGTTGACAGACCATACTACTGGAGAAGACTGGCCATGCTGCTGATAGAAACAGGCCGTGCAGCAGAGTAAAAGGTTCAGATTTCAAGGCTGGGTATTGAGCACAGAAATCGAGGTCATCATTGCTGAGATATATAAAAATGTACTGTTTGCGTTTTTTTTTTTTTTTTTTCCTGTTTTGACTGTGTGTGAGACTGTAGCAGTCATAGTTTTGTACAGACTGACAGTTAGTACAGTCAAGGGAGGCACAGAGTTTAAAGTGTTGTGTGGCACATTTTTCAAGGTTATTTACAGTCATTTACTGCTGCTGTTACATCAAGTTGTAATTCTGATTTTCTGTCTGAGATTGCACAATACAATTTCTCTCTCTTGTGGACTGGTTTTCCCCCTGGGTTGGGGGGGTTTTTCCAGGGTCTTATTTGACCAAATATACCGTGTTCATGTATTTTACAGTCTGCTGTAAATGTGTTTATTTCCGCTGCTAAGGTGCTTCATGAGTAGTATATTCACCTACAGTGTCTTGAAATTTAAACTTGATAAAAGTGTGTAATTATTTTTTACTATTGAGGTCAATATCAGAGTATTTTCTGAAGCATTCGACATCAAATTCAGTTGGCTGCTAAGTGGGCAGAATTCTGAGTTTTCTGGGTATTCTGAGAATTCTGAGTTTTTTGAGTTTGTGTCATTTTTCAACATGATCTATGTGGATCTAGAAAATCAAGACAATCCAAGGGTTAGATTTTACTAGATCTGAGTTTTAAGGTGCCAAGTAGTCCAATATGGGGTTTTAATCCCTTGAAATGTGGAATGATGCCCACAAGGCAGAAATCACCAAAGTAAGAGTCTAGGGGTAGGTTATCAAATATGTAGATTGCAAATCAAGTGGGATCTCACCTACCCATATACTAGATCTAACCAAACAAGCCTCTCCCAAGGAAGTGCGATTTGCCTCAAGAGGGCTATATTGCCTTGAAAATTGTGTCAATTTTAACCCAATCACCACCAAACTATAGATCCAACTAGGGGTGGATGCTATAGAGGTGGGTTTTTAATATCTCTTCAAAAGCAAGGCTAGATCTAAGTAGATCTAAGAAAAACCAAAATGAGGGTTTTGATTAATTAGGGTTTTTATGATCTAGAAATTAGGGATGATTCAAAGAAGAAGAAGATCATACCTTTGGAGCATACTTAGATGAAGAGATGAATGCTAGTTGAGATGAGGATTACTTTTGCCAAAGATCAAATGGAGAATTTTTGAAGCCCTCTTGCCAAATCGATTTTTCCAAGCCACATATGTGTCCCTCTAACCTGTCAAAACCAAGGAGCAAAGCATCAATTAGTTTAACATGTTGAAGGTAGATACAAGCAAGAAAGAGATAAGCAAAGAATAGTTGGTGCAAAGACAAAACCACTCCCTGTTTAACCCAAAATGTCCTCCTCCAAGCTTGAAGGGCAAGCCTCCCCACCAATTCGCACTTGTTGAAGAAGTCTTCTCCACCTGTAAAAAGATATGGCAAATATGCAAGATAGCTACAATAGATCCTCCAGTGCAATGGACAAAAGCATTTACAATCAAAACAACCAACATCCACTCCAACCCAAGCATGTACTCCAAAAGATAGAAATTTTATTCCAAGAGCCAAGAGCCAAAAATTTCTAGATGATTTTACAATGAGAGGCCCTCTCCTTAAATAAGATGGAGAGAGACCATAATCCTAACCACTTTTTACATGAGTGGCTAAGATTAAAAGATCTAAAGATCTAATCAATGGTTGAGATGAGCTCAACAAATAAAATACATGGATCAACCATAAAATATAACCATAAGTGGACAAAATCGCCCTAGGAGAGGGGATCCCACCAAATCATGATGACAAAATATAACAATAAGCTTATGGTGGGTCCAAGGGGTAATTTTAGCCACCCTTGGTCAATCCCCATAGCACAATAATAATAAAATAGTCATCAAAGTACCAAATCATGCCTCTATGGACAAATCGTGGGCCTTAGGAGGCCTCAGAAATCGTCAGAAAATGCCATAAGTGATGGATGTGGGGCCCCGATGAAGCTGAAACTGCTGGAGAAGGTGCGGAAGACATCCCACTCATCATCATTAATCATCCCATGCCAAAACTTTGCCTCAATAGCCCAAATCGAATTCCTCTGTAGCCATTTCTACCAATCCAAAATTGCCTCGGGAAGCGTGTACCTGCCCCAAACTACCTCCTGGAGTGCCTGGGCTGTCAAGGTGAGGGCACCAGTGTGTCCGAGAGGGGGATAATATGGTAAAAACAAGTGGCTGGACCACCCCCTCCATCATCAGCGCCCTGGGTGAACCAAATAAAATCCAACTCTGCTCTGACAGGGTCTCCGACAGACCAAAACTGCACTAGGACAGCCTACTGAGGCTCAATCATCACTGTAACTGCCCGGAACTGAAAACAGACTATCTCATTGGACTCAGAAGGTCCAAAACTATCCAAGATGTGTACTCATACACCATATGGATCTTTGCATGATCATATAATATATCCAATATATCGGAACAGGTGAAATAATAATAATCTGTAAATGATCAAATAATGCTGAAAACCATAAATCATCATCATAAACCTGTATATGATGCATAGAACCATCATGTACATGTACATAGTCTATATATCATCTATCTGCATCATCACAAGGTCCAATAATCTCATGTCCTGTGATTGACCTTGGTCAAACTAAGTTTGACCAGGTCAATATTGACCAAATATAACTCAGGCTATCATTAGAAGCTGCTGCAAAGTGTCAAAGGTTAATGCGTGCTCTACAACTCATTCAAATAGCAATTATAACAAAAAGTAATCATTACTGGCGATCTACCGACAAATATATAGTGTTATTAATTATTATTATGACTCGGACTAGACTTTCAAGACCATACTCACTTCATAGTTGCGATCAATTTGCTAGTGAAGGGTGAAGGCTAAAAATAAACTGGCTAGGCCAAAGGGTGACTGACTGACTTAACATTGTGACACTTTGGATATGGGAAAGGGAATACACACCATAGTATATACTGAATGAGCAACAACATAGGGAATGGCGATGTCTCACAAATGGATAAGTTGTTTAGAAAGTGCTTATTCAACTTAGGCATCATGTCGACATCAAGTTGATCCAGGTTCATTAGGATCATTCAATTTCATTTCATGGCCTTTTTGGCCTACATAACCCTTCGGATCTCAGGCGTGCTAATAAGCACAACTAGTTGCAGCTTGCATCCAGGGCATGTTTTCATACATATATAAGGTCAGCAATTGTTTAGATATAGCTTTTAAGAACCATTGCTTTTTGGACCTTTCTTATACTCTTCGAGGAGTATTTTTAGCAGTTCATCGCTCTTGCCCTTTTTTAGTTTCCATGGGCGAATTTATAAGTTTCCATAAGTAGTACATGAGCTTTCAGTTTTAGCCAACAACATCTCAAGTGACTAGGGGGAGTTTGAGCCAATGCCAAACATCGGGACAACCGACCAGAATGATTTAGACCTACAATCCAACTCACCAAAGGTAAGTTTTGTCACCAACTCAGAGCCGAGACACAATAAACAGGGAAGCTCATCCAATACAGAGGCTACAGTGGGGAAAGATCCTCCATGCCACTAGTCAAGTAGTAAGTCAGGGTGATAAACTAAAAGGTAGGCAATGGATGGATGAAGACAATGAATAATGGAGCCAACACTAGCAAGCCAAGGTATGGTGGAATGATCACCTCTATTCTCCCTAGGGAGGGTAAAACCAATGAGTATGAATAGTGAACTTCTAAGTCTGAGTAAGGACAGTAGGATATATATAATAAGATCAACCAGGTCCACATATCTATATGATCGCCAAATCATGACACTAAATGCTAAGACATGCCATAAGAATGAATATAAAAGCAATATAACCACAACACCATGATATACCTGCTGAGTCATATACCTGAAAGCCCATCCTCTGAACCATCATCTGTCCTCTGAAACTGCTACTGTAACTCTGGGCACTACTAACTGCTCTGTATAAATGGTATAATGGCTACATCGGTCATCTCTTTGAGTGTCCTGAGACTCAGTCATGGCATAGAGAATACATACGCTGTCCAAAACCTGATAGTGATCCATAGATAGATGCTCATCTCATCATCTCAATGTAAAGGAACTGGCTGAAAAGTGCTCTGGAATCTGAAAAATAATGATTGTAGCCCGGCTACTATATATGTGATAACAAGCACCAACTCTTTATCTAGGACCCTGCCTAGTTTTTCTTAGACCCAGCCAAGAAAAATAATTACAAGTCCCTGCTTGTATTTACAAGTACGTTTCATTACAAGACCCTGCTTGTACATATTAACATACATTACTTCTTCAAGATTACATTAATCATTTGTCATTCAGCCAGTATCTTGTCATCTGCCAAATCATACATTCATCATTCAATCATCATTTCAGCCAGCCCAGAAATTAGCAATAATGTTTTACTGCTGTCCATACACAATCTTCACTATGCCCAGCATACTCGTTTTTGTCCATGCATATCATGCTGCCCTGAAATCAGAGATGTCATATTGCTGTCCATATCATTCAGCCTGTAGCTTCGTCAAGTCTGTCCATAAATAAAATATCTTCATCCATGTCCTCAACATCTTTTATCTAGCATTAATCAACATTTAGTCCACACAGTCATATCAACACCATGTCCACAAACATATCACCAACCTCACATCTACAATCAACTCAATCTTATCAATACATCAGGATCATCAAAGATGTCAGCTCAAATATTCAAGTCATCAAGGTTTCTGCTCATGTCTTGAAGAATTTGCACATGCCAAATTCAGTGTTTGGTTCACATGCCGAGATCTCTTTCAATATACAGATATTCAGGCTCACACAAAGTTATCTAGTACCCTGCCTAGTTTTTCTTAAACCCAGCCAAGAAAAATAATTACAAGTCCCTGCTTGTATTTACAAGTACGTTTCATTACAAGACCCTGCTTGTACATATTAACATACATTACTTCTTCAAGATTACATTAATCATTTGTCATTCAGCCAGCATCTTGTTATCTGTCAAATCATATATTCATCATTCAATCATCATTTCAGCCAGCCCAGAAATTAGCAATAATGTTTTACTGCTGTCCATACACAATCTTCACTATGCCCAGCATACTCCTTGTTTTTGTCCATGCATATCATGCTGCCCTGAAATCAGAGATGTCATACTGCTGTCCATATCATTCAGCCTGTAGCTTCGTCAAGTCTGTCCATAAATAAAATATCTTCATCCATGTCCTCAACATCTTTTATCTAGCATTAATCAGCATTTAGTCCACACAGTCATATCAACACCATGTCCACAAACATATCACCAACCTCACATCTACAATCAACTCAATCTTATCAATACATCAGGATCATCAAAGATGTCAGCTCAAATATTCAAGTCATCAAGGTTTCTGCTCATGTCTTGAAGAATTTGCACATGCCAAATTCAGAGTTTGGTTCACATGCCGAGATCTTTCAATATACAGATATTCAGGCTCACACAAAGTTACCACAGATTATCCCCAAACATTCAAGTCATCAAGAGTTCATACAAAAATTCTGCTCATCATTCACTGTCCCTTTCAAGTCAAGCTATATCATTTTTCCAGATTTAAAATATTGTTGCTGCTACCTGTCATATTCACAAACTGCTTCAGCCTCTGTCTTACCGAATATCAGTCCTCCATACATTCAACAGAACGTCCACCCAATTTACAAAACTACTGCTTCTGTGATGCCTGAGATTTGATAAGTAGGACTTAAAAAAATATTTCTACTGAGACTGCTCCAAATCTGTCATCTCCATCGAATGCACTCACAACTTAACTCGAGAATCAGAGAAAAGTTTCATCACTGAAAAAGCTCCACCTCTGCTGCTACTGTCTTAGTCTGTGCCCGAAAATCAGAGAGAGATATAACCAGCATAAAGAAAAACTTCAAATTAGCTACTGCCACTGTCAAAAATCAGTCTCCTGTACCAGCGAAAATTTGCCTCAGAAACAGTCCGAATTTTCCTCAGTGATCCGAAATTTCAGAGCTCTTTTTCCACCGAATTTTTTACTTGCTTGAATGAGGTTGTATGCTGGTTATATATACTGGTTTTCCGTAATAATTTACAGAGACCTGTCAAGAAAAAAATATTTTTATTTTCATCTTGTAATTTTATTTGGAGCCGACTTGTTATTTTTGTATTTTTAATTTTCTTTTTGAATAATTTGACTTTCTACTTCAAAACGTGGGCTTCTTCCAAGGCCACCATTTAATCAAAGTACTTTCAATGGACTCCAATCCCATCATCAATATTAATAACAAGTAACCAAGTATGTCCAAGTGTCATCATTCAACCATGTTTGTGGGTACCAAGTCTTTACCAAGCCCTAGGGTCATGTCCAAGAGTCCATGACCCCATCAAGTCACAAATGACCACAGAAAGGGTCATTTAGCCATGCCCCATGTTCCAATACCCAAGTCATGTCCTTCTTGCCATATTCTTCATGTCATCCAGTGCCTAGACTTTGTCATTAATGGTGTGTCATCAATGACAATCATAGACAGCCATATTCATCATGTATTATCTCCAAGAACTTGAGCTGTAACAAGTTCTCCAATACAAATGTAAAAATTTGTTCATCACCTGTTCATTTGGATTTGTAAAAGATTTTTCCTCAACTGAATGGATGATTTGAACCGGTGCATCTCCTAAGATGGTAGGGTTTGTGCATGGCTCTATGGAAGAAAACATGTCCTTGGATGAGGCCATGTGATTTAAAGCTCCAGAGTCTAGGATCCATGATGATGGAGATGAAGTAGAAATTGCTACAAGTGCATGGCCTCTGGCATTATGTGGTATGTCAGTTGCCTTGTTGTGCTTCTTCTCTTTTACTTCTTCATTGAACTTTTTGTACCTCAATCTTGTTCTCTATTTGGGCCCTTCCTGCAGTATGCACATAATTCCTTCTCCCTCTTGGTCTTGCCATCTTTCGAGTATGAATTTTCCTATGCAACTTCTGGATTGCGCTCCTTTTTGCCTTTGAATTGTGGTTTCTGCTTGCTCATCTTCTTGTTTCCTTGATTTGGCAGCAAGGGCATGCGCCTTTGATGACCTTGGGAAGCCCATTTGATTGAGCTTATCTTGCTCTTGGAGAAGTGAGGGTGCAAAATTGACCAATGTAGGCATCTTCCATGTAGCACCAAGTGCCAATCTTGTTGAATGGAATGAGGAGTGAAAAACAAAATAATCTGGTCCCAATTTTGATAGAATTGACAAAACTAACTAATCATTGTCTTTCTTTATTTTGTACATCTTGAGCTGAAGTAATATACACTTCAATTTTGTGAAGAATACTTGGAGTGATTTGAAGTTACCAAGGCTCAGTTTGAGGAGCTCAATTTCCAATTAGTGGCCTCTCATCTCATCTTGCTTTCCAAAAATGCTAGAAAACTTGGTACAAATTACATTTGGGGATTTCTCAGCTTCAATGTGATATAAGAGATCTGGAGATATTGAGTAACATAGTATCTAAAGGCTTCTAGATCAAAGGAAACAATGAGCACAATCCAAGAGTTGCATAGGAAAACTCATACTCCAAAGATGGAAAGACCAAGAAGGAGAAGGAATTATGTGCATATTGTAGGCTAAGTCACCGGGTTCGCCGTTTTTTTGCCTTGGAAATCGAAAATCGATGAATTTTTTAGTCATCCGCATTAATTCGTTCAAGTTCGGCGCATCGGAATTCGCTGCCGTATATTCTCCATTGTAGAGTCGTCGTGTATTCTCCATTGTGAAGGCCGAGGTGTATTCTCCTTTGTGAAGCCGCCGATTCTCTCAGTCAGCGTGAGTGAAATCCGTGAGTTGCTTTTCACACTGCGCAGAGGGCCGACGCTGGCTGTAGTTGACCGTTGTTGTGAACTGCTGCAGACTCCTCACCGGTCAACTTGAGTGAACTGTGAATGAGTTCTGATGGGCCGACTCCAGCGCCGCTTGGAAGTGAGTGGAGTCGCCACTCGCAGCACTAGGCTTTTTTTTTTTATATTCGGCTGTTTTATTATTTTCAGGTTCATTTATTTTCTTGTTCCTAGGTTCGTATATTTATTGTTTACATTATTATTCTTAATGTTATTATTCTTAATATTAAAACACCTAATTAATATTATTACTCATGTTAATTTTAATATTAATGTTATATATTATTATTAATACTATGATTATACTAAAACCAGTGTTACAAATATCGTGTCGGCGAATATATCGCCGAGGGTCCAAAAAGAAATTATCGGATTTATCGGCAAAAGTGTCGGCAAACATCAGCAATATATTGACAGACTTAAAAAAATACAAAAATATTCATTTTTTTTTCAATTTTCTAAACATCTAAAGCAACAAGAACATCAAATAAACACATTACCACATGAATATGGAAAGAAAACCGATATATAAGACGTATAAGACATCTAGTGATAGATCACACATAAAAAATGAATCGTGTCTTGGATCTCGAGTCTTATACTAAAACCAGTGTTACAAATATCGTGTCGGCGAATATATCGCCGAGGGTCCAAAAAGAAATTATCGGATTTATCGGCAAAAGTGTCGGCAAACATCAGCAATATATTGACAGACTTAAAAAAATACAAAAATATTCATTTTTTTTTCAATTTTCTAAACATCTAAAGCAACAAGAACATCAAATAAACACATTACCACATGAATATGGAAAGAAAACCGATATATAAGACGTATAAGACATCTAGTGATAGATCACACATAAAAAATGAATCGTGTCTTGGATCTCGAGTCCCCGACTATTGAATCACCAAAAAAATACAATCAATGTATCTTATATACAATGAAATCAAGTAAATAAACAATTGATTCCCTCTACCCCTTTTACAAGCAAAGGTAATTGCTCTAGTAATGGTTTTGCCTCTAGAGCTAGAAGGCCCTAGCGGTCATGGGGGTTGTAGTGGACTCTATGTATATTTTAAATCGCTATGTATGTATATGCATCTTTTTAATTAATAAATGAGCAAGGACATTTAAAAAAATGAATGTGAAACATAAACCATAAATAATACATGTCGGCGAATCATTGTCTATATTGGGATCCTATTCATCAATAAAACCCTATGCCTCCCTCCTCTAGGCTCTAGTCCTTGCCTCTACCTTAAATCTCAAAGTGCATCCTCCATGGACATTAGTGAACAACTCAACACCTTACAATTTTGATGAAACTTCCTAATCCAATCATTAAAATAAGGTAGAACAAACTTCCCATCCTTAATAAGTGATTTTGCTTGAGTGAAGAGTAAATTTTTATTAAGGTCGTGACAAAGGAGTTCGACAATCAACACGACCAACATCAAGGTACATTGAGGGGTTGATGTGCTTGATTAAATGCCAATCCCATACCCTCATACATGATAAAATCCATTGGAAACTTTGTAATCCTAAACTCCTGAAAAACTATTAAGTTTGTTGAATTCTGAATGGGATCTAAAACTCTACTTTTTGCATATGAAGTCCGATGAGGTTGGAACCACTCTCAAACATCCTGAAACAATTAATGGTAATGTTAAAAATTTAAGTAAAAGGATAGAAAATGAAAGATAAGGAGAATGTCACTTTTACTTTCAGAATTTAATATTGCCATTTAATATGACCAATTACTAATGAAGAAGGAAACATTTTTTATGGGCACGACAATTTTTTTTCTTCCAAACATTGGAAATGAGAAAAAAAATGCAAAAAATCGCGATATATTCAAAAAATTGGCCAAAAAATCAGGAAAAATATGGGCCGATATATTGCCGATATATCGCCGGAGGGTTAGCATCGCGATATATCGCTATGTTGCCGATATATCTGCAATGTTTGTAACACTGACTAAAACCAAACTAATTCTAACAAATGGATTATTAAAACTAATACTAATATTAACATAATACTAGAAAATGCTAAATACTAATACTAAAAAATTTCATGTATACATATTTTTTTAATTTTATAGTCTCTTGAATTTAATGCCAAATTTTATCACTAAAATTTTTGTTGCCGAATTTTTAACGAACTTCAAAGGCGCCGAACTCAAACACGAATTCGAACTAGGTGACTTAGATTGCAGGAAGGGATCACATAGAGAACAAGATTGCATGTGCAGAAATTCCTATGGAGTATGTTCAGGTTGTGCTCTTGGAAAGCATCTTCAAGAAAAATTCGAGAAAAGGAAGGCATGGTGAGCCTCTTCCATTCTTGAACTTGTCCACAGTGACATAACTGTCCCATTCCCTCACCCATCCATGAGCAGGGCCAACTATGCCTTGACTTTCATCAATGATTGGTCAAGATGCACAAGGGTCTACTTCCTCAAACATAAATTTGAATTCTTTGAAGGTTTCAAGGATTTCAAAGCCCTTGTAGAGAAGTAGTCAGGAAAGGGGATCAAGATCCCGCATCTATGTGCAAAAGAAAGCATTGAGTTGCAACATACAGTTCCGTATACTCTATTTGGGTATTTTGACCTATCTACAGCTGAATTAGGCTCAACCTCTATTCCCATAGTGATCCTATGAAGTCCCTTCATTCACAATTGAATTTCATTTCTTGATTTCCATTTAAAGTAATTGAAGGGGGTAAGGATTT
The DNA here is from genome assembly GCA_027924585.1 of Larix kaempferi. NCBI lineage: Eukaryota > Viridiplantae > Streptophyta > Pinopsida > Pinales > Pinaceae > Larix > Larix kaempferi. The sequence goes on along the minus strand of BSBM01001484.1, from coordinate 4,384,565 downwards.
GCGGTGGAGAAAGCTCCCATTAGAGCAAATTTGGGGTCTAAAATGGGCCTTATAAGAAAACGAGCCACCTCGTAAGAAAACGAGCCATTGAATTCAAGAACCAATAGAATTTCAAGAAAAGAGGCAACCATAATGGTTGAGTTGGCATATTTGACATTAAAAAAACTACATTTTTTAATTCGTATTTTCAACATATGTCCTTGTCAGTTTACTCAAATTTCGAGCGGGAGCACTCGTTGGATGAAAAATTAAATCCCGCATCCAACGAGTGCTCCTGCTCGAAATTTGAGTAAACTGACAAGGAGATATGTTGAAAATACGAAGAAAAAAAGTAGTTTTTTTCTCTTTTCCTCCAAAATTCATAAATATTATTTTATTATTTTCCTTAGGAGGCCCTTTTTAGACCTCAAATTTGCTCCAATGATTCCAACTGATGTGCTCTCCAAAGTGTCTTCAACTTGCAATCATGTATACGAATTCTTCTAGAGTCCCTAATGCTCTGATACCATGTACCTATGAGAAACCTTTTTCTACTAGTCTTGCCTTGTACTTATTGATGAGTCCTGTTGTCACACAACTTAGCAGCCCTTGGATTCCAAGGAATAATCGACTGCTAACCTGGTGGAACCTTAGGACAATACCCTTAAGTGTCATGTGAGTAAGGTCCTCTTTCTTTAGGTCTCCTAGATCCACCAAGGTAGACATGGACTAACCATGGGAGGTTGCTGTTATCACCAAACTTGTAGGTGCCCCTTGAGATGGATCCAAGATGGATGGCAGAAGGGAAGGACAACCTAAGAGGTGCAACCAAGATGGCCTCGACTCCCAGTGGATGGTTGTCACTCCAATCGAGGCAATCTTCACTTTATGGTATCTAGCCCAAGACAACAAACGGGGAGACCCAGATCTACTCCCGACAGGAGAGATCGAACCAAGACACCAGATCAAATCAAGTATAGATGAAGTACATAAGGTGTGTGGCAAACCCTAGATCTATGGATAAAGTCACAAAGTGGGTAATAGGTTGGATCAAGGGATTTAGACAATGTAGATTTGGTCCAACATGTTTATGTGAGTGACTTATGAGGTTTTGAATAAGATCCAGAATCAGGGTACTAGTCAATTGTGAGAAAATCCACTGCCTTGGGAACCGTGTCCAATGCAGGGTGGTTAAGGACCAAATTGGGGCTAACTAGTACCAAAGATGAGCTTGATGAATAGATGTGACAATGTTTAGGTGTTCAAGCATACAAGACAAAGATCAAATCCTAGCTAACCCAACAATCGAAGAAAGTCGATTTAGCTTGGAGAAGATTAGTGCCTTGGGAAATGGGCCAAATGGAGTCGGATGTCCACCAAATTATAGATCAGGGATGTTGAGGTGTTAAGCTAGGTGGATCTTGAAAATTAGGGTCATCCAATGGCTAGATCTCAGTAGATCTGAGATTGAAATGTGCCACAAAGTGACCCAAGTGGGGTTCAACCCTCAAAATGAGGAATGGGGCCCACAAGGTGAAAATCACTAAAGAGACACAGTAGGGGTAGGTTATCAAATGTGTAGATCAAGGATCAAGTGGGATCTGACCTACCCAGGTGCTAGATCATACCAAACTCACCTGTCCAAGAAGTGCGACCTCACTTGGAGAGGCTAATTTGCCTTGGGAAATGGGTCAGATGAAGGCCAATCCTCACCAAACTACAGATCCGAATCGCCGTGGATACTGTAGAGGTGGGTTTTAAATTTTATACCCAAAAGCCAAGTAGATCAAGCTAGATCTGAAAATTGTAAAATGAGGGCTTTGAATTATGAGGGTTTGAAGCATTTAGACAAATGGATATATCATGGAGAGAGAAATTACCTTGAGATCATACCTGAGTGTTGGAATGAGATGCCTTGTTGTTGAGGAAGACTCCCGCAGAGATCAAATGAGAACTTGTTGAATTTGCTTGCCGAAATGATGCCCTAGCCCACAAGTGCGACCTCCTCTACCTGTCAAACCAAGGAAAGCGATTTCAATCAGCCAGATCAAGTATGGAGGAAATACAAGTAAAATGCAATGATAACATGAAATAGAAGGTCTTGGGACAGTAATACTCCCTGTTACCAACAAAGAGATCCAAAGAAGTAGTAGGGAGGGTCCTCCCCTACCAATACGTCCTCCTCAAACCAAATCGGCCTCCACCTGTAGATGCAAAAACGTGGTACAAAAATATAGCAAGACAAAATCTCCAAGAACCCAGTGCAAAGGAAGAATCAACGAACGAACTCCAAAAACATTCACCACAACACAACAAATAGATGCAATAATAATTCTCTATTCCAATAATCCAGAGCCAAAAGTCCCCTGTACAATGAGAAGCTCTCTCCTTTAAATAGGGGGGAGAGAGTCCACAATCTAACCACTTTTTAAATGAGTGGCTAAGATTAAAAGATCAAAAGATCTAATCAATGGTTGAGATGAGCTCAACAATACAATACATGGATCAATAATAAAATATAACAATAAGTGGACAAAATCGCCTTAGGAGGGGGGATCCCACCAAATCATGATGACAAAATAGTAGATCTAGCTTATGGTGGGTCCAAGGGGTAATTTTAGACACCCTTGGTCAATCCCCATAGCACAATATCAATAAAATAGCCATCAAAGTACCAAATCATGCCTCTATGGACAAATCGTGAGCCTTAGGAGGCTCCAAAAATCATCAGAAAATGCCATAAGTGATGGATGTGGGTCCCGATGAAGCTGAAATTGCTAGAGAAGGTGTGGAAGACATCCCACTCATCATCACTGATCATCCCATGCCATAACATTGCTTCAGTAGCCCAAATCGAATTCCTTTGTAGCCATTTCTACCATTTCTGAACTGCCTCGAGAAACGTGAAACTGCCCGAACTGCCTCCTAGAGTCCCTGCGCTGTCAAGGTGAGCTCACCAATGAGTCTGAGAGGGGGGTAATATGATAATAACAAGTGGCTGTACCACCCCCTCCATGCACAACGCCCTAAGTGAACCAAGGAAATCTCATCAATGCTCTGACAAGGCCTCCGACAGACCAAAACTGCACTAGGACAGCCAATTGAGGCTCAATCATCACTGTAACTGCCCGGAACTGAAAATAGACTGTCTCATTGGACTCAGAAGGTCCAAATCCATCTAAGATGTGTACTCATACACCATATAAACCTCTGCATGGTCCAAAATAAATACTCATCATATCCGACAGACCAAATAATAATAACCTGTAAGAGTGCTGAAATGCACAAATCATCATCATAAGCCTGAAACCACTGCATAAGCCCACCAAGGTGACTTGTACCAGACCATGATACATCATATCCGACAGACCAAATAATAATAACCTGTAAGAGTGCTGAAATGCACAAATCATCATCATAAGCCTGAAACCACTGCATAAGCCCACCAAGGTGACCTGTACCAGACCATGTAACATCTATCTGTAACACCTGAGGTCTGTCATCTCATGTCCTGTGGTTGACTTTTGATCAAACTGAGGTTTGACCAAGTCAACATGACCAAAATATAACTCAAACTGTCATCAAGCTGCTGCAAGGTGTCCAAGGTTAAAACATGCTTTACAATCCATTCAATTAGCAATTATAACAAGAAGTAATCATTACTGGCGATCTAAATCCAAATATAATAAGTCATAATTATTATTTATTACTTAGACTAGACTTTCAAGGTCATACTCACTTCATAGTTGTGATCAATTTGCTAGTGAAGGGTGAAGGCTAAGAAAAACATGGCTAGGCTAGAGGGAATGACTTACTGACTTAACACTGTGACACTTTGGAAGTGGAAAAGGGAATACACACCATAGCATATAATGGACAAGCAACAACACAGGGAATGGCGGTGTCTCACAAATGGATAAGTTGTTCAAAGAATGTTTATTCACCTTACACAGATGTGCACAATCCATAATACAAAAGAGGCCAGCAATATTTTTGATATAGCATTTAAGTTCCATTGCTTTTTGGGCCTAGAGTTTCCATAGCCTTTGATCTATGTGTGTTTACAAACACATTGCATAGATTTACATTTATTTAGGCTTCTTGTTGCAGGTGTGTTTTTAAGGCACTTGTTTACCTGTGAGCACTTCTAGGTGTGTCACAGATAGCTTGTTTACCTAGGCATTTTACATTTCACAAAAGATATAACATTTGATATTTCATAGCCATTTTCATTTGGCTTGCCTTTCATTCATGTGTGTTTAGAAATACATTGCATGAATGGGCTTTTCATACGAGATATAACATTTCGCTTCCATACTTTGCATTAATGGCAGCACTAAAAGTTTCAGGTTTAGCCAACAACATCTTTAGTGACTAGGGGAAATTCACAAGGAAATCCAACTCACCATAGGTAAGTTTTGTCACCAACTAAGAGCCGAGACACAATAAACAGGGAAGCTTATCCAATATAGAGGCTACAGTGGGGAAAAGGTCCTCCATGCCACTAGTCAAGTAGTAAGTCAATGTAATGAATCAACTGGGTAAGTCATGGATGGATGAAGACAGTGAATAATGAAACCGACACTAGCAAGCCAAAGTATGGTAGGAATGATCACCTCTATTCTCCCTAGGGAGGGTAAAACCAATGAGTATAGGCCAAGAACTTCTAAGTCTGAGTAGGGACAAGTAAGATATATATATAAGTATAACCAGGTCCACATATCTATATGATCGCCAGATCATGATACTAAATGCTAAGACATGCTAAGAAAATGGAAATAAAAGCAATATAACCACAACACCATAATATACCTGCTGAGTCATATACCTGAAAGATCCTCATCTGAACAATCATCTGTCCTTTGAAACTGTTGCTGTAACTCTGGGCACTACTGACTGCTCTGTACAAATGGCTAGATAGCTACATCGGCCATCTCTTTGAGTGTCCTGAAACTCAGTCATGGCATGGGGAATAAAACTGCTGTCCAAAATCTGATAGTGATCCATAATAGATGCTCATCTCAGCATCTCAATGCAAGGGAACTGGCTGAATAGTGTACTGGAATCAGAAAAATAATGTATGGTAGCCCGACTACTATATATGTGATAACAGTTGCCTCAGTTAAGATTTTCTGGGTACTTTCCAATGAAAACCATCTTTCTCACATTACTCACAAGACTGATTTCTAGGAGGAGACAGAGTGCCCTTGGATTTAGCAAGGGGAGAATATGGTACCCTGTGGGGGAATGCTAAAGGGTTTGAGGTTAAAGACTTTGAAATGGCCCCTTAAGCAAGGAAGAGTTAACTAGAAGGATTTAGAAACAAATAGCAAGCTACTCTCCATTAAATTAGTGACCCAAAATATGACTAGGAAGAAAAGGTGAATGGCTGTCCTAGGGTTTAGATGGCAAGAAATGGGATTTCTGGACAACTGAGTTTAAGTATGTGCCTAGAAATTAAAGTATATGTCACTACTGAGTTCTTAAACGCTGAGGTTAAAGGTTAACAACCTAGTTTTAAGTTCAATTTTCAATTATTGTTAATTTTAGAGCTTAAATCTGAAGGTTATGAGTGTAATGAAGGTGTTGGTCATTTCTTTAATTAAACTTTTGGAAGTGTAATTATTAAACATCTATTAGTTGGGATCTTGATGAATTCTCGATGAAATCACTTGGGAGTTTCCTTGTATGAGTTCTATGATATGTTCATAACCCATACCAATCTATACCATGCCAAAAACTGTTTTGAATTATCCATTTTCTTGCTGTTCCAAATTATTAAACTAGAACTTGGAGTTTTTTAATTGAAAACATAGGAAAATCCATTAATTAAAGCCTATTTGTCCATATGGGATGAAAATCACATTTAAAAGGATCAAATTGGCTTCGAAAGGATGAAATATGATGAGTGATGATAAGGTATGACCACATATTGTTGGCTGGTCCTGTTGACCAAGTCAAAAAGTTGAAAAAGTCAACTTCGGTCAGAGTTGGACAAAGTTGTCAAATAAATGAATGGACTCCTCCAATGTCTTTGGGAGGACAAAATAACATCTCAAATGGTTTATATTGATGACATACTAGGGCTATGATACTTACATACACTAGTGATCCATTTGAATCATTGCATAACTTCAAACATAGAAAAATAATACATAAATTAATATAAAGCACGAGATTGATGTTTTATAAACATGCCACCATTTAAACAACATCAAGAGCATTACGAGAACCATTTCTCCTTTGGGTGAAGTGGATGGAAAAGTCAACAAGGTTGGTCAAAGATGACTAATTGACTCAAGATAAGGGGACAAGGGCGATTCTATGACATTCATCAATCATGTCAACATTAGGGAGTGTCTCACAAATGGATGAAGTGTAAGGAGGTACTACCCTTTTTGATCTTAGCAAGCCCTCTTTTGTAATTTTCTTTTGATTTTTTTTCTTTTTCTTTCTTTTTGCTCTTTTTGTTTTCTTTTTTCCTTTAGTTGGCTAATGGCTGAAAGGTACTGACCTGGGATGCCTTCCGGGCATTAGTGATGACACGAGCTCAGCTCCGTTGCCAATGAGTGTCCATAGGCCCGATGAAGTTGTCAAAGAAATGCTTGTTTAGAGCAAATAAACAACACTTCTTCATTCAAGGAGTACCTACCCTTCCAACCACTAACCAATTTCAAGGAGACAAGGAAACTTGTTTTAGGTCTAAGGAGGAGCATTGCTCCATGGAAACTCTCTCCCCTTAATGATAGCCAACCCGAGGGTTTTACAAGTGAGCCTTCTATTTCATCAGGAAGATCATTGCAACACAATAGAGTAGAGACACTAGGGAAAATAAGGAGACCTTCATGGTGAAGGGGTTATAGAGGGGAAGTCAAGAGTCAATCTGTCTAGCCTTAGCCAATGGTTTCAAGAAAGAAAGGTGGAATGATGCGGAGATGGACAAGTCATAGGTGGAGCCAAAAGGAGATTTATGGTCTTTGTAAGGCTCAAGAGATGTTAGTCAATGGTATGTGCATAAAAGAACCACTTCCATGTACTAGCCTACATAACATTCCTACTAACCATGCTTATCAGAATCAACACGTATCAGTAACATGAGTAACATGTAGTACAATCATCAATAAATACCATATATCCATGATAAAATATCCTCAAGACATGCAATTGGCATTGAAGCATAATGGCATGGTATCATCACAAGGAAACATATGGCAAGCATAATATAGCATCTCAACAATGATGACAATCTTTGTTATGCAAAATTGAATCTTAGCCATGATCTATGCAACCAAAAATGAGGGTAAATAACCGCATATACAATCTGGTATAGCATTTGCTTCCATGGGATACAAGTGCTTTGAGGGAGAGAGTGCTTGAGAACTGTAGAATCTCTAGGCCGCAACAACAATTAGGAACAAAACACCTGCAATGATAAAATATGCCCTTCTCACAGACCATTCATTAGTAACTGATAATAAATATATAATAAAGCAACTATAAAGACAATAAAGTGCTCAATTTTTTTTAACTATTATGCATAGATGAAATCTAATCTTGATAACATGAAAGGAAAATGCTCAAAAATGTGAAATCACAAGGAACAAAATGAAGGAAAATCTATTCTAAGGTTCAAAGGTGAACTTATTTATCCTACCTACACCAAGCTAACTTGTAAAAACAAATGCTAAGTGAAATAAAAAGATCCAATGGAACCATTTACTGAATGGATTGATTTGTCTTCCTTTTTGTTTAATGTTAAACCAAGCCAAGGATAGATTGATAAGCAAGTGATTAAACAATGGGGTTTCCATCATTCCTTGATTGGAATTTTGAGGGGGATTATGATGCTGAAGGGTGAACTCGAGACAAGGTCGAGACTCACTTTTGCAAGCTTGCTCAATCCAAATGTCAATGAGATGGTCAAATTGAAAAGAAACATTTACCAAATCATACTGTGAGAGATGGTGAAGTCAAGGCATGTGATATTTCAGAAGGTTTACTGGCACTTGTTGGTCTCTCCAAAAAATTTAATCAAAGAAGTGTGATTCAACATGATGAAAGATCATTGCCAAAATAGACCACCATACAAAAGGGAAAATTCGAGAAAAAGTAGAAATTGAAATAAGCCCAGAGAATTTGAATAGAGACGAGGGTATGAAATTGAGTGAAACATGGAAACCATTACTTCACCTTCTTCAGAATGATAGATCACTTAATTTTTAAAGGGCCGACTTTGATTTTAAGCTAATATAGCTTATATTTATAAGTGGGTTGTAAACATTAATCTACGCCTGAGCATTTTAAATCTCTTGAGGATGATCCCATAGTAGGGATAAAAAAGTGAGTTCTTAAAAATGCTGGAACGCAGATCCTCTCCACTTATGATGAAAGATTCTAAGAATGGAGCTGGGAGGGTGGAGTGAGGAAATGCATTTTGCCCCATATGATTTATAATTATTGACCTTAAGATCTCATGAGATGAAAGGTTGTGTGATTGTAGATCATTGGTGTTATTGTTTACATGAATGGATTCAAGATTAGTAACGAGGTCAATGTTCAGCTTTGGAAGATGGGGTTTTAATTCAATTATTTTTTTCACTCCGTCATCCCAAAATCCCCAATCAAATGAATCATAGTTGGGTTTTTCTAAGGATTCCCTACAATTATCACCCCAATATTTATTCGATTCTGAGGAATGTTTTGAGGCAACTAGCCCTTGATCATCCTTATCCGACTGATTGCTAACCATACAGTGATTAGGAAATTTGCTCTTCTAAAGTTGGTTTCACAGCTTCCCAAATGGAATCCCCAATTGTGGATGTTTCTTTCGAGGAATCACTTAAAGATTGAATATGGACTTCATCAAGAACCTCCTTTTCTTTGTCTTTCCATTCTTCATCTAGGATTTCTAGATCAAGAATAGCTTGCAGAATGGAATAGGGAGAATTAACTTGATTAGTAATAATTATAGATTCTTGGTGAAGATTATCAGTTTCCAACCATAGGTTGTATTCAAGTTATCATTTGTACCTACCCTAGGTAGCAAAGATAAGAGTATTTAGAATGGTGTCATGAATATCCCCTTGAATTTTCGCAAAAGGTTTGAAAGAATTATTTTCTAAATACTCCGACTCTCTTGTTGATTGTAGGTTCACTCATTAGATCGTTCAAGGAAACTTGGACAGTTACGTCAGAAGGGTCTCAATCCAACTGATGAGGGAAATCATGGGTATCGTCAGGTTCTCGATATTCATTTTCATACCCATGAACAATCCTATCACTATACTCCCACTCATCCTCATACTGCGATGATGATTCCCCCTCATCATTGATTTTCTTTAGATCTTGGATTGTTTGTCTTAATTGATTTAACATTTGAGACATTTGATATACATCTGAGTTCATTGTGCCTCTTTGATTTGTAATTCCCCAGTGGAGTCTCTATGTAGGTTCACCAACAGAGTTGCTATGTGAGTCGCCAGGTAAAGATATAGATCAATTGACCAAAATATTTGTCATTTAAAACACCAAGGAACTCCTTGCTCTCCGACAACGACGCCAAAAATGTTGTCACACAACTTAGTAACCCTTGGATTGCAAGGAATAATCTACTGCTAACCTGGTGGAACCTTAGGACAATACCCCTAAATGTCATGTTAGTAAGGTTCTCTCCCTTTAGGTCTCCCAGATCCACCAAGGTAGACTTGAACTAACCATAGGAAGTGGCCCCAATCAAGATTTTCCAGATACTTACTAGTGAAAACTAGCTTTCCTGTAGTACTCACAAGATTGATTTCTAGGTGATAGAGTGCCCTTAGATTTAGCAAAGGGAAAAATATGGCATCCTGTGGGGAATGCTAAAGGGTTAAGGTTAAAGACTCTGAAATGGCCCCTTAAGCAAGGAAGAGTAACTAGAAGGATTTAGAAACAAATAGCAAGCTACTCTTTATTAAATTAGTGACTCAAAAGATGACTATGCAACAAAGGTGAATGGCTGTCCTAGGGTTTAGATGGCAAGAAATGGGATTTCTGGACAACTGAGTTTAATTATGTTCCTAGAAATTAAAGTATATGTCACTAATGAGTTCTTAAATGCTGAGTTTGAAGGTTACTAACCGAGTTTTAAGTTGAAGTTTGAATTATTGTTAATTTTAGAGCTTAAATCTGAAGGTTAATAGTGTAATGAAGGTGCTGGTATGAGTTGAAAGTGTGTCTCAACCTATGCTGCATGGGAACGCCCCCCCCTTTGGCCCCTGCTCTCGAAGCTCGCTTCCAAAGGAAGCATCCAGGAAGCGCTGAAAAAAGCGTGCTTCCTAAACGCACTCATACGGGAGCGTTTTCAGGAAGCGTGCTTCCTTGCAAATAAAAAACGCTCCCTCCTTTTTTCTCAATTTTTCTTAAGAAAAAAACCAAAAAGTACGAGAGCGTTTTAAGGAAGCACGCTTCGTTGCAAAACGCTCCTTCCTAAATGCTCCCGTACGGGAGCGTTTTCAGGAAGCACGCTTCCTTGCAAAAAAAACTCTCCCTCTTTTTTTAAAAATTTTTCTTAAGAAAGAAACCAAAAAGTTAAGTGATGGGTGTGGGGGAACCAACCCTAGGCCCATACTAATGCTATATAAAGGAGGAAAAAGCTACTCTAATAGCAAAAAACCTAACCTTAGTAATCATCAGTAACATTAAATGGTAATATTAAAATCTTAAAGTAAAATTTGACATTCTCCTCATCTTTCATTTTCTATCCTTTTACTTAAATTTTTAATATTACCATTTCTGGATGTTTGAGAGTGGTTCCAACCTCATCGGACTTCGAATGTAAAAAGTAGAATTTTTTATCCCATTCAGAATTCAACAGGCTTAACAGTTTTTAGGATTTCAGGATTGCAATGTTTCCACTAGATTCTATCATGTATGAGGGTATGGGATTGACATTTAATCAAACACATCAACCCCTCTATGTACCTTGATGTTGGTGGTGCTGATTATTCAGATTGATGTTTGTGGTCTCAAAACTAGTATTTGAAGAATCCATAGTTTATAGCCTATTTATTGATGTACTTTGGTTCAGATATGGATTGCACTTAGTGCTATTTTGGTTGTATGCACTCTTACTTGCTATATACATGAGAAAATTTGTATATCTGTGTATAATGGTTTGAATTCTGATGGATGCACATGGTTTTGTTGACATATATGCATCAAAATATATATTATATAAAAAACGCTAATGAAAATGCTCCCACTCCGGAAGCTTCTGAAAATTTTGCTTTTCGCTTCGCTCCCTCTCCTTGCTCCACACTCCCGTCCCCGCTCCCAACAGTATAGGTCTCAACAAAATAACAACTTGCTGGTTTAAAAATCAGATTCAAGAAAAATATGGCAGCAAACAAATAAACCACACTAGAGAAAAATCTCTAATACTCAACGATGGAAAATGCAACTACAATATTTTTGAATGCATTCCCCACCCTTCTAAGCATGTATTTTCAGATTTGTACATGCAAAATATTGATTTGATTTGCATGCCTAGAGTGCAAAAATACCTTAGTCAAGTAAAATGAGATTTCCTCTAATGCTTAGCAAAATTTCAGTAGAGAGATTTTTGCATTGATTGGAGAAAGAAGAGATAATAAAAGAACCTGTCCCCAGTGTTGTGATGTTGGGCTTGGAGTTGAATCACCCCTCCTAATGCCTTGGCATGCAATTGAAATCCACGATTTGCATAGGTCTCAAGCAGTGAACAAATCGATTCCTCTAAGGTGCCCTTTTTCCTCACCAACGCTCCCAAACAACTCACTAAATCAATCCCTGGCAAATGAAAATCGGTGAGAAGTCACAAATGCTTGAGAAAAACCAGCAAGGATGTTAGGAACATATTGTATGAAGGATAAGAAATCAAACGGAACAATGGAAGCTTAAGCATTAGATCACTGAAAGATAAATTCTTACCATGAACCACAAAACATGATACCAATTGTAATTTCCAGCATTATACAATAGAAAACATCATAGATATTACCACAGATTCAAACCAGATCTCAAATGCATACCAACAGAGGAAGGTAAGAACCAAAATCTAAGTACATGTGACCAAGAACACATGAGAAATGAAGAGTAGAAACAAAGTTTTTCTATTGATCTCCAAAACTGTCTCTTTCGCAAAATGAAGTTCAATCTCTTTTTAAAGATAGAGCAAAATCCTTATTGCTAAAGAGATGGAGGGATGAGATCTTCATTTAAGTCTCACTCTTTACATCAATGGCTGAGATTATAACACTACATTCACGTTATTCAGTCATGCTTTGCATACTAGTCGACTTATTATAGATGCTCTACTTACTTCTTTGCTACAAACCTCAAGGATAATGCTTTGTCTCAGCCAATTCTAAACTTGACTCTGCCCAAGAACTAGATACAATCTAAGAACCTCCTCAACCTGTTTACTCACTATATCTGCACCTGACCTCGGCCTATCTCTGCCTTATCAAATCAAATATACCAATGATGGTACAGGGCATCCTGCTGTAAGTGTTCATTTCTTTGATGCTTATGAGTTCTTCTACCAACAATGAAGATTCCTAAGCCTTTCCTTCATCAAATCAAGAGTTGCATCTTTCCATATTAAAGACCTCAGGATAGGGCACGCATTGCTGGCTGTATTTATGATTTTGCAGTGTCTTGTGAACACAGTGCTTCTTCAAGACTGGGAATTTCTTCACATGTTGTACATGATAATCCAAATAGCAGAAGTAATGGCACTACTCTTTGTATCAAATAACACCCAAAGACTTCCCTCTTATGGATACCCTGCATGCTAGGTTTGCTAGCGTTTCCTTTAGACCTATCACACCATTATAAAGGGCATCCTTATGCGATGTGGAAACCAGATTGATAATGCATCATTTTTGTCAAAATACAGAACCTATTAGATCGATCCACCTTCGCAGTCATAGAGAACCCTGTAGCACATGATGTCTGCAAATGAGACAAACCTTCTTAATCTCTGCGTGGATGAACTGAGATGAGTACGTTCTCCAAAGTCAAACAATTGCTGCATGGATGAGGGAAAGAGATATGTCATGTAATGTCAATCTCTGCTATTTCAATGTGAATATGCTCTGCCATCTTCAGCATGAGTGAACTCAGTGATCACCTGAATATTAAATGCACATTCAAATTAGAGAGCCCAAAATTATTTCACAAAATCACTTCTGCGAGTTGCCATATCTCTTGCTGTCTGCAATTCCAATATGTATACCCTGTGTTTTTCACATTAATGCTACCTGCAATAATGAACCCAGATTAAAAACTCTCACACCTGTGTTTTTCACATTAGCGTTACCAGAAAGAGAGCTATCCACTTTCACACCTCAAATCAATTGATCTCTCATATGTATTTATATGTGATTTGTGTGGACCAAAGCGTGAACTCTTTGCTTAGCCAATCCGTGGTAATGGGAGATTTTATTCAAAGTAATTTTAGAACCATCTTTCCCTCCAATGGATGGGTGAGCGCCTTCACTTTTCCTTGCAAGCGAGTGGACTTGTTGTGGACCAAAAGCGCTTCCACAAATGACCACATATGGGTCATTTGTAACAATTACGGACCCAAACTTGTTCAAGGGTGAGACGAGTGTATTTTAATGGTTCTTGTTATCACACCATAGTAGCAGGGCTACTATTCTTGTTTAGCAGATATCTGCACATTCCAGAGCTTCCATTATTCAGAGCATGGCTATGATGATTGTATATTTTGTGATCACTCATGATCAGAGCAGTGTATTATTCAGACTTATGTTAGACCTTGTGTCAAGGCTGAGCCTTGAGAGTTCAGATTTGATGACCGATGTCACCCTTTATCCCATATAGTTTCAGTTCAGTGTTTAGAGATGTATTGCAGCAGTGTTTCAGATGATATATGATGATTATTATTGTGATGATGTTATATGACCTATGGATATTTTATCATTCACTGTGGATTATTATCTTGTTAATTTAGTCATGTTCACAGCATCTGCTTGGTATATTATTCCTGATGTGGCAAACTGTTTAAAATGAATTATAAATCATAAAATGGACATTTACTTGCACATTTAGGTTGTTTGACAAAACTCACTGGTTTACCACCTTACATAGATATGGTCTTTCCTGACACCAGTTGTCTGCTAGTGTAGACTCCATACTCACTTGACTCCATCCATACATGACTTTCCTTGTTTGACTTTAAACCTTGACCTGTCTCATTTGACTTTCTGATATTGAGGATTTCCCCATTTTTCTACCTCTGTGTTTGGACCGCATCCCTGTATGTTCTTGTCTCGGCTCTAAGTTGGTGACAAAACTTGCCTTTGGTGAGTTGGATTGTAGGCCTAAATCATTCTGGTCGGTTATCCCGATGTTTGGCATTGGCTCGAACTCCCCCTAGTCACATGAGATGTTGTTGGCTAAAACTGAAAGCTCATGTACTACTTATGGAAACTTATAAATTCGCCCATGGAAACTAAAAAGGGCAAGAGCGATGAACTGTTAAAAATACTCCTCGAAGAGTATAAGAAAGGTCCAAAAAGCAATGGTTCTTAAAAGCTATATCTAAACAATTGCTGACCTTATATATATATGAAAACATGCCCTGGATGCAAGCTGCAACTAGTTGTGCTTATAAGCACACCTGAGATCCGAAGGGTTATGTAGCCAAAAAGGCCATGAAATGAAATTGAATGATCCTAATGAACCTGGATCAACTTGATGTAGACATGATGCCTAAGTTGAATAAGCACTCTCTAAACAACTTATCCATTTGTGAGGCACAACCATTCCCTGTGTTATTTTGTCCAACACAGAGTTTGTAGCTTCCCCCTTCTCCCAGTCCAAAGTATTTTTGAGTTAAGTTAGACAAGTCAACCCCTTGGCCCAACCTTGTTCCTAGCCTTCATCCTTCACTAGCAGTTTGACCATGTCCAATGGGTGAGTTTGTCATTTGAACTATTGTGCAAGTAATCTCATATAATAAAGGAATATGCTAACTTGATTAATGCCACTGAATGGATGTTATACTTTGAGCTAGGCTGTGAGAATGATTAGAGGAACATGTCTTAGTTTACTGATATGATTTTCCTTGGTTATATATATGGACCTAGTCAAACCATAGTTTGACTATGGTCATTTCTTGAGATCCGTGATGATGTGGGCCACATACGCTTATAGATGATGATTGATGGAACCACATACTCTTGATGATGATGCCATATGATGGATATAGGATACAGATGATGATTGATTGCAGTTCAACAGTTTTATTTATGACTCTAGATCATCAGATTATACACTGTCCATATATGGTGGACCCTACAGCTGGCCCAGTAGGGCAACCCATGGTGTATGAGTACACATTCCTAGTGGATTTGGGTCCTCTGGATCCAATGAGACACTTATCTTTCAATTCCGGGCACTTCTGACAGTGATTGATGCAGTTTTACACTTGTTGACCAGATTTGGGGTTGATTTCCCAGCCTGAGCAGCAGGGGCCATGAGAGGCCAGTTCATCTAGGGCGCTGTATGAGGAGGGGGTGGTCCAGCCACTTGTTTTTACCATTTACCCCCCCTTTTGGAGAGCCTGGTGGGCTCAGTTGGACAGCACAGATGCCCTGGGAGGCAGTTTTGGCACTTTCACAGTTACCGAGGCAGTTAAAAAATGGGATAAAGTGGTCACTGAGGAATTCGATTTGGGCAATCGAGGCAAGGTTTTGGCACTTGGTTTTCACAGAGGTCTTCCAGGGTGATCCCACTATCTTCCAGCCAGTTTTCACCATGTGGGTAGGCCCACAGCGATCTCAGGAGGTCTTTTACTGCTTGTCTATCACAGATTTTGAGGACAGATTTGATCATTTATATTATCTTGGATATATTTTATTATTTTATTGTGCCTTGGGGATGAGCTAGTAAGGATTGATGCCTCCTAGCCCCACCATGTGCTTCTTATGTTATGTCCTAGTCATTATGAGGTGGATTTTTGTGCTTTTACCCCTCTAGTGGATGACGTCATCCTCACTTTGTACCATTTAGTTACGGCGTCATCATTATATTGGGTGATCCATGTGATATATTGTTATGATTCATTATTAGCCATTGATCATGTATTGAGATCTTTTAATCTCAACCACTCATTTGATGTAGTATTGTAAAGTGGTATAGGGTTTTGGTCTTTATTATCCTATATAAGGAGGAGACCCCCTATTGTATAGCTCACCTTTGGAGCTCTGGAATATTGGAATAGAACACTTCTTTGTGGAGCATATCTCTCTTGTCTTATGGATTCTCTTGCATCTTGAGTATACAGTATCTTTTCTATGTATCGTTGTGGGTTTTGGTTCTACAACTATTTGTCTTGCAGGGAAGTCGAATTGGTGGAGAGGAGGGCGATTTCTTGAGGGTTATTGTTGGAGGGATCCACATATTCTCTCTTGGGTTGATCTTGGTGAAAGGGAGTAATATTAGTGTATCTTTGTGACATAGTTGATGCTTTCTATTACATCTTTCTACCATTTTCATAATCATCTTGCTTGACTTGTTTCTATTGATCTTGTCTTATAGTAGGAGGACGATTTGGCTTCTTTGAGGAGGACGTTTGGCTTGGAGCAACAAAATTGCACTCTTGAATATACACATAGGAGAATGCTATCAATTTGCAAGGTGGCCATAAGCAATTGAGGTAAGATCTACAAGGTATGTGTCCCTTTCCATCCATTCTCTCTTCATTGGTCACAAACCCTAATTAATCAAAACTCCAATTTTGGTTTTTCTTAGATCTACTTAGATCTAGCCTTGCTTTTGAAAAGAACTTAAAAACCACCTCTATAGCATCCAGCCCTAGTTGGATCTATAGTTTGGTGGTGATTGGGTTAAAATTTACACACTTTTCAAGGCAATATAGCTCTCTTGAGGCAAATCGCACTTCCTTGGGAGAGGCTTGTTTGGTTAGATCTAGCATATGGGTAGGGGAGATCCCACTTGATTCATAATCTACACACTTGATAACCTACCCCTAGACTCTTACTTTGGTGATTTCTACCTTGCGGGCATCATTCCACGTTTCAAGGGTTTAAAACCCCATTTTGGACTACTTGGCACCTTAAAACTTAGATCTAGTAAGATCTAACCCTTGGATTGTCTTGATTTTCTGGATCCACATAGATCATTGCCTAAACTACTTGGATCTACAATTTGGTGGCCATTGGATTTGTTTTGATACCCCTTTCCCATCTTTTAGCCCTCCTTGAGCAAGGTCGCACTTCCTTGGGTGATTGAGTTTGCCCACTTTGAGGACGTGGGTAGTTGAGATTTTTGTGGATTTGGAACGGGCATACCTTGAAACCTAGGTCTAGAGTATCATTTTGTGACGATCTGCCTTGGGGGTATCATTCCTTATTTTAAGGGATTGTGGTCCACTTGGGTCATATCATGAAACCCTAGATCTAGTAAAATCCAACCATCATATCCCAATTAGCCCACTTGATTTGCATACTAGATGTCCCGATCTACACTTTGACATATCTTTTGACTCCGTTAACCCAGCCAACAAGGCACTAGTCCTCCTTAGGCAAGTCGCACTCCTTGGGAATTGTGTCAAACCTTAGATCCCATATGTGGGTATTCCTAATTTCAACTTAGATCCATAGATCTACTCACTACATATTGACTAGTACCAATTGCATCCCTTAATTTCACCTCGTGGGTCCCATTTGAATCATTCACATATCCCAAGAAAGTAGGTCCCACTTGTAATACATGGTACTTGATCTTGTCATTATAACTAATCATGTGGCCTTAATCATATATTGGTTGAAACACTAATCATCTCTCAAACCATCATCAACCATACTTTAACTTCTAGGTCCACTCTACCTTGCATTGGTTTCCGTAACTTACCATTTACTCATCCCTAGGAACCTTTGCTTGTGTCCAATCATCTTTGATTGGTTATAGGGTCTCCCCTTAGGTCTTGATTTATTTAGATCTAAAGTGAAGAGTGCCTCGGTTGACGTGACTCCCACCTTGCATTGGGAACCGTGGCATCTCTTGGGTCACCTCTTTAGTTGTCCATCTCCTCTACCGTCCTGGATGGGATACCATTGGGGGCAACTACAAGTTGTGTGATAATAGTTCTCATATGCACATATTTCATATTTGGACTGAGCTTGCCCATACATCATTCATGTAACACATAAACTAATCACTTCGACCCAACTTTGACCGGAGTCCAATGCTTGAATGGTGACACTTGGAGATGATCTAATAGGTGAAAATCCATGTCAATCCATGGGTGTAGAGAACCCATATGCCTGATTTCTTCCTTGAGGCATGCAACCATGTCGATGTATGAAGGTGGGTGCTGGAAGTATATGAGAAGTACCGGAACCTATCATTAGGTTGTCACCTTTGTCATTTGTCTGGTACTGGAACTAGTATCGAAATTGGTACCGAAACAAGACTTGGGTACCGAACCACAATTCTGTCATCATCATTGCCTCAAGCCATTCACTGTCACAACATCATCATCATCATCACTGCCCCATCATCATCATTACTGCTACTTTGACATTAATGACCTCGGTAGACCTTTTGACCCTGTTGACATCAATGACAACTTTACTTAAAAAATTCTTGATAAAATCACTTGGGAGTTGCCTTGGATGAGTTAATAACCCATACCAATCTATACCATGGCAAAAACTAATTTGTTTATCCATTTTCTTGATGTTCCAAATTATTAAACTAGGACTTAGGCTTTTTTAATTGAAAACTTAGGAAAATCTATTAATTAAACCCTATTAGTCCATATGGACTGAAAATCACATTTGGAATGATCAAATTGGCTTCCAAAGGCTGAAGTATGATGAATGATGATGATGTATGATGACATATTGTTGGTTGGTTCTGTTGACCATGTCAAACTCCCCTTTGACTAAGTAAAATAAGTTGAAAAAATCAACTTTGGTCAAAGTTGTCCAATGAATGAATGGACTCCTTCGGAAGACAAAATAACATCTCAAATGGTTTATATTGATGACATATTAGAGTTACAATATTTTCATACACTAGTGATCCATTTGAATCATTGCATGACTTCAAACATAGAAAAATATTACATAAATTAGTACAAAACATGAGATTGATCTTTTATAATCATGCCACCATCTAAACAACATCATGAACATTACAAGAACCATTTTTTCTTCGGGTGAAGTGGATGGAAAAGTCAACAATGTTGGTCAAATAGAGGATTGGTCAAAGATGACTAATTTGTTGGTGTAGTAGCGGTGTGAGGCATCACCTCATAGGTCGGCCCAAGAAAGAATAAAATTAAAATACATTTTAATTTTATTGTTGCACAAATAACAAGTCGGCCCCAGTTAAGTAGTCAAGTCAGCCCCAATTAAAAATTAGATTTTCCAGCAAGATAAAGTATAACTAAAAGGGTGCCTCTCCTCATTTTGGACACACAACAACAAGACAAGTTCTCTCTACTAAGAGAGGTTCGCTAATGCAGCTAGGAGATTGATTTTTGGGGTTCTCCACTATTGGAGAAGTTTCTCTCTTGTTTTTTGGGTTTGTGCTACTACTGTCTGGATGTACATCGATCTCTATTGGAAGGCGTGAGCTTGGGGAGACAAATAGCTTTGTCTATGCTTGGGAGATGATTTTTCTTATCATTGTGGTTAAACGAGCTCCACACTCATTTTGTTTATGTGCTTTGTCATTCTTTTAGTGATCTTGGTTATGTTGCTATAAAATCCAACATGGTATCAGAGTAGTGCTAAAAGAAGTCATTGCCTGAAATTAGGGCTCCACATTTTGGAGTGTTTTCCATCACAGTTTATCTCGAAAGGAGCATAAGCAACTCGCCTTAGGAGGGTGCATCTTTCTGTGGTGGCCAATTTCAATTTGGTGGAAGTTCAATTTTTGACCTAATACTGCCGAGGTCAAGACCTAGGGCTCCTTGGATGTAGCCCTTCTGTCCACAGTTTTGGCCAAACTTAACCTTGCTCCAACTCGCCTTGATAGGGTGCATCTCCCTATGGAATCAACTTTCCAAGAATCCCAACTTCAAAATTGACCTGGCTCTTGCTAGGGTTTCTGATCCAGTTGCAGTCAAGATGATTGGGATGAAGGTTGAGGATAGGTTGGATGGGGCTTCCAACTTCAGCTCTTGGAAGTCTAGAGTTCTTCTAATTCTTGAAGAAAATTACATATTGAAGTTTGTAAATGAGAAGGCTCTAGAACCAGAAGAAGAAACATGAAAGAACTAGTGGAGAAAGAATGATGTTAGGGCAAGAAGGATCTTGGTAGATTCAGTAAGAGACCACTTGGTTCCTCAAATTTCTCAGAAGATGACAGTCAGGAAGATGTTTAAAGTCTTGAAAAAGTTCGAAAATAGCAATATCAATTGTGCCCTTGCCTTGAGACAACAACTCTCAAATCTCAAGATCTGGAGGTCATATTCAATTGCTACCTATTTCCTGAAGGTCTCAGAACTCAGAGATTAGTTAAGCACTATTGGAGAAGCAATTGAAGACAAAGAACTTGTTATGTCAACCCTTAATGGTTTCCCTCCTTCTTGGGAACCATTTATTTAGAGTTTCAGTGGACGAACAAAGTTGCCCAAGTTTGAGAGATTATGGGTAGATTGCACTCAAGAAGAGACAAAACTTGCGACCAGAAGCAGATTGCATGAGTACTCAACATGAAGAGACTCAAGCCCTTACAACTCACACAAGAAAGGAAAAGGTAAGGGAAATAAGTTCCATGGCAGAAATGATAGAAGTGAAAGATCAAGCACTACACCAGATCACCAGAAGAAGAAGGATATCTCACAGATTTAGTGCTTCAAATGTCATAAGTACGGTCACTATGCCAGATAGTGCCAATGGCTCAAAGAAGAGAGTTCCAAGCCTCCACTGCTCATGTTGATGAAGACACTCCACATAAGAGGCCAATGAATGATGATTATGAAGAAGGTGCAAAAGACCGTCGAAAGGAGTTCTTCTTCTAGTACTCCCCATGATTGAGATGATGTGACTATCATGAAGATCCAAATCGTGATGGGCTTCCAGCAAGAAGATGAAGATTAGAGGACTCTCATGACTCATACAAGGAGGCAGTGGGAGCCCACCCACGAAACAATAAAAGATAAGTATTTGGATTTATTGCTCTTGTAGATTAGATCTGTTGGACAAATTGTATGCATATCTATATTCCTAAAATTAGGAAGGATGTAGAGCAATGTGATCTAGTTCCTTTATTGATGAACAATAGGCTCATATAGTATTTGTTATGTATATGATTGTTTAAATAGAAGTAATGCTGCACAACTTTTATGAACCCATCTTGGATGCTATCTCCTTCTAACATGCTTAGAGTAGTGCACTCTCTTGATAGTATGTTCTAACGGAGATAGCGGACATCCAGATAGTTTCCATATATATTGTGTGTCGAAGCATTAGCTAAGATGCCTACATATTTTTGAACGATTGTTATTACATTGAAAAATGAATTGATTAAATTTGATTATGCTATTTTGCTAATGATTTGATGGGATTGGACTTGTAGGGAAAAGACCATGTGATATTTCCTACAAGAGAAGGATGATGAGACTTGTTCTGATGAACAAGTGGTGGACACATGGATCCCGTTGATGTTTAGATTGATCAAAAGCAGGAGGTTTCTAGGAGCATGACTCCTAGACAAAGTAGTTAGATGGAAGTCATGACCATGCAGTAGCAGACAAACAAGCACCTAATACATCCATTTATACTAATGATGATACTATTAACAATTGAGAGGATCCTTGATGTACCTGGTCATCACCAGAACAAATAATTATGCTCCAAAGAGAGAACAAGATGCTTAGATACAGAGGGAGCAAAGCGCTCCAACACAGAGGGAGATGTGATGAACATGATTGCAATATCATATAAGTATTAGCCATGTGTCTTGGCTAACGGTGAGTATTCCGATGATAGTACCACATCTTCGCTCGGACACTCTAAGATGGAGTGTGAAGATCTCCCAGACACCCTGTGATGGGGTGGGGAGACTAGTCTCTTGATTCTCTGCCATACAGGTGCATGAATTTTGTCATGTGATTTGTTATTATTTCATTTATTTGCATTTCATGACTAGAATATGGTAGGACAAAAATGTATGCCCCGATATATATGATGCCTCTGTTAGCTGATATGTGTGCAGGGTATCTTCTCCCGATCACTCCGAGAGGGAGGGAGGAGATTGGTCCCATGATTGACTCCTTCAGTAAGAGGGAAGGTTGACTTTACTCCCTAAACAATTTGTGATGGAGTGGGGAGATTGGTTTCATGAATGTATCCCTCGCTAAGAGGGAAGGATGATTACATAGAGACCATGCATTTTCCCGATCACTCCGAGACGGAGTGAGGAGATCTCTCGGACATCCTGAGATGGGATGGAGAGGCCAATGCATTCTCCCGATCACTTCGAAAGAAGTGGGGAGATCTCTTGGACATATCGAGATGGGATGGAGAGGCCAACACATGCTTCATGTATTCTCCCGATCACTCCGAGAGGGAGTGGGGAGATCTCTCGGACATCCTAAAAAGGATGGAGAGGCTAGCGTACATTGGCGCACATTGGTACTTCTGTATAATGCTAATGACTTGGCACTGGGTTGGTGCCCAACAACCTTTGTGGTTGGGAGACTTGTCACTGGGTTGGTGCCCAACAATCCTTGTGGTTGGGAGATTTATGGATTGTAGCTCATTGTTCCTTGAGGTTGTAGCCCATATAGACATGATGAAAGTCTCACATGAGGTTGTAGTCCTTGTGAGCCCACATGAGGTTGTAGTCCTTGTGAGCCCACATGTGGTTGTAGCCCATGGTGTGTTGATGACTCACTAGTGGTTGTAGCCCTAGTGAGCTCATTGAGCTTGTTGCATGTTCCTCGACGTATTGGGTTGAGCTGAGGCACGTTGTCCTTGTGCATGTTCCTTGATGGACTAGGTTGAGCCGAGGCACATTGTATTAGTGCATGTTCCCCGATGGATAGGGTTGAGCTGAGGCACGTTGTGCATGTGCATGTTCCCCGATGAACTGGGTTGAGCTGACACATGAGTGACTCCCCTATGGATAGGCCAGAGTTGTGGAGCTAGTGCATGTTCTCTGATGGAATGGATTGAGCTGATTCACAAAGATTGATTTGTTGACATTTCTCGACGAACTGAGATTGTGTTGGAAGACCTTCCTTATGATATAGAGAAATGTCAACTCAACTGAGTCCATTGAGGAGTATAAATCAACTCAACTCAGTCCATCGAGGAGCATAATATCACATGGTAATTTAACTTAGTCCATCGAGGAGTGTGCCCATGTATCTCATGCATCTCATGGTAACTCAACTCAGCGAGGAGTGCGTCCATGCATCTCATCAGCAAGGGGTGTGTCCATGTATCTCATGCATCTCATGGTAACTCAACTCAACGAGGAGTGCTCCCATGCATCTCATGGTAATTCAATACAGCTAGGAGTGCGCCCATGCATCTCATGGTAACTCAACTCAGCGAGGAGTGCGCCGTGCACAACATATCAATCCGTTGATATGTCCACAACAAAGATCTCTCCCTCACATGGAGAGTTCCACCATTCTCAATCAAGGGAGAATATATTAGTGATGCTGCAAACACCCTCTCAACTCTGCATCATACTGTCCCTTTGGAGCTTCCCACTGGTTAGTCTATCAGCCTATACGAGGTGTCACCCTAGATGCCAATCTGAACTGCATCGTGAACATTGGCTCTGACTCGGAAGCTGAGACATTCAACTTCTTCAGATTCATCACCATAGGTGTAGCCATGGACTTACAGTCCATCATCCCAAATCTCCTCAGGACATCAATAGTATACTTCCCCTGACTCAGGAAGATCTCATTATGCCTCTGCCACACCTCTAATCCCAAGTAATAATGTATTAGGCCAAGGTCCTTCATCTCAAATTCAAAGGCTAACTCCCTCTGCATTTGTCAATGAATCTCTCTCCTCAGAGGTCAACTGAGTAGTTCTCGTCTTAGAGCATTGTCCACTTAGGCACAAGTAATGCTCTAACCACTTCTAGAGTCTGCCATGACTCCAACTGGAAGCCAACTGCTCTTCATGTGGTCCCCACATCTCAGGTAGCATGTTGAAGTAACTAAGGAACTTCAGAGAACTCATCAGCTGCTACTAGCTGCAATCCCTCATAATCATTGGAAGGATGAACATTTGTAATAGAGAGACCAACATTCATTGGAGCCTCTCGCTCCCAACCATCAATCTCCATATGAGATCCTCTGGACCTGTGGGTCATGGGTCCACATATGACTGAATATATATTTGTTGTCACTGCTTAACAATCATCACTTGTTCTTCAGAACAAATCTCATCATCCTTCTCTTGCAGGCCATAGTAAATGGTCTTTCGGGTAAGACAACTTTAGTCACACAGTTAGCAACACTGCATAATCATGAATTTCAATCAGATCATATTGACATTTCAATGCAATGACAGTAGTTCACACAGTTATGTAAGCATCTTAACCAATGCTACAACACAACACCAATCCATATCCTAAACACACTTGGTAACTATCTGGATGCCTTCCATCTTCACTGGAACACACTATCAAGAGCATACACTACTCTTAGTATGTTAGCAAAGAAGTTTCATCCTAGACTAATCAAGGGCTTAGGGGATGCTGTGCAACATTATAGGCTACTTACATACATAACATGCACTACGTGAGTCTACTGCTCGTCAATCTTAGTCGTATATAAATGCATAAAAGAAAACTGTGTCACAGATCTACATATAACTGTTATGAAATATATCCTTTAAATCAAATATTCAGAGATTTAAGGAATAACTCAAATGACAGTACAAATACTTATCTTTCATGTGTTTTGTTGGCTCCCTCTTGATTTCTTCCTCCTTGTAGAAATCACGGGTGTCCTCAGATCTTCATCTTCTTTCTGCAACCTAGATCTTTATACATCACCAATGGCAATCACATCATCTAGATACTGCATTCATTGGTGCACTCATAGAGTGTACTAGAAGAAGTACTCCTTTCGACGATCCTATGTACTTTCCTCAAGATCTTCATTTGCATTCTTTGACCTTTTCAGTGGAGTCTCTTCATCAACATCAGCGTTTGAGGCATGACGCTTTCTTTTCTTTGATAAGGGACACTGCCTGGCATAGTGACCAAACTTCTCACATTTGAAGCACTGAATATGTGAAAGATCCTTATTCTTTTCCTGTTTCTGGGAACTGTCACTCACAAATTTCAGAAGATCATTCTCCTCCAAGATGACGAGTACCCTCTACTTCCATGAGTTGAAGTTAGAAGTCCCATCAAGTCTATCTTCCACTTTAACGTTGTTCATCTTGACTAGAAGTTGAGATCTGGAATCTGATGCAGAAACCCTAGCAAGAGCTCGGTCAAAATTGAAGTTTGGAAATTTAGAAATTTGATTCCACAGATAAATGCACCTTCCAAGGGCGAGTTGAATGGTCCTTTTCTCCTTGATTTGTGGACAAATCAACTCAAAATTTGAAACCCTAGTTTCCTAGTTTCAGTAGAAATTAGGTCCAACCTGAAAATTCTTGAAATGAAGATCTGCTTCCACAGACAATTGCTCCCTCCTAGGGTGAGTTCCAAGACACTCTTTCCGGATCCAATATGTGGTTGGAAACCTCTGAAATTGGAAGCCCTAGTTTCTGACAATGGCTTCTTTCAGCATTGCTCTGATACCATGTTAGATTTCTAATATTGCAATACAATTTCACTTTATTTGCAATAGTAATAAAGATAGGGTCACTGAAAGAATAACCAAAGCACATAAACAAAGACACAAATTTTTATCCCGGGAAACCCTTCAAGGGAAGAAAACCTTGTTGGTTTATCCAGCAATACTGAGAGGGGGGGGGGGGGTGAATCAATATTGCCTTCTTTTTATTTTATTAAAACAATTATTATTTAAAACAAAATATGCTATGAATCAAACAAGCAATGACAGAGAATTTTATCGTGGAAACCTCAAAGAGCAAACCACAAAATCAAATTCATTAATAAAATGATTTCTACAAAATTGTTTTACTGCTACAACAAAAAGGATGCATCAACATCCCAGTTTTCTATTTGCACCAACAGATAAGGATGCTACAACACCCTTGTTTTCCAGCTACTACTGGAAGGAGGCTACAACCTCCTTGACAGGCTTCAACTTGCCCCCAACACCACCCTGCCTCCCTGATATTTATAACTTCACAAGCTTTTCTTAATTCATCAATTCTGCCTCTGGAAATTCTTCATGCTTCTTGGTCTCTTCTTTTCTTATTGTTGCTGCAATCTGCACTTTTGAGATGCTTTCTTCTAATTCAGAAACTTCATTTAAATACCTCTTATATTTTAGGTCGCACCTCTTCATTTTGTGTCTTTCCAATTCGTGCCTTTCCAAATCTTTATTTATTAACTTCTAATTTAAATCTCTGTTTATTATTGATTTTTTAATTAATTAATTAATTAAAACTTTGCGAGCATATTGACATCAATGCCAACACATATTTTAACAAACCCAACAACCTTTCTTACTTAGAGAATCAGTTCAAGATACGAGTACAACTAGATATAAGAATCAGTTCAAGATACAAGTACAACTAGATATAAGAATGATCAGATACAAGAATGATCACATGGAAGAATAACCCCAAAGATAGTAACCCCATAAAAGATAGTCTTCTACTTGTAGCATGCATCCTCTCTCTTGCGCACTTTACTAGCTGACTTGGGCGAGCTTGCTTGAGCGAATTGCTTGGTTGAATGAATGAGGCATCACCTTTATTTATACTGATCTTTGGCTAACCTTTGTACTTTAGCTGGGGCCGACTTGTCTTCTAAATGAGGCCGACTTGCACATTAGCATAATAATAATAATTATTTTATTGTTTCTTCTGGGGCCGACTTGTTGAGAGGATACCTCCCAACGCTACTGTTATCACACAACTTGTAGTTGTCCCTAAAGGTATCCCATCCGGGATGGTAGAGGAGATGGACAACTAAAGAGATGACCCAAGAAATGCCACGATTCCCAATGCAAGCTGGTTGTCACGATAACCGAGGAACTCTTCACTTTAGATCAAGACTAATCAAGATCAAGGGGGAGACCCTAGCCAATTAAATGAAGATTAGCTAACCCAAAGGTTCCTAGGGAAATGTGTAAGTTGAGTTACAGAAACCAATGAGTGAATTAGATTAAGTGGACCCAAGAGTTTAAGTGTGGTTGAAGAGGCTTAGGAGGTGACAAGTGTTTCAACCAATGAATGACTAGGGCCACTTATGAAGCTCAATTGAATTAGATCTAGTACCATGAAAATCACACAAGTGGGGCCCACTCCTTAATAAGTGGAAAATGGGTCCAAGTTGGGTCCACTTGGTCAAAGTTGAAGGAAAAAGGTACTAGAGGTGCTATATGGCATGGATCTATGGATTGACCAAAAATTTAGAACACCCAAATGTGGGATCTAGCAAAAGCCACTATCCCCAAGGAATGCGAATTGCCCCAAGGGAGACTAGTGCCTTAGATCAAGGGCCAAATGGAGTCGGATGTCCACCAAAATGTAGATCGGGATAGTCAAGGTGCAAAGTAAGGTGGGTTTTGAAGATCAAGAGCATGCCATGGCTAGATCTCAGTAGATCTGAGATTGAAAATGCATCACCAAGTGACCTAAGTGGTGCTCAACCCTCAAAATGAGGAATGGGGCCCACAAGGTGAAAATCAACAAGGTGAAGCACTAAGGGTAGGTTATCAAGGTCGATCTATCTGAATCAAGTGGGATCTCACCTACCCACAACTTGGAACTAGCCCCACTAGCCTTCCTCAAGTAGTGCGACCTCCCTTGGAGAGGCTAATGTGCCTTGGGAAATGGGTCAAATGGAGGCCAATCACCACCAAACTATAGATCCGAATTGCTGTGGATATTATAGAGGTGGGTTTTAAAAATTAGCCCCAAAGCCAAGCTAGATCCAAGTAGATCTAGAAAAATGTAAAAATGAGGGTTTTAATCAATGAGGGTTTTGTGATCTAAGAGAATAGATGGTTAAGATAGAAGAATTGTCGTACCTTCCTTTAGCGTACCTGGAAAATGAAGATGGAGGTTGCTTGTGACGAGGATTACTTCCCACAAAGATCAAATGCCAAACTTGATGAAGCCCTTCTTGATATGTCGTTTTGCCTCCTTCAACCAAATCGACCTCCCTATTCCTGAATCCTGTCAATCAAGGACACAAAGATCAATCAATTGACAATAATGGAATTAGATGCAAACAAAAGAGATGAATAACATGAAATTGTTGGTGCAAAGACAAAACAACTCCCTGTAACCCAAAACGACTTGTTAAAACGAGCAGGGTAGGCCTCCCCACCAATGTGAATTGCCCCAAGACGTCTTCTTTGCTTGCAAAAAATGTTAGTTGAAGATAAAATCAATGTTACCCCAAGGTTCCGAGACGACGGGACGCAGGTGTGGGGAGACGCACATTCGGGACGTGTAGAGACCACCCCCAAATTTTAGAGAAATTCGGGGGGGACAGTGGGACGCGAGAGTCATAAAAAATTTAAAAATATGCAAAATATAAATCCCAACAATAACAAACCATTCCATGCAAATTAGTGAATTACTAAACACTACATTCATCATTGTGCAATCATGCAATGTAAATGCAAAGTTCAAACACATTACATGATTCATCATGATTATATTAATATATGAATCTATGATTAACATGAACATCATAATTCATGTTTGTCACTTATGAGTCTTTGTCATTTGATATTTGATATTTTAGTTTTGAGTCTCGCCAAAGTTTCAGAGTTTCGGGCGGGACGCTCACAAGTCTCGCCGGAGTTTCGAAGTTTTGGGCGGGACGCCAAGATGTCCCCCCAAGTTTCGTCGAGTTTTGCCGCTCACCGAAACGTTTCGCTGTGTGTTTTGCCAAGTTTCGCCCAAAGCGAGACGTCCTGAAATGTTTCGCATAGAGTTTCGGAGTCCCCGGGACGCAAGAAACGCCGAAACGCGTCCCCGACCCTTCGAGATGCGTCCCCGTGGAACACTGGATAAAACCCAAGATGGCCACCAATGTATGTCAGTGCAGAGGAAGAAGCATTTACAATCACCACAATCCTTCCAACTGCAAGATCCAAGATGCTCAAGAAAGTATTTTTATTCCAATAGCCAAGAGCCAAAAATCTCTAGATAGCTTTTACAATAGGGGGGTCTCCTCCTTTTATAGGATAATAAAGACCCAAACCCTAAACCACAAAACCACTTTTTGAAACTAGTGGTTGAGCTCAAAAGATCTAACAATCTAATCAACGGCTAAGATGAGCCAATACTATATATCACATGGATCACTCAAAAGGAGGGTGACATCATACATGAAAGGTGGATAATAACACATGTGCCACAATATATGACAAAGACAAGTCACTAGGAGCTTATGGTGGGGTTAGGAGGTATTAATTCCCTTCACTAGCATGTCCCCATGGCACAATAATATAAGATAGAATTCTATGACATGTCCAAATAACACAAATGATCAAATCCTGTCTCCAAAATCTGAGAGAGACATGCAGTAAAAGATCTCCTGTAACCACTGTGGACCCCACTGACTGATTCCAACTGATCTGGAAGATGGGGGGTTCACCATGGACGACCTGAGAGCAGACCAAGTGCCAAAACCTTGCCTCAATTTCCCAAATCGAATTCCTCAGTGACCCTTTTATTCCATTTTTTAATCCTCCTGAAAACCCTGAAAGTGCCCCAAACTGCCATCCAGGATGCCTGCGCTGTCAAACTGAGTGTACCAGGCTATCTGGAAGGGGGGTATAATGGTAAAATCAAGTGGCTGGACCACCCCCTCCCTCTATAGCGCCCTAGGCAACGACTGGCCTCCAAGGCCTCTGTTGGAAAGGCTAGATCGGCATGCCTCCAAGTGCCCAGAATTGAAAGATAAGTGTCTCAATGGATCCAGAAGACCCAAATCTACTAGAAATGAGTACTCATCCACCATGGGTTGACCTATGGGGTCAACCATAGGGTCCACCATACCCGGACAGTGTAAAATATGATGATCTGGGAATAACAATAAACTGACCAATTGCATCAATCATCATCAGAAGCATATGTCCAACATATGGAATTAACAATAGGCGTATGTGGGACCATATATCCATATCCATAAGCACAAGTGGTCCATCTCATCACGGATCCCAAGAATGACCATGGTTAAACTATGTTTTACTAGGTCAAAATGCAACCAAAGAATAGATTATAAAATAAGACTAAGACATGTTCCTTTAATTATATTCATAGCTTAACTTAAAGTATAAACATCATTCAGTGGCAATTAATACATATATATTGCAGTGTTATTTATAATTTACTTGCACAAAAGCTTTAGAGACATACTCATTCAACGGACATGGCCTAACTGTTGAAATACTGAGAGGGGGGTGAATCAGTATTTGCCAATCATCAATAATTTTAATCAAGAGCAAGTTGCTAATCACCAATCATAGCAGCATATCATTAACATTCATGAAAAATAACAAGATGCACAATACACAATATTTTTACGTGGAAACCTAAGTCCTGGGGGTAAAACCACGGAAGCCTTTTATGATATAATTTGACCCAGCAACAACTTGGGTTACAAATTTAATACAACTTCTCCAGCTACAACTGGAAGGGGCTACAACCCCTAGGCTTCGTCAGCTGCAACTGACGAGCTGCTACAACAGCTCAACTCACAAAATTGTGAGCCCTAGCACCGCCCTACCGCCCTTGAGAAGAAGAAGACTGGACTTGTGGACCTGTCAAAACCAATCACTGAACGTGCTGCTGATAACCTCTGCTCTCTTATCACTGCCAAATCATCGCTGTGTACTGATAAGTCATTTCACTGCCATACATTCACACATTACTGTTTCACAACCACTGTATACTTCACTGTTCATACACCGCTGTATGTATCACTGTACATACACTACTGTACATATACTTGTACACATACACTACTGTACATATACTTGTACACTCATTGTACATACATCACTTGTACACTTACTGTACATACATCCCTGTTCATAACTTGTACTCTCACTGTACATACATCACTTGTATAAACCATCATAGTCATTAATATCATATCATCATTATCATGGGGTATACTTCACATATCACTATACATGTTCTACTGTACATCCAATCAATACTATATATGCATACCTTGATGACTTAAAACAAGAATTGTGTATAACCTTAGAAAATTCAAGACTGTACTGTAGATGACCCTAAACAAGACAAACCTTTCACTGCTTCAAAATCGGGACCGAGGATGCCTGTAGATGACTATAATTACTGTATGTACCACTGTGTACATTACTGCATATACTTCTTACACATCACAGTCATCATATATTTACTACTGTACTCTTTTCAAGAGAGACAATCATCATACCTTTCATAAGCAGTGCATATAAAGGACTTACATCAATACTGTATTCACTGTACATTCATCACTGTATACTGTACATACACTCATGCATTATCATCATACATACCTTGTTTATTCAATGTCTGAGTATGTCAGTGTAGAAGATCTTAAACAAACCTCAGACTGTGCTTCAATTCCGGACTGACAACGAATTAGGGTTGTGTATGATGACCTCAAACTTTTGCAACATCAACCAAAGCACTAAAATTAGGGCTGTGTGAAAAAGTCTGCAATTTTCTGACTGTATTAAAGGTCTGCAATTTTCGGACTGGTAAAATGTCTGCAATTTTGCAGACTGGTAAAATGTGAACTGTGGAAACCCTCGAGCCTCAGTGAACTCCTCGGATCTGTTGCTCAATGCTGGTATTCCGCAAGACTAGTTCGAGATTGAACTTCTCTGCAATTCGGGACTACTTCTTTTAGCTTGGACTGCTCCCACCGAAAGTTTACTAGCCTCAGCAAAAATTCGTGTAAGGTATCTATTATCACACAACTTGTAGTTGCCCCTAGTGGTATCCCATCCGGGACGGTAGAGGAGATAAGCAACTAAAGGGGTGACCCAAGAGATGCCACGGTTCCCAATGCAAGGTGGGAGTCACGTCAACCGAGGCACTCTTCACTTCAGGTCAAGGTAAATCAAGACCTAGGGGGAGACCCTATAACTAATCAGAGGTGATTGGACCCAAACAAAGGTTCCTAGGGATGAGTAAGTGGTAAGTTATGGAAACCAATGCAAGGTAAAGTGGACCTAGAATTTAGAGTATGGTTGAAGGTGGTTTGAGGAATAATTAGTGTTTCAACCAATGTATGATTTAGGCCACATGATTAGTTATGATGATAAGATATGGTACCATGTGTTACACAAGTGGGTCCCACTTTCTTGGGATATGTGAATAGTTCAAATGGGACCCACAAGGTGAGATTAAGGGATGCAATTGGTACTAGTGGATATGTAATGAGTAGATCTATGGGTCTAATTTGAAATTAGGAATACCCATGTACTGGATCTAAGGTTGACACAATTCCCAAGGAGTGCGACTTGCTTAAGGAGGACTAGAGCCTTGTTGGATGGGTTAATGGAGTCAAAAGATATGTCAAAGTGTAGATCGGGACACCTAGAGGTCAAGACAAGTGGGCTAATTGAGGTAAAGTGGTTGGATCTTGCTAGATCTAGGGTTTCATGAAATGACCCAAGTGGACCACAATCCCTTAAAACAAGGAATGCTACCCCCAAGGCAGATCGTCACAAAATGATACTCTAGATATAGGTTTCAAGGTATGCCGGTTCCAAATCCACTGAAATCTCAACTACCCAGGTCCTAGAAGTGGGCAAACTCAGTCACCCAGGGAAGTGCGACCTTGCTCAAGGAGGGCTAAAAGGTGGATAAGTTGTGTCAAATCAAGTCCAATGGCCACCAAATTGTAGATCCAAGTAGCTTAGGAACTGATCTATGTGGATCTAGAAAATTAAGTCAATCCAAGGGTTAGATCTTACTAGATCTGAGTTTTAAGGTGCCAAGTAGTTCAAAAGGGGGTTTTAATCCCTTAAAATGTGGAATGATGCCCACAAGGTAGAAATCACCAAAGTAAAAGTCTAGGGGTAGGTTATCAAGTGTGTAGGTTGCAAATCAAGTGGGATCTCACCTACCCATATGCTAGATCTAACCAAACAAGCCTCTCCAAGGAAGTGCGATTTGGTTCAAGAGGGCTTTCTTGCCTTGAAAAGTGTGTCAATTTTAACCCAATCACCACCAAACTATAGATCCAACTAGGGGTGGATGCTATAGAGGTGGGTTTTTAATATCTCTTCAAAAGCAAGGCTAGATCTAAGTAGATCTAAGAAAAACCAAAATGAGTGTTTTGATCAATTAGGGTTTTTATGATCTAGAAATTATGGATGGTTCAAAGAAGAAGAAGATCATACCTTTGGAGCATACCTGGATGAAGAGATGAATGCTAGTTGAGATGAGGATTACTTTTGCCAAAGATCAAATGGAGAATTTTTGAAGCCCTCTTGCCAAATCGATTTTTCCAAGCCACATATGTGTCCCTCTAACCTGTCAAAACCAAGGAGCAAAGCATCAATCAGTTTAACATGTTGAAGGTAGATACAAGTAAGAAAGTGATAAGCAAAGAATAGTTGGTGCAAAGACAAAACCACTCCCTGTTTAACCCAAAACGTCCTCCTCCAAGCTTGAAGGGCAAGCCTCCCCACCAATTCGCACTTGTTGAAGAAGTCTTCTCAATCTGTAAAAAAGATATGGCAAATATGCAAGATAGCTACAATAGATCCTCCAGTGCAATGGACAAAAGCATTTACAATCAAAACAACCAACACCCACTCCAACCCAAGCATGTACTCCAAAAGACAGAAATTTTATTCCAAGAGCCAAGAGCCAAAAATCTCTAGATGATTTTACAATGAGAGGCTCCCTCCTTAAATAGGATGGGGAGAGAGCAAAATCCTAACCACTTTTTACATGAGTGGTTAAGATTAAAAGATCAAAAGATCTAATCAATGGCTAATAATGAATCATAACAATACATCACATGGATCACCCAATATAATGATGTCGCCCTAACTAAATGGTACAAAGTGAGTATGACGTCATCCACTAGAGGGGTAAAAGTACAAAAATCCACCTCATAATGACTAGGACATGACAAAATAAGCACATGGTGGGGCTAGGAGGCATCAATCCTTACTAGGTCATCCCCAAGGCACAATAAAATAATAAAATATGTCCAAGATAATATAAATGATCAAATCTGTCCTCAAAATCTGTGACAGACAAGCAGTAAAAGACCTCCTGTGATCGATGTGGGCCTACCCACATGGTGAAAACTGGCTGGAAGATAGTGGGATCACCCTGGAAAACCTCTGTGAAAACCAAATGCCAAAACCTTGCCTCAATTGCCCAAATCGAATTCCTCAGTGACCACTTTATCCCATTTTTTAACTGCCTCGGTAACTGTGAAAGTGCCAAAACTGCCTCCTAGGGCATCTGCGCTGTCCATCTGAGCCCACCAGGCTCTCCAGAAGGGGGGGTAAATGGTAAAAACAAGTGGATGGACCACCCCTTCCTCATACAGCGCCCTAGGTGAACTGGCCTCTCATGGCCCCTGCTGCTCAGGCTGGGAAATCAGCGCCCAAATCTAGTCAACAAGTGTAAACTGCATCAATCACTGTCAGAAGTGCCCGGAACTGAAAGATAAGTGTCTGATTGGATCCAGAAGACCCAAATCCACTAGAAATGTGTACTCATACACCATGGGTTGCCCTATTGGGCCAGCTGTAGGGTCCACCATATATGGACAATGCATAGTCTGCTGATCTGAAGTACTAATAAAACCTGCTGAATTGCATTAATCATCCTCTGAACCATCTGTCCATCATATGATACCATCACCAAGTATGTGGGACCATCAATCATCATCAATATGCATATATATATGGCCCACATCATCACGGATCCCAATAATGTACAACCAAGGATAAATCACATCAGTAGACTAAGACATGCTTTTCTAATCATTCTCACAGCCAAGCTCAAAGTATAACATTCATTCAGTGGCTTTGATCAAGTTAGTATATTCCTTTGTTATATAAAATTACTTGCACAATAGTTCAAATGACAAACTCACCCATTGGACATGGTCAAACTGCTAGTGAAGGACGAAGGCTAGGAACAAGGTTGGGCCAAGGGGTTGACTTGTCTAACTTAACTCAAAAATACTTTGGACTGGGAGAAGGGGGAAGCTACAAACTCTGTGCTGGACAAAATAACACGGGGGATGGCTGTGCCTCACAAATGGATAAGTTGTTCAGAGAGTGCTTATTCAACTTAGGTATCATGTCTACATCAAGTTGATCCAGGTTCATTAGGATCATTCAATTTCATTTCATGGCCTTTTTGGCCTACATAACCCTTCGGATCTCAGGTGTGCTGATAAGCACAATTAGTTGCAGCTTGCATCCAGGGCATGTTTTCAAATACATATAAGGTCAGCAATTGTTTAGATATAGCTTTTAAGAACCATTGCTTTTTGGACCTTTCTTATACTCTTCGAGGAGTATTTTTAGCTGTTCATCGCTCTTGCCCTTTTTAGTTTCCATGGGCGAATTTATAAGTTTCCATAAGTAGAACATGAGCTTTCGAGCCAATGCCAAACATCGGGACAACCGACCAGAATGATTTAGGCCTACAATCCAACTCACCAAAGGCAAGTTTTGTCACCAACTTAGAGCCGAGACACTGAACATACAGGGATGCAGTCCAAACACAGAGGTAGAAAAATGGGGAAGTCCTCAGTATCAAAAAGTCAAATGAGACAGGTCAAGGTTTAAAGTCAAATAGGAAAGTCATGTATGGATGGAGTCAAGTGAATATGGAGCCTACACTAGCAGACAACTGGTGTGAGGAAAGACCATATCTATGTAAGGTGGAAAACCAGTGGGTTTTGTTAAATGACCTAAATGTGCAAGCAATTGTCCATTTTATGATATATAGTTCATTTTAAACAGTTTGCCACATCAGGAATAATATACCAAGCAGATGCTGTGAACATGACTAAATCAACAAGATAATAATCCACAGTCAGTGATAAAGCATCCATAGATCATATAACATCATCATAGTAAGAAACATCATATACCATCTGAAACACTGCTGCAATACATCTCTAAGCACTGAACTGAAACTGTATGGGACAAAGGGCCACATCGGTCATCAAATCTGAACTCTCAAGGCTCAGCCTTGACACAAGGTCTAACATAAATCTGAATAATATACTGCTCTGATCATGAGTGATCACAAAATATACAATCATCATAGCCATGCTCTGAATAAAGGAAGCTCTGGAATGTGCAGATATCTGCTGAACAAGAATAGTAGCCCTGCTACTATGGTGTGATAACAGTATCCCTAGTCCAAACACTTTGGTTTGTTTGTACTCCAATTTACTGTTGTTCCAGAAAGATAAAAGGAAAGGAGACTGCTGCAAACGATGCCCTTGTGCTGCTGCCACCTCAGTCTGTTCACCCACAAAAATTAGAGCTCAAATTACTCCCATGAATTTTTCACTCTATTGCATGTGGTTGCCTCAGTGTACATCCAAATTTCAGAGCTAAAAATCAGACTTCAAAATTGTCTGTTGCTACTGCTCTGCTGCTGCCTCAGAGACACCCGAAATTCCATAGAGAAAACTGCCTCAGATCAGATCCGAAAATCTCAGAGCAAATTCGAATTTTTCCTTTCCAAAATGAAATTTAATAGGGTATTTATACTAGTTCCCCCCCCCAAAAAAAATTGAGCCGACCTTGCAATAAATAATTTATATATTTTTTAATTTGAATTTTTTAATTTAATTTATGGAGCCGACTTGTAGGGTGACCAAGGAAGTATTTTCATTATTTTATTTTGTATTTAAAAAAAAAAAAAATCTACTTGGGTCACCACAAAAAGGGTATGGGTATGTTGTGTGTTGTTGCACTAATCTTTAATGATCAACATGTCTTAGGGTAAATTGCAATTTAACCCAAGACCTCTTATGACCTCACTCTTAGGGTCATACTCCAGCAAGGTTACCACATATACCATGTGCAAGGGTTTCAAGTTCTTTCATGTTACCCTATGTGTGTGGGTGCCTTCATCATGCCATCTAACCAAGTATAATGCGAGTAGTGGACTCCATGACCTTTGTAAGGGCATAAAGGTCTTCATCAAGGGTTCCAAGTCTTCATCAAGTCATCAAGGACCTTTAAGCCATCAATTGTGGGTCCAAGGGCTTCTTCATCAAGCCAAGGACATGTTCATGGGCTCCATAGCCTGTCAAGGACCATACAAGGTCCTCATTATCATATAAGAGCTCCATGACCCCAACAAGGGTTGCAAGGTCATCAAACCACTTAGTGTGGGTCTAAGGACTTCTTCAACTACCTCAGCCACACCAGGAGATCTCCAAGGGTCAAGATTCATCATGACATCACTTGTGGGGTAGCTAGGTCTTCTCCTAGGGTATCATGACACCATCAGAGCATGAATGACCACAAAATGGGTCATTAATGCTTCTCCAGCCCATCTAGGGCTTCTCCATCGTCCATCAAGGCTTCATGGGCTTCTTCAAGGGCAACCCAACAAAGTCAAAGGGTAAATAGGGCTTTGTAATTGTCTCAAGGCCTCCAAGGGCTTCAAGCTTGGGCTTGGACAACCACAAAAGGACTCCTTAGAGTCCAACAACACAAAAGACTCTCAGGGGCTCCACAAGGGGCACCAAGACACCACAAGCCCTCACTAGGGCACTGTTGGCATCAATGACAAAAATTTATCAACAATCTCCCCCTTTGTTATTGATGACAACACCTAAGCTCCCCCTGAAAACAGCCCTCCCTGTTTACAACGTCTCTCCCCCTTTGGCATCAATGGCAAAGCACTTCTGCGTGAAGAAGAAGAATCAATTTAGTGGGAAGAGGGAATGACCCCCAATTTTTCTCGTAGGTACTCAAATGTCCCTTTAGGAAGTGGCTTGGTGAATATATCTGCTATCTGCTCCTTTTTCCCAATATATTCCAACTTGATGTGCTTTTCTGTGACCTGTTCACGAAGAAAGTGATATTTGATAGGGATGTGCTTTGTCTTGGAGTGCATGACCGGATTCTTGGAGATGCTGATGGCACTTGTGTTGTCACATAGAATTGGAATCGGCTCATCATATGTTACTTGTAGGTCTTGCAGGTTCTGTTTCATCCAAAGGATTTGAGTACAACATGCTGCTGCTGCTATATATTCTGCTTCTGTTGTTGACAAGGATACTGAGGATTGCTTTTTGCTAGACCATGATACTAGACAGTTTCCTAAGAAAAATGCTGCACCACTTGTGCTTCTTCTGTCATCCACACATCCTGCCCAATCCGCGTCTGAGTAAGCTAATAAGTCCAACTCATTTCCTTTTGAATACCATAGTCCAAAGTCCATAGTTCCTTTAAGATATCTGAAGATTCTTTTGACTGCAATAACATGAGTTTCCTTCGGAGCTGCTTGAAATCTTGCAACCTGTCCAACAACTTGCATCACATCTGGCCTTGAAGCTGTCACATACAGTAGGCTTCCAATCATTGACCTGTAAAGTTTTTGATCCACTGCATTTGATTCATTGTCTTTGCTTAACTTGTAGCTAGTAGTCATAGGAGTGCTCACAGGCTTACAATCTTCCATCTTGAACCTTTTCAACATTTCTTTAATGTACTTGGTCTGAGAGATGAAGATGCCTTCTTCACATTGTGATATCTGAAGTCCCAAGAAGAAGGTCAGTTCACCAAGTAGCGACATCTCAAATTCGTTTTGCATAACCTTGGCAAATTGTTGGCTCAGAGTATCATCATCACTACCAAAGATAATATCATCAACATACACTTCAACAATAAGTATGCTATCATGATCAATCTTGATACACATATTGCTGTCTACAGTTCCCCTTTTGAAACCTTGTTTCTGCAAGTAATTGTCCAATCTGGAGTACCAATCTCTAGGAGCTTGCTTTAACCCATATAGAGCCCTTTTTAATCTGCACACATAGTCCTTGTTTGCTGATAGTTGGAATCCTTCTGGCTGTTCAATGTAGACTTCTTCTTCTAGTTTGCCATTCAAAAAGGCTGATTTGACATCCATTTGATACACTTTGATGTTTTTAGCACAAGCATGGGCCAATATCATTCTTATAGCTTCCATTTTGGCTACTGGAGCAAATGTTTCTTCAAAATCTATCCCTTCGATTTGAGCATATCCTTTGCAAACCAATCTTGCCTTGTTTTTGATTACTTGTTCATCTTCATTCAGCTTATTTCTGAAAATCCATTTTGTGCCAATCACATTTTTGTCCTTGGGTCTAGGAACAAGTTCCCATGTTTCATTTTTCTCGATTTGATCAAGTTCTTCTCCCATGGCTTTGACCAAATGTTCATCTGCACTAGCTTCCGCAAAGTTACTCGGCTCAACTTTAGATAGTAGTGAGAAATATACTTGTTCTGGTCTTCGGACTTGTCTTCGATCTTTTCTGGTTTCTATGCTGGCATTTTTGTCACCAATAATCAATCCCCGTGGATGATTCTTTTGATACCAATTCTTATGAGAGTTTTGTTGTTCTTGCTGTTGATCCTGTACTTGTTGATCCTGTGTAACTTTTGGCTGAATTTTTCTCTCTTCTTCTTCTTCTTCTTCTACTTCATCATCATCATCTTCTTCTTCATCATCTTCTTTTTCTTTGTCATCATGATCTTCTGAGTCTTCCTAACATTTTGGCAAGCTCGATTCATCAATCTTTACATTGATGCTTTCCACTATCTTACCTAATCTCAGGTTGTAACACTTGTAGGCCTTTCTTGTGGATGAGTACCCAACAAATATTCCTTCGTCTGCACGAGATTCGAATTTTCTAATCTTCTTATCATGTCTTCTAATGTAGCACCTGCTTCCAAACACTCTGAAGTGTTGAACATTAGCTGTTCGGAGTCCATAGCTCATAAGGAGTTTTATCATTGTTGCTTCTGAGCAATCCTTTGTTCATAATGTGGACTGCTGTATGTACTGCCTGAGCCCAAATTTTTTCGCTTAGCTTAGCTTCATTCAACATAGTTCTGGTCATTTCTAACATTGATCTGTTCTTCCTTTCTGCTACTCCATTCTGCTGAGGTGTTTTGGCAACTGAAAATTGTCTTTTTATACCATTTTCTTCACAGTACTGATAAAATTCATTTGATGTAAATTCTCCGCCATTATCGGATCTGAGACACTTGATTCGTTTACCTGTTTCATTTTCAACCTGTTCTTTAAAGATCTTGAAGCATTCAAAGGCTTCCGATTTCCTGTTAAGAAGGCATACCCATGTCATCTTGGAGTAGTCATCAATGAGCAGCATGAAGTATTCTTCACCATCCAATCCTTTATTCTTGGTTGGCCCACATAGATCAGTGTGGACAAGCTCTAAGGGTTTTGTAGAAGAGTATTCTTTTGTTTTGAAATTGGCTTTCGTAAGTTTCCCATGCTGACAGTGCTTGCAGATAGTGTTAGAAGGCTTTGTAATCTGTGGCATGTTCCTTACGGCTTGCTTCTTGCTGATCTTGACCAGATTATCAAAATGTACGTGTCCCATTCTTCTATGCCATAACCAATTCTCATTTTCTTTTCCTAGGTGACATTTCTCTTCCTTGATCTCGTCCAGAACATATATGTTGTTTGGAGTCCTGGTAGCGGTAGCCACTAACTTTCCTGATCCTTCTTTTCTTATTTTGCGGGACTTTGAGTTGAATGTAAGTTCATGTCCCTGATCACACATCTGGCTAACACTCAATAGATTATGCTTCATACTGTTGACAAACAACACATTTTATGCTACTGTATCTTTGCCGCCAAGATTCACTGTACCTTTTCCAACAACTTTTGTTGATTTGTTATTTCCAAAAGAGATAGATCCTTTATCTTTTTCAAGAAAAATGAAAGCACTTTTGTTACCTGTCATATGCCTAGAACAACCACTGTCAACATACGATTTGCTGCTACCGGTTTGAGCTTGAGCTTGAAGAGCTATCCCACATTCATGAATATTCAGATTGTTCTTTTGTCTGATCCATACTTTTTGCTGGTCACCCGTTTGATTGGTTGATACTTGTTTAATGCCTGTGGGAGGGATTGTCATTCTGCAATTCCTGGCTGTATGCCCCGAAGTTGTTGCACTTCTGGCATTCGACTTTAGAATCCAAAGGAGAAAAACTGTTGTTGTTTCGTTGCCATCTAGAATTTTCATACCTGTTTCTGTTTTCTGCATATCTTCCTTTTAAACAATTCATAGCTTTATGCCCAAATATTCCGCAAGAAAAACAATAACCATAAAATGGATATTCATACCTGGGAACAAATGGTCTTCTTGGAGGTGTTGCCCATCTAAAACTTCGATTTTCAATTGGAGTCCATTCTGAGGTTGGTTGTCCAGGTTGAAATGGTCTTCTTAGAGGTGCTGTCAATTTAACATGTTGATTTTCAATTGGAGCCTGTTCTGGTTGTTGTTTTGGCTGATATATGGGTACTGTTATCACACCATAGTAGCAGGGCTACTATTCTTGTACAACAGATATCTGCACATTCCAGAGCTTCATTTATTCCAGAGCATGGCTATATATTTTGGATCACTCACGATCAGAGCAGTACATTATTCAGATTTTATGACCTTGTGTCAAGGCTGAGCCTTGAGAGTTCAGATTTGATGACTGATGTGACCACTTATCCCATTACAGTATCAGTTCAGTGCCTAGAGATGTATTTCAGCAGTGTTTCAGATTATGCATGATGATGATTATTATGATGATGTTGTATGATCTATGGATATGTTCTCACTGACTGTGGATTATTAGCTTGTTGATTTAGTCATGATCATGGTATGTGCTTGGTATGTTATTCCTGATGTGGCAAACTATTTAAAATGAACTGTAAATCATTAAAATGGACAGTTGCTTGCACTTTTAGGTCATTTAACAAAACTTACTGGTATTTCACCTTACATAGACATGGTCTTTCCCCGACACCAGTTGTCTGCTAGTGTAGGCTCCATATTCACTTGTCTCCATCCATACATGACCTTCCTGTTTGACTTTAAACCCTGACATGTCTCATTTGACTTTCTGATACTGAGGACTTCCCCATTTTTCTACCTCTGTGTTTGGACCGCATCCCTGTTTATTCAGTGTCTCGGCTCTGAGTTGGTGACAGAACTTGCCTTTGGTGAGTTGGATTGTAGGCCTAAATCATTCTGGTCGGTTGTCC
The DNA here is from genome assembly GCA_027924585.1 of Larix kaempferi. Taxonomy (NCBI): domain Eukaryota; kingdom Viridiplantae; phylum Streptophyta; class Pinopsida; order Pinales; family Pinaceae; genus Larix; species Larix kaempferi. The sequence goes on along the minus strand of BSBM01001484.1, from coordinate 4,342,161 downwards.
CGATGTTTGGCATTGGCTCGAACTCCCCCTAGTCACTTGAGATGTTGTTGGCTAAAACTGAAAGCTCATGTTCTACCTATGGAAACTTAATAAATTCGCCCATGGAAACAAAAAAGGGCAAGAGCAATGAAAAGCTAAAAATACTCCTTGAAGAGTATAAGAAAGGTCCAAAAAGCAATAGTTCTTAAAAGCTATATCTAAACAATTGCTGACCTAGTGAATGTATGAAAAACATGCCTTGGATGCAAGCTGCAACTAGTTGTGCTTCTCAGCACATCTGAAATCCGAAGGGTTATGTAGGCCATGGAAATAAAATTGAATGATCCTAATGAACCTGGATCAACTTGATGTAGACATGATGCCTAAGTTGAATAAACACTCTCTAAACAACTTATCCATTTGTGAGGCACAGCCATCCCCCGTGTTCTTTTGTCCAGCACAGAGTTTGTAGCTTCCCCCTTCTCCCAGTCCAAAGTATTTTTGAGTTAAGTTAGACAAGTCAAACCCTTGGCCCAACCTTGCTCCTAGCCTTCATCCTTCACTAGCAGTTTGACCATGTCCAATGGGTGAGTTTGTCATTTGAACTATGGTGCAAGTAATTTTATATAACCACGGAATATATTAACTTGATTAATGCCACTGAATGGAATTTATACTTTGAGCTTAGCTATGAAGTGATTAGAGAAACATTGTCTTAGTCTACTGATGTGATTTATCCTTGATTATATATTCTTGGGATCCGTGATGATGTGGACCATATATGGATGGCTATTGATGGTGATTTATGGTCCCACATGTTTGATGATGATATCATATGATGGACATATGATGCAGATGATGTTTGATCCAGTTCAGCAGGTTTATTATTATTTCAGATCAGCAGATTACACATTGTCCATATATGGTGGACCCTACAGCTGGCCCATTAGGGCAACCCAGGGTGTATGAGTACTCATTCCTAGTGGATTTGGGTCTTCTGGATCCATTGAGACACTTATCTTTCAGTTCCGGGCACTTCTGACAGTGATTGATGCAGTTTTACACTTGTTGACCAGATTTGGGGCTGATTTCCAGGCCTAAGCAGCAGGGGTCCCGAGAGGCCAATTCACCTAGGGCGCTGATGATGGAGGGGGTGGTCCAGCCACTTGTTATTACCATTTATCCCCCCTCCCGGAGAGCCTGGTGGGCTCAGATGGACAGCGCTAGCACCCTAGGAGGCAGTTTTGGCACTTTCACATTTCCCGAGGCAGTTAAAAAATGGGATAAAGTGGTCACTGAGGAAATCGATTTGGGCAATTGAGGCAAGGTTTTGGCATTTGGTTTTCAAAGAGGTCTTCCAGGGTGGCATCACTACCTTCCAGCCAGTTTTCACCATGTGGGTATGCCCAGATTGATCACAGGAGGACATTTACTGCTTGACTGTCATGGATTCTGAGGACAGTTTTGGTCATTTTTATTATATTGGACATATTTTATTATTTTTATTGTGCCTTGGGGTGAGCTAGTAAGGATTAAAACCTCCTAGCCCCACCATGAGCTTATATTGTTATGTCCTAGTCACCATGAGGTGGATTTTGATGCTTATATTTTCTCTTATGGATGACGTCACCCCTTATTGTACCTTCTTAGTGGGGGCGCTATCATTATATGGGTGATCCATGTGATATATGGTTATGATTTATTGTTAGCCATTGATTAGATCTTGAGATCTTTTAATCTTAGCCACTCATGTAAAAAGTGGTTATGATTGTACTCTCTCCCCATCCTATTTAAGGAGGGAGCCTCTCATTGTAAAAGTCATCTAGAGATTTTTGGCTCTTGGCTCTTGGAATAAAATTTCTATCTTTTGGAGTACATGCTTGGATTGGAGTGGATGTTGGTTGTTTCGATTGTAAATGCTATTGTCCATTGCACTGGAGGATCTATTGTAGCTATCTTGCATATTTGCCATACTTTATTTGCAGGTTGAGAGGGCGACTTTGACAAGTGCGAATTGGTGGGGAGGCTTGCCCTTCAAGCTTGGAAGAAGTCGTTTTGGGTTTGACAGGGAGTGGTTTTGCCTTTGTGTCAACTATTCTATGTTTTTCTCTCTCTTGCTTGCATCTACCTTCAATTTGTTAAACTAATTGATGCTTTGCTCCTTGGCTTGACAGGTTAGAAGGAATCACATGTGGCTTGGAAAAATCGATTTGGCAAGAGGGCTTCAACAATTCTCCATTTGATCTTTGGCAAAGTAATCCTCGTCTCAACTAGCATTCATCTCTTCATCCAGGTATGTCCCAAGAGGTATGATCTTCTCTTCCTTGAATCTTCCATAATTTCTAGATCACAAAAACCCTAATCAAATTAAAACCCTTGTTTTTGGTATTTCTTAGATCTACTTAGATCTAGCCCTCCTTTTGAAAAGATATTGAAAACCCACCTCTATAGCATCCACCCCTAGTTGGATCTATAGTTTGGTGGTGATTGGCTAAGAATTGACCCATTTTCTAAGACAAAAAGCTCTCCTTGACCCAAATCGCACTTCCTAGAGAGAGGCTTGTTGGGCTAGATCTAGCACATGGGTATGTGAGATCCCGCTTAATTTGACAACTAGACACTTGATAACACGTACCCATATCCTTACTTTGGTGAAAACTACCTTGTGGACATCTCTCCATGTTTTGAGGGGTTGAAACCCCCTTTTGACCTTCTTGGCACCTTAAAACTTAGATCTACTAAGATCTACCCATTGGATTCACTTGAAACTTTGAAGGAACATAGATCGGGATACTAACATCCCGGATCTACATTTTGGTGGCCATTGGACTTGGTTTGGTCCACCAAAACCCATTTTTGGACCCTCCTTGAGCAAATCGCACCCCCTTGATTTTTTGAGTTGGTCCACTTCTAGGAAGTGGGTGTTGGAGATTTTCGTGGATTTGGAATGCCCATACCTTGAAACCTAGGTCTATACTGTCCTTTCGTCAAGATCCACCTTGGGGATTGCATTCCTTGTTTTAAAAGATTGTGGTCCACTTTTGGGTATCTTTTAAAAAACCTAGACCTAGTTAGATCCAACCATTGGATCTCATCCAATCCATTTGACTTGGCTTCTAGGTGTCCCGATCTATACTTTGACATACTTTTTGACTCCATTAGCCCATCCAATAAGGCACTAGTCCTTCTCCAAGCAAGGTGCACTCCTTGGGATTAGTGTCAAACCCTAGATCTAGTACATGGGTAATCCTAGAACCAACTCCAACTTATAGATCTAGCCTAGATCTAACCTATAGTACCATCCTCACACTTAACTTCACCTTGTGGGTCCATCTAGAACCATTTCACACTTCCCAAGAAACTAGACCCACTTGTGCAAACACATTGGTACTATACCTAGTAATCATACCCCATCACGTGGCCTAAACCATACATAGGTTGAAACATTAACAAACTCTTACACCTCCTTCAACCATACCTTAACCCATAAGTCCACATTGCCTTGCATTGGTTTCCGCAACTCACTACTTAGAAACCTTTGTTTGGATCCAATCAACTGTGATTGGGGTATAGGGTCTCCCCCTTGGTCTAGTTACACCTTGACCTAAAGTGAAGAGTGCCTCGGTTGACGTGACTCCCACATTGCATTGGGAACCATGGCATCTCTTGGGTCACCTCTTTAGTTGCCTGTCTCCTCTACCGTCCCGGATGGGATACCTCTAGGGGCAACTACAAGTTGTGTGATAACATTTTTGGCGCCGCTGCCGGGGAGGTAGAGGCCTACCTTGGTTCAACACACCTTTGTGTCTCACTATCTCTCTACACTTTAAACGACATATCTCTTGGTAGTAGAGCTTAAAAAATCTACCTGGCGACTCCTAATCGTGACTCCGCTGAGAAGAGAACCCATAAAGAGATGTCTACTCAAAATAACATCTCTCCCGAAATGACCATTGAATTTATGACAAACATGTGTGAAATGGTCACCAACATTGCTACATATCTTAAGAATCAAGATGAGGATTTCAAAAGACGTGATCAACAAACTAAAGCAATGTTAAAATCCAACTGTAGCAATTCAATCCCTCCAAAGGCTAGTCCTCCCAAGACTCAGCAACCTAAGACGACTGATCCACAGCCTAGCAAGACAGTACATCAACCTGTCCGAAGAATCTTGCCAAAAGCTCCAAAGCTTTCTCCTGAGGTCATCTCAAAGGGTAAAGCTGTGACCAACACTAGCCAATCTCCTTCTGCAAACAAAAACACGGATCAAGCAATAAAAATTGATCCTCCCCCTAAAACTAACATTCCTAAAGCAACCCTTTGGAGAAAGCAACCAAAACCTCCCACGATTCTAAAACCTAATAAGGAGCTCCCTAGAACAAACATTCCAGGTAAGCTAGCCAATTCGTGTGCTTCGGTTTCCCTAAAAGACCTAATCAAGATCCCAGCTGTTAAACATGACATTATGAAATTCCTAGGTCTAGGTACGAATGAAAAGGATAAGGAAAACCCTCACAACCTAAACATAGATATCACAAGCTTCCTAGAAAAGATAAACATGCCTATTCCATTTTGTGAAATTTTCAAGATCCCTTCATTCCACAAAAGAGCTACTACTCATCTTGGGATTCAAACAAGGAAGCAAGCCCCTAGGAAAGCTTCTGCAGAGATTAGGGATTCCCCTGTCATGATCCAAAGTTTCTCTGGTGACAACTCTGGAAAATTCCCACCCTTTTATATTGCGTTGGAAGTGAATGGTTTAATATTACATAATTGCATGTTGGACTCAGGAGCTGAAGTAAGTGTCATGCCTTTAAGAGTCATGGAACAACTTGAGTTAGTACCCACAAGACCCTACAGAAATGTATGTGGCATGGATTCCAAGACTGTGAAATCTATTGGGATAATTGAAAACCTGCCTATTAGGTTGGCTGCCTGCTCTGATATTGAGCTCTCAATGAATGTCTTAGTCCTAGATATCCCTGATGCGTGGGGAATGTTGCTATCCAGGGAGTGGTCGGCAAGATTGGGAGGAAGCGTCCAAATGGATTTGACATATGCCACAATCCCAACCAAAGAAGGTTCATTCATAACTCTGTTTAATGAACCACCTATGCAAGAGCATGTTGAAACACCTGAACACTTATTCACTGAGGCAATGTATTCAAGTGATGAAATTGGAAACTTCATGATTCTAGCAAATTACTGGGAGGAGGTTAAAAAGCAGCCTTTTTCACATGAACAAGTCTGGAAAATGCATTTTGATGGGGCCCGTTCCCGACATGGTGCAGGAGCCGGTATAGTCTTAATTTCACCATCGGGAGAAAAGAGTTTGTTTTCTTTCCGTTTAGAGTTTGAGTGCACTAACAATGTGGCAGAGTATGAAGCATTGCTTCTGGGCTTGGAAATTGCCAGAGAAAGAAAAATCAAATCAATATCTGTCACAGGAGACTCTGACCTCATTGTGTCCCAAATAAAAAACAAATTCGCCGCTAAAAATAATAGACTTAGAGACTATAGAAATGCAGTTTGGGACACCATTGAATGCTTTGATGCCTTCGGAATTAAGGCTGTTCCCCGAGAACAAAATACTTTGGCTGATGAGCTGTCCGTGATGGCCAGTACTCTTCAAACATCTGAGTCTCTAAAACAGGAAAACTGCAAACTTGAAGTTTTATTCAGACCCTCTGTCCCTGATAATGAAGACCATTGGCAAGTTTTTGACAGTGATGCCCAAATCATACGATTTTTAAATGCTTCTAAAACCCCAATGGTGAATTTCAAGGATGAGATAAAAGGTGATTTGATTGAAGGTATGGATGTCACTGAAATAGCCTTCCCCCTTGAGAGAAATTTCAACAGGCATGATGAATACAAGGGTAGGAGATCTGAACCTGTAGATGGGGTCATTGAAATAAATGTAGGGTCTGCTTGTTCTCCAAAAATGATCAGAATTGGGATAAATGCCTCAGGAGAAGAAAGAAGAAGAATTATTGAGTTAATCAGAGAATATAAAGATATCTTTGCATGGGTCTATGATGATTTAAAAACTTATGATCAGTCCATTATAGAACACACTATTCCTCTTAAAGAGGGAGCCAAACCATATCGACAAAAGTTGAGAAACATGAACCCTAAGTTAGCTCCTTTAGTTAAAAAGGAATTGGAAAAGATGTTGGCAGCAGGTATCATCAGACCAGTTAGGCATACAACCTGGGTATCCAATCCTGTAATCGTAAGGAAGAAAAACGGGGAGATTAGAATTTGTATTGACTTTAGAAACGTAAATCAAGCATCTTTAAAAGACAACTATCCTTTGCCCAAAATGGAAAATCTGTTACAAAGTGTAACAGGGGCTGGCATGTTATCCTTACTTGACGGATTTTCTGGTTACAACCAGGTCCAAATCAAGAAGGAAGATCGTGGGAAGACAACCTTCACCACCCCGTGGGGAACCTTCGAGTATATAGGAATGCCATTTGGGCTTTTGAATGCAGGATCAACCTTTCAAAGGGCAATGGATCATGCATTTGAGGGCCTAATTGGCAAAATCATTGCAATTTATCAAGATGATCTAACTGTCTTCTCGAAAGACAGGGGAGACCACGTAAAACATTTAAGGAGAATCTTTGAAAGATGTCGGAAATTTGGAATATCCTTGAATCCTAAAAAGTCTACCTTCGGGGTGGATGAAGGGAAGTTGTTAGGTCACATTGTGTCCAAAGAAGGCATTAGAATTGATCCGGAAAGAGTGCAAGGAATCCAAGCCATAACTCCCCCAAAGGATGTCAGCTCATTACGATCATTTTTCGGAAAAATAAACTTCGTAAGGAGATTCATCCCTAACTTAGCTGAATTGGCCAAGCCTTTAAATAATTTGCTGAAGAAGAATGTGAAATTTGTTTGGGATAAGAAATGTGATACCTCGTTCGAGTCGCTAAAGAAAGCCATTGCTTCTGCACCTGTCCTAGTAAGCCCAAACTACAATAAGGAGTTCTTGATTTATTCTTATGCTTCCGAGGACACCATAGCAGGTGTATTGTTGCAAAAGAATGAAGAAAACCATGAACAACCTGTTGCCTTTATGAGTAAAAACCTTAGAGATGCGGAACTAAACTACACAACCACTGAAAAACAAGCTTATGCCTTGGTTAAATCGTTAAAACATTTTAGGACATATATCGGATACTCCAAAATTATGGCTTACGTCCCTTATCAAGCAGTGAAAGATGTCTTATCTCAGCCTGATGGCATAGGTGTTAGGGGAAACTGGATTTCTAGGATTCAAGAGTATGATATTGAAATCAAGCCAATCAAGATAGTAAAAGGCCAAGGGCTAGCACAGCTGTTAACTGATTCCAAACCACAGCAAAATAACATGATCCTGTATATTGACGAAGATCACGAATGGTACAAAGACATCATTTTCTACCTCAGACATATGACCTGTCCAGACCACCAAAGAAGAGCTTTGAGGTTAAAAGCATCTAAGTATGTTTTGACAGAAGATGGGTTGGGATGGAAGAATCCAGATGGAATCATACTTAAATGTGTAAACCATGATGACTCCCAAAGAATCATCGAAGAAATGCATTCCGGATTGTGTGGAGGACATTACGCACCAAGAACCACAGCTGCTAAAATCATGAGAGCTGGATATTATTGGCCATCCTTGTTCAAAGATGTACACATTTTTGTCAGAGCCTGTCAAGAGTGTCAATTCTATTCTGGAAAACCTAGACTACCTGCCCTGCCCTTGACCCCAGTCATTATAGAAGAACCTTTTCAGCAATGGGGAATGGACTTTGTAGGACCTATAAACCCTAGTTCATCAAGTGGACACAAATACATACTGACTTGCACAAACTATTTCACTCGCTGGGTGGAAGCTATCCCTACCAAGAAATGCACTGCAGAAGTGGTGATCAAGTTCTTAGAAGAGAATATAGTCTCCAGATATGGTTGCCCCTACAAAATTACAACTGATAATGCACCAGCTTTCAGCAAACTTGAGATGTCCGCCTTTTGTGCTGATCATGGGATCACCTTATCTCACTCTTCTAACTACTACCCACAAGGAAACGGTTTAGCAGAATCAAGTAATAAAAATTTGATAAGGCTCTTAAAAAGGATGATTGGTGAGAACAAGAGGACTTGGGATGTAAAGTTAAAGTATGCCCTCTGGGCAGACAGAACGACAGTCAAAAGAATAACTGGAAAAGCTCCTTTTGAAATAGTGTATGGGCAAAATTGTAGGCTCCCAATCAACCTTCAAATCCCTGTGTATGAATTATTACAACAGTGTTCTTCTGATCAAGAAGCCTTGCAAGCAAGAATTGATAGGTTAGTAGAGTTAGATGAGACTAGAAGGGAAGCCTGGAATAAAATGGTGTTAGAGCAAGAAAGAATAAAGGGAACATTTGACCAAAAGAGTAGAGATGTGATATTTGGAATTGGGGATATAGTTCTGTTATGGGATAAACACAAAGAGAAACCTGGAAATCATGAAAAGTTTGAGAAAATATGGATGGGCCCTTATCGAGTAAGTAGGATGGCTGGCAAAGGAACAGTGTATTTAGAGACTTTAGATGGAGACGAGTTGGAATTGCCTGTAAATGGGAGGTTACTAAAACATTACTTCCCACCTATAAACCTGGAATGATGCCTTGCATTGCCTGTTTAGAGTAGGTAGTTTCTGAATAAGCTCACTTGAGCAGTAGGATTTGTGTGATTTTTCTTTTTCTGTGTGCCGAGTATTGTCCCTTTTTCTTTTTCTGCCTGAGTTGAGTCTTGCTCCTTCCTAAGCTTTTCTCTTCTCCTGCATGCATTTAAGAAATTATAGTTAGCATTTATATTGTTGGCTGCCTGTGCAAGTTGAGATTTGCCTGATTCAAGAATTATTTTTTTCCTCCTGCACAGTAAATAAAAATGATAATGATATATGCCATGTTAGTTTACATTTATATTTTGACGCATTTCAGTTCGTGCTTTAGATTATATTTCAGTTCAGTTTTATTTTATTTTTATCCCATACATGCTCCATGATGGTATTCTAGTTTTTGTGAGAGCAGGAACAAGTGCAAGATAAAAGCTGAAAGCAAGGATGGTGCAGTGCTGGACTGAAGATTGATGCAGAGCAGTTCGAGACCAGAGATTCTGAGGTTCTCAAGCGCTCTCTCCCTTAGAGCACTTGTCCCAGCTGGAGCCAGATGTTATCACACCATAGTAGCAGGGCTACTATTCTTGTACAGCAGATATCTGCACATTCCAGAGCTTCATTTATTCCAGAGCATGGCTATATATTTTGGATCACTCACGATCAGAGCAGTACATTATTCAGATTTTATGACCTTGTGTCAAGGCTGAGCCTTGAGAGTTCAGATTTGATGACTGATGTGACCACTTATCCCATTACAGTATCAGTTCAGTGCCTAGAGATGTATTTCAGCAGTGTTTCAGATTATGCATGATGATGATTATTATGATGATGTTGTATGATCTATGGATATGTTCTCACTGACTGTGGATTATTAGCTTGTTGATTTAGTCATGATCATGGTATGTGCTTGGTATGTTATTCCTGATGTGGCAAACTATTTAAAATGAACTGTAAATCATTAAAATGGACAGTTGCTTGCACTTTTAGGTCATTTAACAAAACTTACTGGTATTTCACCTTACATAGACATGGTCTTTCCCCGACACCAGTTGTCTGCTAGTGTAGGCTCCATATTCACTTGTCTCCATCCATACATGACCTTCCTGTTTGACTTTAAACCCTGACATGTCTCATTTGACTTTCTGATACTGAGGACTTCCCCATTTTTCTACCTTTGTGTTTGGACCGCATCCCTGTTTATTCAGTGTCTCGGCTCTGAGTTGGTGACAGAACTTGCCTTTGGTGAGTTGGATTGTAGGCCTAAATCATTCTGGTCGGTTGTCCCGATGTTTGGCATTGGCTCGAACTCCCCCTAGTCACTTGAGATGTTGTTGGCTAAAACTGAAAGCTCATGTTCTACCTATGGAAACTTAATAAATTCGCCCATGGAAACAAAAAAGGGCAAGAGCAATGAAAAGCTAAAAATACTCCTTGAAGAGTATAAGAAAGGTCCAAAAAGCAATAGTTCTTAAAAGCTATATCTAAACAATTGCTGACCTAGTGAATGTATGAAAAACATGCCTTGGATGCAAGCTGCAACTAGTTGTGCTTCTCAGCACATCTGAAATCCGAAGGGTTATGTAGGCCATGGAAATAAAATTGAATGATCCTAATGAACCTGGATCAACTTGATGTAGACATGATGCCTAAGTTGAATAAACACTCTCTAAACAACTTATCCATTTGTGAGGCACAGCCATCCCCCGTGTTCTTTTGTCCAGCACAGAGTTTGTAGCTTCCCCCTTCTCCCAGTCCAAAGTATTTTTGAGTTAAGTTAGACAAGTCAAACCCTTGGCCCAACCTTGCTCCTAGCCTTCATCCTTCACTAGCAGTTTGACCATGTCCAATGGGTGAGTTTGTCATTTGAACTATGGTGCAAGTAATTTTATATAACCACGGAATATATTAACTTGATTAATGCCACTGAATGGAATTTATACTTTGAGCTTAGCTATGAAGTGATTAGAGAAACATTGTCTTAGTCTACTGATGTGATTTATCCTTGATTATATATTCTTGGGATCCGTGATGATGTGGACCATATATGGATGGCTATTGATGGTGATTTATGGTCCCACATGTTTGATGATGATATCATATGATGGACATATGATGCAGATGATGTTTGATCCAGTTCAGCAGGTTTATTATTATTTCAGATCAGCAGATTACACATTGTCCATATATGGTGGACCCTACAGCTGGCCCATTAGGGCAACCCAGGGTGTATGAGTACTCATTCCTAGTGGATTTGGGTCTTCTGGATCCATTGAGACACTTATCTTTCAGTTCCGGGCACTTCTGACAGTGATTGATGCAGTTTTACACTTGTTGACCAGATTTGGGGCTGATTTCCAGGCCTAAGCAGCAGGGGTCCCGAGAGGCCAATTCACCTAGGGCGCTGATGATGGAGGGGGTGGTCCAGCCACTTGTTATTACCATTTATCCCCCCTCCCGGAGAGCCTGGTGGGCTCAGATGGACAGCGCTAGCACCCTAGGAGGCAGTTTTGGCACTTTCACATTTCCCGAGGCAGTTAAAAAATGGGATAAAGTGGTCACTGAGGAAATCGATTTGGGCAATTGAGGCAAGGTTTTGGCATTTGGTTTTCAAAGAGGTCTTCCAGGGTGGCATCACTACCTTCCAGCCAGTTTTCACCATGTGGGTATGCCCAGATTGATCACAGGAGGACATTTACTGCTTGACTGTCATGGATTCTGAGGACAGTTTTGGTCATTTTTATTATATTGGACATATTTTATTATTTTTATTGTGCCTTGGGGTGAGCTAGTAAGGATTAAAACCTCCTAGCCCCACCATGAGCTTATATTGTTATGTCCTAGTCACCATGAGGTGGATTTTGATGCTTATATTTTCTCTTATGGATGACGTCACCCCTTATTGTACCTTCTTAGTGGGGGCGCTATCATTATATGGGTGATCCATGTGATATATGGTTATGATTTATTGTTAGCCATTGATTAGATCTTGAGATCTTTTAATCTTAGCCACTCATGTAAAAAGTGGTTATGATTGTACTCTCTCCCCATCCTATTTAAGGAGGGAGCCTCTCATTGTAAAAGTCATCTAGAGATTTTTGGCTCTTGGCTCTTGGAATAAAATTTCTATCTTTTGGAGTACATGCTTGGATTGGAGTGGATGTTGGTTGTTTCGATTGTAAATGCTATTGTCCATTGCACTGGAGGATCTATTGTAGCTATCTTGCATATTTGCCATACTTTATTTGCAGGTTGAGAGGGCGACTTTGACAAGTGCGAATTGGTGGGGAGGCTTGCCCTTCAAGCTTGGAAGAAGTCGTTTTGGGTTTGACAGGGAGTGGTTTTGCCTTTGTGTCAACTATTCTATGTTTTTCTCTCTCTTGCTTGCATCTACCTTCAATTTGTTAAACTAATTGATGCTTTGCTCCTTGGCTTGACAGGTTAGAAGGAATCACATGTGGCTTGGAAAAATCGATTTGGCAAGAGGGCTTCAACAATTCTCCATTTGATCTTTGGCAAAGTAATCCTCGTCTCAACTAGCATTCATCTCTTCATCCAGGTATGTCCCAAGAGGTATGATCTTCTCTTCCTTGAATCTTCCATAATTTCTAGATCACAAAAACCCTAATCAAATTAAAACCCTTGTTTTTGGTATTTCTTAGATCTACTTAGATCTAGCCCTCCTTTTGAAAAGATATTGAAAACCCACCTCTATAGCATCCACCCCTAGTTGGATCTATAGTTTGGTGGTGATTGGCTAAGAATTGACCCATTTTCTAAGACAAAAAGCTCTCCTTGACCCAAATCGCACTTCCTAGAGAGAGGCTTGTTGGGCTAGATCTAGCACATGGGTATGTGAGATCCCGCTTAATTTGACAACTAGACACTTGATAACACGTACCCATATCCTTACTTTGGTGAAAACTACCTTGTGGACATCTCTCCATGTTTTGAGGGGTTGAAACCCCCTTTTGACCTTCTTGGCACCTTAAAACTTAGATCTACTAAGATCTACCCATTGGATTCACTTGAAACTTTGAAGGAACATAGATCGGGATACTAACATCCCGGATCTACATTTTGGTGGCCATTGGACTTGGTTTGGTCCACCAAAACCCATTTTTGGACCCTCCTTGAGCAAATCGCACCCCCTTGATTTTTTGAGTTGGTCCACTTCTAGGAAGTGGGTGTTGGAGATTTTCGTGGATTTGGAATGCCCATACCTTGAAACCTAGGTCTATACTGTCATTTCGTCAAGATCCACCTTGGGGATTGCATTCCTTGTTTTAAGGGATTGTGGTCCACTTTTGGGTATCTTTTAAAAAACCTAGAACTAGTTAGATCCAACCATTGGATCTCATCCAATCCATTTGACTTGGCTTCTAGGTGTCCCGATCTATACTTTGACATACTTTTTGACTCCATTAGCCCATCCAATAAGGCACTAGTCCTTCTCCAAGCAAGGTGCACTCCTTGGGATTAGTGTCAAACCCTAGATCTAGTACATGGGTAATCCTAGAACCAACTCCAACTTATAGATCTAGCCTAGATCTAACCTATAGTACCATCCTCACACTTAACTTCACCTTGTGGGTCCATCTAGAACCATTTCACACTTCCCAAGAAACTAGACCCACTTGTGCAAACACATTGGTACTATACCTAGTAATCATACCCCATCATGTGGCCTAAACCATACATAGGTTGAAACATTAACAAACTCTTACACCTCCTTCAACCATACCTTAACCCATAAGTCCACATTGCCTTGCATTGGTTTCCGCAACTCACTACTTAGAAACCTTTGTTTGGATCCAATCAACTGTGATTGGGGTATAGGGTCTCCCCCTTGGTCTAGTTACACCTTGACCTAAAGTGAAGAGTGCCTCGGTTGACGTGACTCCCACATTGCATTGGGAACCATGGCATCTCTTGGGTCACCTCTTTAGTTGCCTGTCTCCTCTACCATCCCGGATGGGATACCTCTAGGGGCAACTACAAGTTGTGTGATAACAGGTACTTCCTGGATGACGGGGTCTTTGATAACTTCTGGTTTATCTTCAGCTGTCTTGGAACTTGAACCTTCATCATTATGCTTCTTATAACCAAGACCTGTTCTATCGAGGTATGGCTTTTGATTATTGATGATTTGATCAAGTATCTTGGAACTGTTGTCATAGCCTTGACTCACATTTTTCTTTTGTAGTTGAGTTCTTAGAGTCACTATCTCCCCCATTAGTCTCTCACTTTCATTCATACTTTCTTCTAGTTGTTTTCTGAGATTGTCTTGAATTCTTTTAGCTTCTTCTAATTGAATAGTTAGACTTTGAATGAGTTGATCTGCTTCTTCAGATATCTGAGGTCTTTCTCGTAACTCCTGTATCTCCCCTTTAAGTAGTTTATTCTTTTTCCTTTCTCTTCTCAGCTCTTTCAAATCAATTATCAATTCTTTCTCCAGGTCTACTTCACCTTTTGAATCGGATTCTTCTTTGTTTTCGGAGATCTCATCTGAATCTTTTGAATCAACAGCCATGAAGAGTACCCTTTTTGATTCGTTATCACTACTGCTGTCCGAATCACTATCACTATCCGAGTCATTGTCAGAATCTTCATCTGATGAGCTGGTGTTTCTTTTAGAGTATAGACTTTTCTTCTTTGCAAACCTTCCATTTTGCTTTCCTTTGAAGTTCCTGTATTTCTTATGTTTCTTGAAATTGTCATCACTATCAGAGTCTTTTGCATAGGGACATTTTGAAGCAAAGTGACCTATTTTACCACATGAAAAACACTAAAGAGGTAACTTACCTTTGTACTTACCTGTGCCTCTTTTGAGCTTTCTTACGAAGTTTGTTGTCTCCTCATCATCTGAATCATCACTGCAGTTGAAGTGGTATGCTGTCTTTGATTTGGATTTTATTTTTGAATTGTCCTTCTTGGTTTGTTTGTCTTTCATTGCTTGCTTGGAGGAAACTTTAAAGGCTGCTTCTTTTCTAGGTGAGTCTTCATCTTCTAGTCTCATTTCATAAGCCACAAGTGTCCCATGTAGCTAGTCTACTGTCATGGTATCCAAGTCAGTCCTTTCTTCCAAGGCTGAGATTTTAGGATTGAATCTGTTGGGAAGCGTTCTTAGTATCTTTTGAACAACAACTGATTCTTCAACCCTTTCACCCAGGCCTCTGATAGTATTTACAAGTTCATCAATTCGAAGAAAATAGGTTGCAATGTTCTCGTCATCCTTCATCTTTAGATGTTCGAATTGTCCTCTGTAGGTTTGGAGTTTGGCTTCTTTGACCTTTTTGTCACCTTCGTAGATGGTCTTGAGTTTGTCCCACATTTCCTTAGCAGAAGTACAATGCATGACTTTGACAAAGACCAATTCATCCAATGCACTCGAAATATGGTTCGTGGCTTTTGAATTCGTATCATAACGAGCTAAGTCAGCTGGATCTGTTGGTGGGGGTGTTGGTACTTTCTATCCATTTTCAACTATTTGCCATACTTGTACTCCTTGAGCTAGCAGAAAAGATTTCATTCGTATACTCCAAAAGGTATAGCCGGTCCCATCAAATATGGGTATTCCATTTTTACTGTGCTTGGCAAACTTGCCCATAATTTCCTTCCAGTGATTAGACTATTCTTGAAGGAACCCGCTTTGATACCAATTGTTGAAATACTGAGAGGGGGGTGAATCAGTATTTGCCAATCATCAATAATTTTAATCAAGAGCAAGTTGCTAACCACCAATCATAGCAGCATATCATTAACATTCATGAAAAATAACAAGATGCACAGTACTCAATATTTTTATGTGGAAACCCAAGTCCTGGGGGTAAAACCACGGAAGCCTTTTATGATATAATTTGACCCAGCAACAACTTGGGTTACAAATTTAATACAACTTCTCCAGCTACAACTGGAAGGGGCTACAATCCCTAGGCTTCGTCAGCTGCAACTGACGAGCTGCTACAACAGCTCAACTCACAAAATTGTGAGCCCTAGCACCACCCTACCGCCCTTGAGAAGAAGAAGACTGGACTTGTGGACCTGTCAAAACCAATCACTGAACGTGCTGCTGATAACCTCTGCTCTCTTATCACTGCCAAATCATCGCTGTGTACTGATAAGTCATTTCACTGCCATACATTCACACATTACTGTTTCACAACCACTGTATACTTCACTGTTCATACACCGCTGTATGTATCACTGTACATACACTACTGTACATATACTTGTACACTCATTGTACATACATCACTTGTACACTTACTATACATACATCCCTGTTCATAACTTGTACTCTCACTGTACATACATCACTTGTATAAACCATCATAGTCATTAATATCATATCATCATTATCATGGGGTATACTTCACATATCACTATACATGTTCTACTGTACATCCAATCAATACTATATATGCATACCTTGATGACTTCAAACAAGAATTGTGTATAACCTTAGAAAATTCAAGACTGTACTGTAGATGACCCTAAACAAGACAAACCTTTCACTGCTTCAAAATCGGGACCGAGGATGCCTGTAGATGACTATAATTACTGTATGTACCACTGTGTACATTACTGCATATACTTCTTACACATCACAGCCATCATATATTTACTGATGTACTCTTTTCAAGAGAGACAATCATCATACCTTTCATAAGCAGTGCATATAAAGGACTTACATCAATACTGTATTCACTGTACATTCATCACTGTATACTGTACATACACTCATGCATTATCATCATACATACCTTGTTTATTCAATGTCTGAGTATGTCAGTGTAGAAGATCTTAAACAAACCTCAGACTGTGCTTCAATTTTGGACTGACAACGAATTAGGGTTGTGTATGATGACCTCAAACTTTTGCAACATCAACCAAAGCACTAAAATTCGGGCTGTGTGAAAAAGTCTGCAATTTTCTGACTGTATTAAAGGTCTGCAATTTTTAGAGTGGTAAAATGTCTGCAATTTTCGGACTGGTAAAATGTGAACTGTGGAAACCCTCGAGCCTCAGTCAACTCCTCGGATCTGCTGCTCAATGCTGGTATACCCCAAGACTATTTCGAGGTTGAACTTCTCTGCAATTCGGGACTACTTCTTTTAGCTTGGATTGCTCCCACCGAAAGTTTACTAGCCTCAGCAAAAATTCGTGTAAGGTATCCCTAGTCCAAACACTTTGGGTTGTTTGTACTCCAATTTATTGTTGTTCCAGAAAGATAAAAAGAAAGGAGACTGCTGCAAACAATGCCCTTGTGCTGCTGCCACCTCAGTCTGGTCACCCACGAAAATCAGAGCTCAAATTACTCCCATGAATTTTTCACTCTATTGCATGTGGCTGCCTCAGTGTACATCCAAATTTCAGAGCTAAAAATCAGACTTCAAAATTGTCTGCTGCTACTGCTTTGCTGCTGCCTCAGAGACACCCGAAATTCCATAGAGAAAACTGCCTCAGATCAGATCCGAAAATCTCAGAGCAAATTCGAATTTTTCCTTTCCAAAATGAAATTTAATAGGGTATTTATACTAGTTTTCCCCCCAAAAAAAAATTGAGCCGACCTTGCAATAAATAATTTATATATTTTTTAATTTAATTTATGGAGCCGACTTGTAGGGTGACCAAGGAAGTATTTTCATTATTTTATTTTGTAATTTGAAAAAAAAACACAATCTACTTAGGTCACCACAAAAAGGGTATGGGTATGTTGTGTGTTGTTGCACTAATCTTTAATGATCAACATGTCTTAGGGTAAATTGCAATTTAACCCAAGACCTCTTATGACCTCACTCTTAGGGTCATACTCCAGCAAGGTTACCACATATACCATGTGCAAGGGTTTCAAGTTCTTTCATGTTACCCTATGTGTGTGGGTGCCTTCATCATGCCATCTAACCAAGTATAATGCGAGTAGTGGACTCCATGACCTTTGCAAGGGCATTAGGGTCTTCATCAAGGGTTCCAAGTCTTCATCAAGTCATCAAGGACCTTTAAGCCATCAATTGTGGGTCCAAGGGCTTCTTCATCAAGCCAAGGACATGTTCATGAGCTCCATAGCCTGTCAAGGACCATACAAGGTCATCATTATCATATAAGAGCTCCATGACCCCAACAAGGGTTGCAAGGTCATCAAACCACTTAGTGTGGGTCTAAGGACTTCTTCAACTACCTCAGCCACACCAGGAGATCTCCAAGGGTCAAGATTCATCATGACATCACTTGTGGGGTAGCTAGGTCTTCTCCTGGGGTATCATGACACCATCAGAGCATGAATGACCACAGAATGGGTCATTAATGCTTCTCCAGCCCATCTAGGGCTTCTCCATCGTCCATCAAGGCTTCATGGGCTTCTTCAAGGGCAACCCAACAAAGTCAAAGGGTAAATAGGGCTTTGTAATTGTCTCAAGGCCTCCAAGGGCTTCAAGCTTGGGCTTGGACAACCACAAAAGGACTCCTTAGACTCCAACACAAAAGACTCTCAGGGGCTCCACAAGGGGCACCAAGACACCACAAGCCCTCACTAGGGCACTGTTGGCATCAATGACAAAACTTTATCAACACTAACTGCTAGCAAAGGGTGAAGGCTAAGAAGAAGGCTGGGCAAAGGGGATGACTTAACCAACTCAATTAAGTGACACTTCTCCCCTGGAAAGGGGAGCTACACTCTGTGCTGGACAAAATAACAAAGAGAAGGGCAGTGCCTCACAAATGGATAAGTTGTTTAGAGAGTGTTTATTCAACTTAGGTATCATGTCTACATCAAGCTGATCCAGGTTCATTAGGATCATTCATTCATTTCCATGGCCTTTTTGGCCTATATGACCCCTCTGGTATTTCACGTGCGCTAAGAAGCACAACTAATCGCAACTTGCATCCGGGGCATATTTATAATCATGAGGTCAACAATATTTAGATATAGTATTTATTTAACCATTGCTTTTTTTTACCTTTTTATACCCTTCGCAGGGTATTTTAGCAGTTCATTGCTTTAGCCTTTATTCACGTGTGTTAAGAAACACATTCTAGAATTTTAAGTTCACAGGCTTTCATAATACATTTCCAATATCAGTTGTACATGTGCTTTCAGCTTTAGCCAACAACAACTCAAGTGACTAGAGGGAGTTCTGCACAATGCCAAACATCGGGACAACCGACCAGAATGATTTAGGCATACAATCCAACTCACCGAAGGCAAGTTCTGTCACCAACTCAGAGCCGAGACACAAAACAAACATGGATGCGGTCCAACACAGAGGTAGAAATGGGGAAGTCCTCCATATGGAAAAGTCAAGAAGGAAAGTTAGGGTGAAAGCCAAATAAGGAAGGTCATGGATGGATGGAGTCAAGTGAATGTGGTGCCTAAGCTAGCAGACAAAGATGTCCAGAAAGACCATGTTCATGCTCATATGAGGGTAATGAAACCAATGGGTATTGTCAGAAAACCTTAGTGTGCAAGTAATACATCCAATTTTATATTTATTACATCATCCAAGATATTTCATTTTATTATTTTAGATAGTACTGCCACATCATGAGTTATATACCAAGTCAATGCTATGAAGATGACTAAAACAACAAGATAATAATCCATGATAATAATCACAAGTCCATAGGTCACATCATATCACATCAATAATCATCATCCATACACGACTGAAACACTGCTGCAATAATAACATCCGGAACTCTAGGCACTGAATTGAAATTGTATGGAACAAAAGGTCACATCGGTCATTAAATCTAAGCTCTCAAGGCTCAGCCTTGGCACAAGGTCTACTCAATGTCTGATATATATACTGCTCTGATCTGAGAGTGATCCCAAATAATACTGCTCATCATAACTGATCTCTGTAAAAGCAAAGCTCTGGAAAGTGCAGATATCTGCTCAGCAAGAATAGTAGCCCAGCTACTATGGTGTGATAACAGCTACTACAACAACAAACATTGTCTTAATTTTTATTTTTTCTACATCATTTTACTTGTTACTTGTTCCTATTCTTTAAAAGTTATTATTAAATTTTTAATTAAAATTTATGTCGGATAAATTATTACTATGTTGGAACGTTACATTACATAGTATGTAACGTGACAAAATCTCCCCCATATTGGGCTGTAGAAGCGCCTCTCAGAGCAAATAATGGTGGAATGATGTGGAGATGGACAAGTCATAGGTGGAGCCAAAGAAGAATTATAATCTCTGTAAGGATCAAGAGATGTTAGTCAATGGTATGTGTATAAAACAAAAACCACTTCCATGTACTAGCCTACATAACATTCCTACTAGTACTAAGTACTAACTATGCTTATCAGAATCAACAAGTATAAGTAACGTGAGTAACATGTAGTACAATCATCAACAAAGACCATATATCCATGATAAAATATCGTCAAGGAATGTAACTGGCATTGAAACGTAATGGCATGGTATCATCACAAGGCAACATATGGTTGTAGCATCTCAACGATCATGATAATCTCTGCCTCGCAAAACTGAATCTTAGCCATGATTTGTGCATCAAAAAATGAGGGTAAATAACCCCATATACAATTTGGTATAACAAGTCCATTGGCTACCATTTTAGTCCCGTAGACCCACTTTCATCGAAGAAGCTTTCTCCTCGGAGGAAGAGGTACCCACTCCCATGTGTTGTTTTCCATAAGTTATTGATTCTCTTCATCCATGGCTGCTTCCCAATGTGGATTGTCGAAAGTTTTTGCATGTGATTGAGGATCACTAATAGCAACCATGTAGCAATGTGTGCTGTTATCACACTATCTCTAGCTGCTGAAGTAAGGTGTCCCAACAGGGATGGTAGAGGATAGACAGCTAGGAAGGTGTAACCAGCAATGGCCAAGTCCTCCGCTCAACGAACGGAAGTCACATCGGACAAGGCTATTGTCACATCGGACCCCGCTCAACTAGTGATAGTTGAGAGACAAAAATACACCCAAATCCCAAAAAGAATAAGAGATGAAAACAAGGAATGAGTGCAGGTGAGCTCCTAAGTCTAATTTTAGCCGACTGATGGACAACCCAGAAAATTACCTTAGATAAAATGACGTTTTAAAATCGAATCAAGAGTACCCACAACCCAGAAAATTACCCAACAGTGTGATTGGCTAAAATGCCCAAGGAGGGCGAATTCAGTGGATGACCAGTGCCTAGTTCTATGGGTAAACGGGGTCGGAATGAAATGAAACTTGGAATATAGAGGTTTAAGCACATATCAGTAGTGGGTTTTAAAGGACAAATGATTCTAACGGTGGAATTTTAGTATTTAAATTTTTAGGGTATGTTTATGTAGTTTTTGCAGCTTAACACACAGAAATGGAATTTGAAGCTATGAGACCAACAAGAGAAGCGTACCTGAGATGAAAGAGTGTGGCTGAAATGGCTTGAAGACTAACTCCAATTCAGTGGTGGAGCGACCAGCAAGTTTGTGTGAGCAATTTGAAGCTATGTGACCAACTTCTGCCTGGATACATGCCACAAATGAGAAAAATCAGCATATGCAGCAAATAAACAGGTAATAACAGAAAATGAATGGCTGAAAATGAAAGAATTGACAAGCTGAAAGCAAAGACAACTCCCTTGTGATTATTTCGAAAGAAAAACACAAGAATGAAGCTCCCACTCCAAGTGTAGCGCCTCCCTCCAAATGGCCAATCTCCCTGCAATTCGTGTTAGTCATACAAGGGCAGCAAACTCATCTAAATCACTCTACAAGCAATGGAAATCAGCTAACAATCAAAGCCATGAACAACCACACAAGTTCTCTCAAGAAACCGGAAGAAGAATGTCTCAATATCACTCAAATGTCAAATGTACAATGTGCCAAGAGACTCTCAAATGAGTGAGCTCATTCTCTTATAGAGATGGCTCAAAACCTAGCTCATTTCCCCCCAAAATGAATGGTTGGGATTGACTTTCCCAAGCCTCAAATCGATGTTGGAGATGAGCTTCAAGAGGGGGTGCAAATTGCCCAAGTGTAGCGCACAAGTGGAGTGAGGGGCCCATGGTGGGGCCATACAACAATCAAATGAGTGGTTGGGGGTGCCTATGGACTGTTTTAGCCCCCCATACCACTTAGCCAAAGTCTTAATACATTATATTTGCAAAATGTGAAGTTCTACATAGTGAAAAAAGTCCAAAAATGGGCCAATTCGCCCCTTGTGATGAGCTAGGCCAAACGAGGGCCCCACAACATAAATAGAATGTCCAAACATAACCAATATTACCTTAGAAATCACCCTTGTATTAGCCAACCTTTGATTTTTGCCATTTGCCATAGTTGCCTTTGTCAATTTTTGATTTTCCATGTATTTTATTGCTGGTTTATATTGCTGAAGGAGTAAATTGGGCTTTTGACCCACTTATAGTGCCTGGATTTTCGAGCCGTCTGTTGCAATGCGATTGTGGACCCCAAAAATAGTAGATATGGTCACTTGAACGACCACGATCCATCACTTAGGCATTGTTTGCCCAAAATCCATAATTTTTAATTAAAACAGGTCATTAATGACCAATAATAATTAAAAATCTCATCGCTGCCTCAACTTTTCCAAAATCTGATGTTTGGAGGTTCATATGGGACCCCAAGAGAATACAAGTGACCAAAATCGAAATCTTGATCGCAATATTTTTTCGGGCCCATTTTTTTCCTAGTCAACCTAGTTTGACCAAGTCAAATCTGGTCAACATGGTGCTGGCTGAATACCTGTATGCAATATGAAGCGATAGGCTTCCTTATACATGTTAGTACATTACTAAATAATAAAATGTCAATATGGTGATAAAAAATACTTAATATCTCAAAAACACGAGGCCCCTGGTGAGGTGGGCCCACCACATCCAAAAGACTCAAACTGCTATGCACAACCTATAGACTTGACCACCTAGCTGACTTTGGGTGATGTGGAATACAAGTTGAAGGATGAGGGATGACAAGGACAAAGATCATGTGACCCTTGTGGATAACTCGGGAAAGCGGGGTCCACTGAGATAAGCATACCATGACAAAAACACGACGAAGGGCGGTGCCTCACAAATGGGTATAGTGCAGGGAAACCGCCACTGGTCATCTAACAAGTACCTCACAACTCAAATCCATGCCCGAAGACTCCGTGAGGTTCTTTTCTAGAGCCGCCAAACTGGGTGTCCGACAAACCGTAACTTGAGACTCTAGGGGACAATCTTGAGCTTGTCCCTTCCTCCCTCTCACCTCCTTGCCCTGCAGGACTAGGTGAGGAAATAACCACTACAAAGCTGATATGTACGGCTGACCTGTGTCCATGTGTGTTTACAAACACATTGCATGGATTTTACAATGAATTTCATACTTAGCCTTTTTGGCTAGATTTTACATTTACAATAGCCTTTTTGGCTTGCTTTACATTTCTTCATTTACATCAAGGCCCTTTTTGGGCTACATACATATCTCAATAGATATAATCAAGGTGCTCATACTGTAGAGTAATGGGGGTGAGCATAAATGCTTCGATGACCAATGGGGAACACCCGGTGAGGCTACACACTCCTATACTGCATTGCAACATCGGGGGCAACCGACAGGAGCAAATCCCAGGTTTGAGAGTGCATCTCACACACTAAAGAGCCAAGGCACAAAAGACAGGGAGTCATGGCATACTCAGAGATCAGTGGGGAAAGGGATCCTCAAGGTCACAAATCAGAATCCAAGTCGGGAAAGATCGATCATGAATGGGTCGGATGGGTGGAGAGAGTGAAGGTGGATCCAAAGTCAGTTGCCTAGGGGGACTAAGTGACCAAGTCTATACCAATAGTGGGAATGCGAATCGGTGTGCATAGACAGGAGCCTACAGGAGGGGGTGGATTGACATCACCAAGGGCCAAACACATCATAATAACAACTAGATCACCACATCAACATAATATGTAAAGTCAGTGTACTATCATGTATAAACAAGTCTAATCGACAACATAAGCAATAGAACATCAAATGCTATACCTACTGCACCATAGACCTGCTGCCTAAGTGACAGGACACGTCCAACAGGGTCCCCGTGTCGCGTGGGCCACATTTGGGCGCGGACACGTTGGCCCCACGTGGGGGACACGAGTTTTTTCGTGTCCCGAACTCGGGACACGCGTGGGGAAATCTGTGCAACGTGGGGGTAAAACAGGACACGAAAAATGCGTGAGGAAGAGCCCGCGGGTCAATAAAAATGCCTTTTTTGTCTTTTATTTGTCATTTGCTAACTGTTGGGAGTGTGAGGGAGAGTTAGAGAGAGCTCAAAGTCTTTTTTTTTGCAAGTGAAGGAGATTCAAGAGTGTTTTCTTGCAGGTGAAGTTGATTCAAGTGTGATTTCACCAGCAAGGTTGAAGGAAAATGTCTCAACCAGCTAGGGCAGCAGGTAGAGGGCAAAGGAAAGGGAAGAATGCCCCATTTATTCCCTCTCGTCCTATTCCTCCTCCAAGTACATCCCCTTCTGCTCCTAGTAGTGCTCCAACCGGTTCTAGTCAAACTCATCCTCATTATAGCCATGCTTTGGCAAAACAACAAGCACAAGAGAGTAAATACCCTTTGTGGAAGTATGTGACAAGGAAAGAAGGTGTTGGAGCGAAGCTTGGTGGGGGAGGCAATGTGTGTTGGACTTGCAATTTCTGCAGGCATGAGTTCAAAAGCACCTATTACCGGGTTAAAGGCCATTTGTTGGCCCTCCCTTATGGGATTTCTTCATGCAAAGATGTGAGTGTTAACCAAAGGAGGGAGATAGAAAGAGAAGACCATGTTGGGGTAGGGAAGGTGGCTGCAGCAAGCAAGACATTTCATCGTGAGGATCCTCTTCCATTCTTGAGGAAACCCTCTAGCACTAGGAGTGGGGTTGATGCTATTGCTTATCCAACAAGAAAGAGGCCAACTTCAATAGGTCCAATGGATAGGATTTTCCAACAAGAGGCATGAGAAGAGGTAGACCTCTCCATTGCATTTTTCTTCTACCTCAACTTCATCTCATTCAATGTTGCACGGTCACCATTGTACTTTGAGATGTGTCGATCTATAATGGAACGAGCTCCAACTGGTTATGTGCCTCCTAGTTCAGAGAAGCTTAGAACCACATTGTTGGTTAAGGCAAAGAAGGAGGTGGATAAAATTATTGATCCAATTAAATCAAAATGGTCCACATGAAGTGTTAGTATTGTTTCTGATGGATGGACGGATCCAACATGCCATCCACTCATCAATTTCATGGTGTCTTCCACAAATGGACCGGTGTTCTTGAAAGCGGTGGATGCTCTTGGGAAATACAAGGATGCACAATATATGGGTGATTTGTTCATCAAAACCATTGAAGAAGTAGGTGTTGATTCTTGTGTACAAATCATCACGGATAATGCACCTGTTTGCAAGGCTGCTGGCATGATTGTGGAAGCTAAACATCCATAGGTATGTGATTGTTAAGTTACTCATTTATTTGAAATTTTGAGTTGTTAGTAACTTAGTTGTAGTCTTGTAGAGTCTAGGAGTCTAGACTCAATGACTCATTTATACTTTCTTTTATTGATCTTACAAGTATTTTGGACACCTTGCATTGTCCATTCTTTGAATTTAGCACTGAAATCTATTGCTTCAGATGTGCCATGGATTGGCAAACTTATTGAGGATGCACACCATATCCGTAACTTTGTACAGAACCACACCAATGCCCTCACAATCTACAAAGAGTACACACATCTTTCATTGTTGAAGGTTGCAGATACTCGGTTTGCTTCCTCATTCATCATGCTCAAGAGATTGAGAGAGGTAAAAACCGCTCTTGGGTCCATGGTGATTTCAGATTTTTGGGCTTTTTGGAGAAAGTCGGATCAGAATGCTTCACAAAAGGTGAAGGACACAGTATTAGATGATGGTTGGTGGGATAGGGTAGTCCTTAGCATCAAGATCATGGAGCCAATCATTTCTTTGTTGCGGTTTGCAAACACGGACCAGCCCATCCTAGGAGATGTTTATGAGGGGTGGGATTCCATGATTGAGTCCATGAGGACCATTGTTATGGAGAATGAGTGTGCTGAGTATGAGACATCGGCAAAGAACTTATGGTCCATCATACAGGGCATTCTTATCTCCAGGTGGGATAAGAATTGCACACCTTTGCATTGCTTGGCCCACTCATTGAACCCTAGGTTCTACGCTCAGGATTGGCTCAGTGGTGGGTCGGGGCCCTCATCCAGAGTCCCTCCTCACATGGATGGAGAGATCTCAGAGGGGAGGAAGATAGCATTTAGACGGCTACTTCAGGATAGAGACCACCTTGAGGTGGTGGAGGAGGAATTTTATGAGTTTTCTAGTGGCACTGGGAGATTTGGAGGATATGAGGTGATTAGAGACATGGGGGTTAAGAAACCCCTTGTTTGGTGGACAACTCATGGGGCAACATGCCCTCTTCTACAAAAGATAGCCTTGAGGGTCCTCTCTCAAGTTACTTCATCCTCTTGTTGTGAGAGGAATTGGAGCACATATGGGAACTTGTACAGTGTGAAGAAGAGTAGACTTGAGCCGTCCAGGGCAGAGATGATGGTGTATGTGCACTCCAACCTTCGTCTTATTTACAGGAAGAGGGAGGAGTGGGCGAAGGGAAAGACACGGATGTGGGATGTCTTTCCTGATGAGATAGGTTTGGACAGCAGTACTGAGTTGGCATTACACAACATGGATCTTAATGATCCAGTGCTAGAGCCGGTCACTTTTGATGAGGGTGATCGTATGGAGGGGTCATCCTCCACACCAGTAGATGCAGTTAGTCAGATTGGCAGAGAGGAGGAGGAGGAAGAGGAGGAGGAGGAGGATCAGGGCAGTGATGAGTTTGTTGATTCAGGCATGGAGCAGGACTATTGAGTCATTGATAGATGGGATTCTTCCATCTTGATCCACCCCTTTTTTGTATTTACTATTAGACTATTAGTCTATTTGGCATTTGCCAGTGCCCAGTGGCATTCCGACATCTATGTAATACATTTTGATTTTGATGACTTAATGAGAAATATGGTTCCGAGTCTCTGACATGCATCTATGTGTCTCAATGTCTCATTGTGATTTGTGATTGTGAATGACAAATGTGTTGTGATTTGTGAATGATCTAATTTCTATTGAATATTTCATATTTGTAATTGTAAATGTAATTTCTATTGAATATTTGTAATTGTAAATGTTAAATTTTATTGGATCTATATGTCTATATTTTTAAATTGTAATATATTTTAAAAATATATATATATATATGTATATAAAATGTGTCCTACGTGTCTTGATTCCGGGGGTCACCGTGTCCCGTGGGGACACTCGTGTCCCGTGTCCTTGTGTCAGGTGACTTAGCCTGCTGCTGAAGCTGACTCTGAAACTGGATCTCAACTGAATCCGGGCAATAAGTAGTAAACCAACAATAGTCTGTAGCACTCTATCAAAATATGGCTAGGAAACTGTCTCAACGGGCTTATGCAAAGCCTGGCAAGGAAGGGTGCCTCTGTAGGCAATAATGCATACATGTCTAGACAATACAATAAAACCATCTGTCCCCACTGATATATCTGCTCGGGGCAATCTCAACAAAACTGTGTACCTCCTCCGAAGGCATCCGATCTCTGATCTGGAAGAAAAAAGTATAGTATGGTCCCTGACCACACAATCTGCAGCATGGTAGCTCCTGCTAACATGGATGTGATAACATGTGCACAGCAATGGCTCTGCAGCAGTGAGTGTATGTGGGGCAGCATGAAACTGTGAGCGAGTCCTTTGTGCATCTGAAGGATCTCCAACTAGTTCTCTTGTTGCTTCAAGAGTTTGCTTTTCCCATCGTGGTTGAACTGCCAGATCTGCAATACTTTGTTCTTGATTGTCCTCAGTTTCTTCTTCACGTGAATCTGAAATGTCAATTGAATCTGAAATTTCTTCCGAGAAAGTGGAGGAAACGTCGGAAAGATCATCATCAATAAGTAGTGGTGCATTGGTAGGAGGATTTGTTGCATGCACGAGGCCTTCTTTAAACTTGACTCCCCTTTCAATGAGAAGCTTTTCAGTAATAGGATTTAGTAGTCTGTACCTCTTTACCCCTTCAGGATATCCTACAAAGATGCATTCTTCACTTTGTGGATCCAAGGCCCTTCTTTTGGAAGGAATGCAAATCCATGCACGAGAGTCAAACACGTTGAAGTGCTTGACTATTGGTTTTTGACCGCTCCAAGCTTTGAATGGAGCAACTCCTTTCAAGCTTTCATGAGGGGCTCTATTTTGAATGTAGTTTGAACAATTGATAGCTTCAGCCCAAAGCTTTGGAGCAAGTGACTTGGACTGTAACATACATGTGGCAATCTCCTTTAAGGATCTGTTCTTCCTTTTTGCAACTCCATTTTGCTGTGGAGTATACAGAACTGTATGCTGCAACTCAATGCTTGCTTCTGCACATAGATGCTAGACATCTTTGTTGACGTACTCCCCCCCATTTTTTGTACGTAGGATCTTGATCTCCTTTCTTGGTTGCTTCTTTGCAAGGGCTTTGAAATCCTTGAAACATTCAAAGACTTAAGATTTCTGTTTGAAGAAGTAAACTCATGTGTATCTTGACCAATCATTGATGAAAGTCAAAACATACTTGGCTCTTCTCATGGATGGGTGAGGGAATGGGCTCATTATGTCACTGTAGACAAGTTCAAGAATGGAAGAGGCTTGCCATGCCTTTCCTTTCTCAAATTTTTCTTTAGGATGCTTTCCAGGAGCACAACCTAAACCTACACCATTGGAATATTTGATGTCTGGAAAGCCTGTCATCATACCTTGCTTGTTTAGCTGCTGCAAGTATCTGTAATTTAGGTGATCAAACCTCTCATGCCATAACTTGCTTACTCTATCAGTGTGGATTAGAAGTACATAGGAAGGAGATTTCCATTCAAAGTAATTGAAGGGGGTAAGGATTTGCCGGGGAGAAAGCTCCATTCCAGCTGATGTGTTCTCCAAAGTGTGTTCAACCTGCAATCCTGTAGACTAACTCTTTTAGAATTCCTAATGCTCTGATACCATGTGATATTTTGGAGCATAAGATCTAGAAACTAAAACAAGTAGTAATACAGTTAGCAAGTGACTAAACAAGTGACAAAATCATGATATTCATCAACCATAAAGAAGATATGCAAAAGCTCTTTCAGAAACCCATTATTCCATTTATTGTATAAGAAGGAATCAATCTTTACATATAGGCAATTCAAATTACTAAGGAAGTCAATTCGAACTGCTCACTAGTGCATGAAAACCTAGTTGGGGTTAATTAGAGCTCAAATGCCCTTAGTTAGCCATGCAATCTTTCAGAAATGAGTTAATAAGCTCCTAACTGACCTAAGTGGACAAGTGGAGGCTTAGATACCCAAAAGCAAGGATCAATTGCATGATCAGCTCATGCATGACAGGAATATGCTCAAAATAGCCAAGGAGGGTGCTACTAGTTCAAAATAGCAAAGGAGGGCACTTGTAGTCCTTGATTAGTGGAGCTAATTCTCTAGAATTACTCTAGCTAGTCAAACATGCAATGTGGCACCCTAAAATCAAAGAAATAATCCCTAATTGAAGGAAGGCACCCTCACATGCCAGAAATAGACTCGAGGATCACTCCCATAATCCAAAAATAACAGATTAGTCTCTTGAATCTAGGGATGAAGCACTCCAGTGGCTCGGATGGTCAAATTGAGTCAAATTTGGACCATTGTAATCATGAGACCAAGATCTAAGTCCCCAGGTGAGAGATTGATCCTATGGAGAGCGTAAATATGAGTGGATGCAGACAAATATATTAAGGGCAACCCTCATAAAGCTTTGTCCCACAAACTAATGGAAGGTTGATGTGATTGGTATAAAAGGGGGCCGGGGTGAGATTTCAATATGTTTTTAGCTCCACTTTAATACCATATGTGGGCCTTCATGAGTGAAACAAAGGAGGGGGTGATTCATGTAATGACCTTTTTCATTGTGACTTAATAAAGTGAAGAGGGGGTCCCTCATAATATAATAATATATGCCCCTTTTATAACAACTTAATTATATGCAAACATTAACATAAAAGGTTATTATGTGCACTTTTCTAATAACTCATTAATTAATTATCCCAATAACCTTAGAACTACCATGGTGAAACCATAATTGATCCAGATTTTATGTTACAGCCCTTAGACTAAGCAAACTTTTTTTAAGTTTCTAAGCAAGGTGAGGGTGATGAAGTGTATGTAATGTAATGAAAGGGAAATAATTTAATAAACTGAAATGTCAGGAAAAGGGGTTCGCAAATTAGCTATCATGAGAGGGTGTCTAAGTTCCAAGTTTAATTTTTCTCCCATATGTGTGTCTTGGAAGGGAATTATTTCTTCTTGAGTTACCCTTTTCTTTTGCCATTTATTACGATCCTTTATTTTATTTTTTATTTTTTTGAGCATTAGTCCCTTTCTTTTGATAAGCTGGGACATGGGATCATGGATTTTTTGCAAGGGGTAGAGCTTACAATCATTATTTAATTTTGTTTCCCTTAGAGTACTTCGCTTCTTTTGACTTTAATTTAAGCACCATACATAGGAACTATATGTAGAATCTTTAGAGCATGAATTATAATTTGTTAATTGCGAAAGGGTGACATGATGGGAATGGGTGATGTGGCTAATGAAATGGCATGGTATGAAAAATTCTAGGTAAAATGTTGTTAATGACATGAAATGAAGGTCACACTTGCTTAAATTCCTAGGGGCACACCTAATACCATAAGGTCATACTCCTCAATTTAATGAGGAAAGAAGAATTATAACCACACCATGATGCTATCTAAGCTACCGAAACAATATTTGAGAATGTATGAGCTATACTTTTGACCTCCTAATGTTATGTCTACACATAGGAAAGCATTTTACCGTAAGTCAAGTAGAGAGGATATGTTATCCACTAGTACCGACTGGATGCCCCCATTTGTCCATGTCAAGTGGCAAGGTAGGCTGTGTAGGCTGGAAGCATCTCTGAGCTAGCTGAAAGTGTCTGTCAAGTATCTATGAGCAAACCATAGATCTCATCTGTGGAACTACTGGATGTGATGGAAGATCACCTAGGAAATGATGATCAAGTCACCCCATACATGTCAGGGGGTAACAGTCCACATCGGCACTACCAAGGAAGCATATAGCAAAATCAGCAACATTCATGGAATGTGGCATTAAAGAACTGTTACGTTACATGTTATAACTTATTATCACAGACTACAACAAATTGGAAAAGTTACAAAATTCTTAGAATCAAAGGAAATGAAACTGTGTGAATCAAACGGTCAAGAATTGATGCCCATAGGTATCCAATGTGGATGGATAGATAATCAGCAGTGGCAGCAAGAGAGCAAATATCTGAGAAAATCTCATTACTTGGTTCTTTGATTACAAAACTTGAAGGACAAAGCTTTTCGAAATGGGATACTCTGATATGACCCTAAAAGGGGTATATAAGTGGTAAAAGGGGTATATAAGTGGTCAAGTGTATATGCAAATAGTAGGTCAGACTGGTAGTGGCCCTGCATGGGCAGAGAGTGAGAATATGTATATATGGAGGTCAATAGAGCCATTATTGTACTTGGATGTACTTGGGTTATTTGGAATTTCTCTTTTAATATCCTGGTGTTATTGTATAAGTCATCGTAATATTTACTTTAGGAGCTGTGTTGTATGTCTCTACTTGGTGTGCATTATGCGTACACAGGTTTATCATGCTATTTTTGTTATTTGGTACATAAGAGGTGATCAAGTGCAATTGAGCCCCCCATGAATTATGTACAATGAGATGGGAAGATTAAGTGAAAAGTGTAAATTATAATTATAATGCACAGTCTAACTATGTCTACCTGGAACTTAGGGACTAAGTCTGATCAAGATGACTTAATTATGTTAGTCCATTCATTGTTTACATCATCACCATTGACTTGTACTTTTTGCAGCAGTAGATATTTAAGACAAAAATCCGTAATATATCCATTTATATGTTTTGAAAACCCCTTGCATACAGCTATGCAAGCAAGTAATTTGATTTCATTTAAAGCTTTATTCATGGTATCTTGAATGTCTGTGCAATAACATGTCCCAGGAAATGTCTGGCAGCTTGCATTCTAGACTTGAGTAGAAATGTGCCGTAATGGAACATAAAGGAGTGTTTTAGTTTTATTTTTGTTGTCCATTTGTTAATGGGTGATATGAAAATTTTGTCATTTGACTTCTGAAGGAATGCTGGATGAAAATTTTCTCTTCTTTATTCAGAATATTGATTATAGTAGTCACCAGTATCAGGATATTATAATTTCTTCCAGATACTAGTTTCAACAGAATCTAGTTTGTTTAACACTTTAATATCCCTGCAGGAAACTAATTCTAGGATACCGTTGTTTCTTTCCTTAACAGGCTGGTTCTGAAAATAATGGCCTCACTAAGTCAAATGTATCCTGTGGAGACGTCTGGACTGAGTACCATGAAATGAGCTGGGAGAGTATTGAGGCTGTTGCTGACCATAAAGTATATACCGCAGAAACTTACTTAGATCTGCTACACTTTGTTGCTCCAAAACTGATGCAACGAGGAGATGCTCATTTTTCTTATGGCATTGCTGACAATTTGGATGATCCAAAATACAAGCATTACAAGTACTGGTCTAATCCTCTTGAGACAAAGTAAGTGCCTATGCCCTCATTTGGTTGATACTGATAGTATCTGATTTCCATGATTGGCTTCACTTATTCATACGCCTTTCTCTGCTTTCAAAATTCTTAGGTCATTCTTCACAGTACCCAATACATGTATTGATTCATTCTGCACTGAGTCAAATTGTTGAATATATATCCTGCTAGTGTTCTATAGTTAGGTTGCAGTGGTGATTTTGCTAAGACAATTTTAGTTGGCTCTTAAGTGACTTCATTATGCTATTGGCTGTTAAGATTTATAACTGATATTCTTCTGGAAATTTTATTGCAGACTGCCAAACGCACCAGATACTGAAATATACTCTATGTATGGTGTTGGAATTCCTACAGAAAGAGCATATGTTTATAAATTGTCCCCTTCCGCTGACACATGCTACATACCATTTCGAATTGACACTTCAGCTGATGGTGGGGAAGCAGACAGTTGCCTAAAAGGAGGTGTGTATTTAACTGAAGGTGACGAAACTGTGCCATCTCTCAGTGCTGGATTCATGTGTGCCAAAGCCTGGCGTGGGAAAACTAGATTTAATCCTTCGGGCATGTCAACCTATATAAGGGAGTACCTGCATGCCCCACCTGCAAACATATTGGAAGGACGAGGTACCCAGAGTGGTGCTCATGTTGACATAATGGGGAACTTTGCTTTGATAGAGGATGTCATAAGAGTAGCAGCAGGTGCAAATGGGCAAGATATAGGTGGAGATCAAGTGTATTCTGATATTCTAAAATGGTCTGAGAAGATTAAACTGAAGCTATAAAGTGTTACATCATTTGTGGCATTTTCTGATGCATCTTTTACCACAATCTTCCAATATATATTTTGAAGTTGTGAAATCCCACAATTCTCTCGGCATGAGATCTTATGGAATCAGATGATTGGTGGGGTTAATATCCTCCAGAGTAAGATGGACGATTTATACAGTGAAAGCTCATTTCGTTAGAAGTCCTTATGCTATGGATAAATTGGGAACTTGTAAAGATTGATTTGCAGGTACCTGTATCTGGCTACTAATTCTTTACCCTCTTGGATTTATGCAGTGTTTATGCAAATTGATGGTCTTCTCAATATATATGAAATTAAAATTTTCTAGAGCTGAATGTTGTCACAGCAATAACTTGGTCCATTCTAAGGATACTGGGATTATTTTCATAGGAAGGGACTTTCAAGTTTCAAGCAGTGCATTTTAACACTTGACAACCAGGCTGGTTTATGTCATGTACATAAGAAAGGTGTACCTACTATTCATCTTTGTTATTATGAAACAATTAAGGTCATATTTTGATTGAGAATGCTTATCTTAAAATAAATTATATGATCTTCTGGAAAACTGCTTGTGTGAAATGACCACGTTTAGAAATTACAGTTGATCCTACCTTATTGCCAGGCCTAAAGATACTGCACTAGCTACAATGGGCTATGCCAATTAACGGAAAAACTCAAGCCTTTGTGAAAAGATCACCTTTAGAAATTACAATCAATCCTACCTTATTGCCAGGCCTAAAGATGCTGCACTAGATACAATGGGCTATGCCAGTTAAATTTAACTGTTCACTATTATATAAAGAAATCACATTGCATATTCAGCACTGTGACAGCATGAATTTGTATTTCAGGTTTAAAATTGTATAGAATTCGAGTTTCTCATAGATATCACTATAGATTTCTATTATTCTTTTAAACTTGTCTTCAAGCATGTGGTTCTTCGAAAGTTGAAGAGCTCTTTAATCCTTCACACAGTAACCCCTATTATTCTTTTCACCTGGCTATCTGTTGCTTCATCTCAGCTCTTATGCTTCTAGGACTACACTCTTATGTCTTACTGGGTTCTCTTTTTCTCTAAACTACTTCCTACAAAATCATATGTCACATCTTCTCTGACCGTTTTTCCTAGGTCACCTGTTTAGGACTGCATTCTGGAAGAGGCAGAAACCCTAACTTGTACGGATCATATCTCACAAAGTACAATGAATCTGACGTTGTCCTTCAGACACAAGGTACATGGACATTTCATCTTCGACCTGTAAATGTTTCAGATCCTGAACCTTCGCCAAAATGGATTTATAGCGAATGTGCCACGATGACATTTTTCTACTATACCAAGCCCTAGCTTTCGATTTGTCGCAAGTGCAACAAGTGTCATAAATGCCATACCATGCCTTCCTTCAGGCTAGCTCTGATACCATGTTAGTTTTTCAGCATTTAATTCAATCTGATCTAGGATCTTAACTGAGAGAACAACATGTACTACATATCAAAACACAAGAGACAAGAGACACAAAGCATTTCACCAGGGAAAACCAAGAAGGTGAAAAACCCCGCAACTTCCTCAGAGATAGAATGAGCATCAATACAAAGATCACAAAGATCAAACCCCACAACAAGAGATATTCTCCTAGCAGTTGTTCCTCCTCCACTTGTGCGCACTCCTCCTCTCTCTCACTAATGAGAAGTGAGTGAGTGTGTGAATGAATAAATGAGAGAGTCACACTCTCTATTTATACTTTACTTCACTTGACTTTTAACTTTAACTAGGTCGGCCCCAACTTAACCACTTAACATAGTGCTAACTGGGCTGACCCCACTAGGGTGGTCTAATAACCCTTTTACCCACACAACTTATACAGGTCCAACCCCACCAAGGTGGTCTAATAACACATCAAGTATAAGTTGTGACACTTACAATAATACTTGCGACACTTGCAAATACAAATGACGACACTTCCAATCGAAGGAATGATACATCTCCATTGGAGATACAATAAAGTACAAATGTAATACATAGAAGAATATCTTCCGAAGTTACAAATACATCAACATATAGCTCTAATATTTACAACGGAGTGACTTTATCCAGGCCGTTTCGAGCCGAATTGCATGTGAAAGTGGGGGTGACCACTGGCAACATGAACTTGAAGGTGGATGAACACTCGGAACCCATTCAAGGGATAAAAGTTTCAAACCACGTGGACTCTGGAGGTTTAAGCTTTGTCGAACTCCAACTTGTACACAATGCAGACATCTAGAGGCAAACAGGGAGAGGTGGTGTGGCCTCGCATGGTGGCTAGCAAATGGCTTCAAGTCGGATTTGGCGGAGGTAAGAAATTCAATTGTGATGACAAGGATAGGGACAAGCTTGTTAAGTGCTCATAGTTGATGCGGGGTCGATCGATGAACTGCATATTGTGATGAACGAGGTGTGAGAGAGAGCAGTGGAAGCAACCTTGGACAGATAGAAGGATTTTTCCTCAGTTCGAAGTTTAACTTTGCACTAGATTATCACTGAGAAGAGACCTCCACGCAGAAAAGAGAGAGACAACTGCTAGAAGAGAGGTCGTGTGAGAGAGGAAGAGAGCCTCGCACGAAAGAAGTGGGCACCTAGACAGAAAGGAAGCCAATGAATTGGAGCCCATGAACTGGTGGTGTGAGACCATCGCTACAGAGAGGAGTTTGTCATTGCTGGGCTAGGATTTAGCCTTAAGTGGTGGGATCACATAAAGCCCGACGCCCTGGTTTCACAATCTCCCAACAAATGGATTGGTGGAAGTTTCGTGGGAGTCATACATTCGATTGGAAGTGTTATCAGCTAAGTTGTACTTAGTTGGACTATCAAGTGAGCGGGGAAAGTTGAACATGTTACATGCTCATTTTCAGTGATTTGATGTCCATCAGGCCTTTTTGAGGCCCCCCCCTTTTTTCTACCACATGTCCATGGCCCTGCGGGGTTTGTAATAAAATGTACTAGCATGGTGTTTTTTGTAAAGGACTTGGTTCCCTAGGAATTTTTGACCAAGTCGGGTATTTCAAGGAGTTTTTTTCACTTATCAATTATGTCTTGCGACTTTGCATAACATAATTTTTGAGTTTTTTTCCTGCTCCTCCAAAGCTGGAATGCCTGGTGAGGTTAACGGGCCTTAGGGGGTTATTAAAGTCCATGGGTCAATGTATATGAACATGCTAGACATTAATTTTGAGTCGTATGGACATGTGCTAGGTACCCCTAGTTTTTTTTTTAATTTCCGGCGAAAAAAGTTTTTTTGTGTTTTTTAAGCCATTTTTAATGGTTTAATTAAAAAATTTGTAATTGGCATAAAAGTGTGGTCTAGGGGTCTTTTTGGCCTTGGGGGTGATCATTTTCTAACTCAAAGCACCCACCTTACCCCTAAACCCACTTTCTATAGTGGTTGAGGCATTTATTTTTCACTTTTCTCAAAAAAATTTAAAAAAAAAGTGAAAAAGTGAGAAAATTTTGAAAAAAGTCAAAAAATCATGAAAATTTAAATTCCAATTTTTGGGGGATTGGAAGTCAGAATTATTTCAGTTATGTTTTAGGAGTTGTAAGAGTTGATTTTGAAAAGATTCCGGGCAGCTATATTAGTGGGATTACTTCCCCACTTGAGGGGGGCGCATTTCCCAAATTGGGCCCCTTCAATCATGGAATTTGTAGCTATGTTTATGGGCTGTCACATGGCTGATTTCTAGCTGATTTGGGGCTGATTTTGGCAGCCCATTACATGGGAGTGGGCAGCCCCATTTGCTCCACGAGTTATGCCACTCATTCCACCCATTCCTCTCCATCTTTGGCTATTTAAGCATGGCTGCCCAACTCCATTTTTCTCTAGTTGGAGTTGGAGCAGACCATCTTGTACTTGTATTATTTTGGTATTGTGAATAAAGAAGACTTTGGAGGTCCACATGTGTGATGCTTTGTGAGTGGCTTCATGATCTCATGGCATAATGTGATTTGTAGCTAAGGCAGTTTCTGTGCAAGTAATTTTCAACCATCTGCTAGCCTACTTGAAGGATTGGTAAAGATTTTGTAGAAAAGACTAATTAATCTTTTGTGTTTTAATTAGTTCTTTTATTTGTCATCTTGATTAGAGATTTAAAATTTATATGTTCATTTGTTTATGCTCATATTATTTGATTTCTAACCATGTGCATTTCTAGTATGATGGTTTCTTTGTGAGTGTTTTTGTTAGCTACAGGTCGATATGTTTGAAGAAGAAGATGGCTTGTTTGCTCTCCTTTTCTTAATCTGTGCATGCTTTGGTGGATCT
The DNA here is from genome assembly GCA_027924585.1 of Larix kaempferi. Taxonomy (NCBI): domain Eukaryota; kingdom Viridiplantae; phylum Streptophyta; class Pinopsida; order Pinales; family Pinaceae; genus Larix; species Larix kaempferi. The sequence goes on along the minus strand of BSBM01001484.1, from coordinate 4,304,720 downwards.
TGCCCTCGGTGTCCCACTTCCAAGCCTTTGGAGTTTTTTGGTTTCAAGGGCCATTATGCTTCTCTTCTCCTTCTCAGATATTAAAATTTTCTAAACTCTTTTGGTTACTTGGTTTCTTAAAAGTAGCAAATATTTCTTAGATCTTTTATAATTTTCTAATCATAAGTAGATCTGATTTATTTTCATGAAAGAATAGACTTAGCTCATTTTAAAAGTTCTCATTTATTGTCTAGATCTATTCTTCTAGTTTCATACAAAAAAAGTCAAGTCCATTGAATTTTTTTTACAAGCTTGAGTAGGAAGCTAGATTTGAACCTAAAAGATTTACTTGGCTGATTAAAAGAGCTAAAAATTTGCAGATCCTTAAGTATGCAAAGATTCTAAGGAGACAAGCCTCACAACTTGTCTCACTTAGTTATTTTTCGCATTTTTACTTAGATTTTATTTAGATTTTTTTGGGGGTTTTAGCAGGTGTCCCAAATACACTCTAAAGTGTTTTTGGGCATCTTTTACTAATGTTTGCTTGTTGGTTTGCAGCAATTGATGAACAGGTAGGAGGAAATGTTGGCAAAATTTTGAAGATTCAGGCCATCCAGAGCACCATAAACTATATTTTCTCAAAGCGAATACTTTTCCCTTCTGTTATTGTAAGCCACCGAGTCATTTTAAAGGATTGGGGCACTTCTTTTGCATTGTAAAGACATATTAAACGAGAGCAAGTGGACTAACCAAGTGCCCACACCCCATCCCTCCACGGGGGGAAACTGTGTCGACTCATTTTCGTGGCGTGACTTTTTTTAGTTTAGTTTTATTTCCTACAATAAATTAAAATTAACTAAGACTTAAAATTAACCTCGTTGGCCCGTTCCATTGGCAGGCCACGAGTTCACTCAGGACCTAGCTTTTTCCATTTTTTTACAATTTTCACTTTTTTCTTTACAATCCAAAACACCCCCTTGCTTTCCCGAAGTAAGGTTTCAGGACAAGGGCTTTCCCGAGTACTGGCCCAAAAAGAGACTCTTGGGGCTTAAAAAAAGTAAAATATTGGTTCTAAAAAACTTAAAATTTCCAAGGCTTCTCCCTGTATGCTCTATGGCCACTGCAGCGTAGTCTGAACATGCTGGCACGCATCAGAAAGGGATAAGTGACTAGTAATAGGTTCTAACACATCCCAAATAAACCACCTATTTATGAAAATGCGGCACAAACGATTATTCTTCTGTCGTGGGAAAAATTCTCAAAGGGCGCGGGAACCCCTAGATAGCGACCTCCTGGAAATCGTTAGACTATACCCTCGTTTGGTATAGTGTTGAACATCTCCTTGGGACTCCGATCCAGCCCACATGTCTGAGTGAGAAACCACATAGTTGAATTCCGGACATATTCCCTGTACCTTTTGGTATATCGAGAATCCCCCAACCTTGATAAAAAAGATCATTACCACATTAATAATCAAATAAACCAAGAACAATTGCACAACATTGTTTTTTTAGTTCCAAGCAATTTATTTCTGACTCCATTTATCAGCACTGGTCTACTTATTTACATTTTCATGATGATGGATGTTTTATATTTTCGAATGACAATGATGATGAACAATGAATGATATTTCTTTATATATGTTGCATTGCTCTTGTGTTTACAAAAATATTCTAACTCCTAGATTAGTTGTTTGTTTTCATAGATTAGAGACCTTTGTTTATTTTTTAGGGTCCACCTCCCTTGGCTTTGCTAGGAGTAACCCTAGACGGAGGAGTCGAGTTTCAGGTGACATCACTTGACTTTGGCTTGCCCCAAAGGCCACACCAGTGGCTTGAAGACTTCTGTCGCGTTTTCCCAAGTGTGGAACCAGGCAGCAACAAGAAGTTCTGTGGGAGTCATACATTCGATTGATGTCCACCCATCGAGAAAACATGTTATGTGTGGTAGGAGGCTCTTCTAGTTTAGCTTTGCATGGGACCTTCGACGATAACAAGAACCCATTCCACTAGCAAGCATTGGATCATTCAAGAAACAAATTTCAGAGTTTTTTTTTTCCTGAAAGTGAGTCTTGGGAGGTGTGGCACCACTTGAAGTTCTTTCAAAACCGTGTGCGTAGTGTTCTCTAGTGTGGATATGAATCATAAGGGATTTAGAAAAGGGTTGTTGGTGTGTTGTGGGGATATCTGTATATAAAGTAAATAGCATTGCGATAAGGATGAAGTGTTACTCCACTAATTGTGTTAGTTCGTTTTGATGTGCACGAGACTGCAGCGGGAGCATTGTGGAATCTAGCATTCAATGCAATAAACGCTGGTTGAATAAGTCCATTGTCATTGCATTACATGTGGTGTGACGTTTGCCTGCAAGTTGTGGCAACGGAATTGCAGAGAAAGAAGAGGACCATGATGAATTTCCTTTTGGTGTATTCAAAAGATGAAGGTTTGGTCACATGGAAACATGAAGGATGGCATGAATATGAAAAGGCATTGCACAGATCCAAGTAGAGCATTGGAGGAAGCACACAAAAGTAGAGGATGAAGCTTATGGAGTTGAATTTAATCACAATGTAAATGGGAATATGGTTGTAAGACTTGTTTAGGTATTTGTATTCTTGGATTGGTGGATCACCTATGGAAAGTCTAGACATAGACTTAGGTACACTGAAAGGGCAACATGTTGTATTCTCTATACTCATTTAAAAACTTCGAGGGTCGTTGGTGATTACCCCAAGTCAAGTTTAAAGGGGGAATGTTAGGTTAACCTTGACTCAGTTATAGAGTGAGTGAGATAATGCAGCAACCGTATCCGGTTGGACCCTTAGTATAACCATATCTGGTGTAATATGTCAGCTCGTATCCGGGTTAAGCTAGCCTGTATCCAGGTCTAGGGAGGAAGATGTTCCATCTTCAAATAAATAGATATATAAATGTATAATAATTAATGGATGATGCTTATAAAATTACAATAAGATCGCCTTTATAGGGCTTGAGGAAGCATAGTGAAGGGTTACGCCCTTTCACTAGTAACCTAATAATCTATTAATTTATAAATAATAATATTAATTAAATATTCACAGCATTGCCTTCCCCTTAGGAAAGCTTTGTCCTCAAAGCTTAGATTATTGTTGTCATCTTTTCATTCTCGTTTTGTGTTGAAACAATGTCATTACTTCCTTTATGTCTTTTTTAGAACTGGTATTAGGTATGTGCTTGGTATTTACGCAATAGTTTGTCATCTTCCTTTCATTTGTAACTTGAATGTGTACTCCATTATGTTTATTATTGTTATCCCATTTTCCTTGTACATGAATACGAGGAGTATTTTTGTGACTGACCATATCAAGCCTTGTTTTAGAAGTCTCTTGGCCTACGATATTTAGGATGTCATCACGTAATGTTTTCATTTTATTATCCTTACGAGTTATCTCTAGAAGTGGCGTTTCGTGAGGCTTCTCACACTCAAAGTCACCTGATAGTGTTACATTTAGGTTTCTCCAGGGTAGTAGAAGAGTTAAGGTAGAAGATGAATCTACGATATATGATTCCTTTGACTTGGATTCCTTTGCATATTGTAGGATCCATCTTTTGTCATTGTATGGATCATCCTTATTGTCAATGATATTGGCTTGACTCTCATTATGATCTTGGTTGAGCTCATCTTTATCAAAAATATTATTGGTATTTTGGTCATCCCTACGATATTTAGTCTCCTTGTCTTTTTTATTGTCTTGATCAATTTTGTTACTCTCATTTTTGTTGACATAGTGGTCCAACATATCTAAGTTACTGATATGGTTTGTATTAGACCTTAGTTTTTGTAACATTTTCATTATGGTATTCTGGTTCTGTGTCATGATGCTCAAGTTCTGTGCCATGGTGCTTATGTTCTGTGTCATTGCACACATCTTGTTATCTAACTCTTTTTGTTTCTCGTGCATGATGTCTACTTTGCCATCAAGTTTTCTTCCTAGTACTAGAACAACATCTTCTTTAATTCCTTTCTTGGTTGGTAACGAGGGCCTTGATGTCCTTTTCCAATTTCACAAGTTTGTCTTTTAATTCCGCCATGGTCTTGGACCTTGTATGCGGAGGTGTGTACTTCGACGTTATTTTGTCTTGTGAGGGGTGAGTAATATTCGTGGGATTTTTTGTGTGTGCTTGATTAAAATCAAGTGGTAGAAATAATAATAATATAATTATTATAATTATTTGAAATGTTATAAAGTTGGAATATAATAAAGTTAAATATTATATTTGTTTAACTTTATTTTTATTTTTTATTTTTTTAATTTGTAGGGTTTCGAAGTGGAGGAGTTGGGAGGATGGGCGGGAGAGCACGTGGAGGAAGGCGGCAGTGGAAATGGACGTGAAGGAGCAGGGAGGGGCGGTGTCGTGGGCGGTGCGGCAGAGGAGGGTGCGAGGAGAGGGCGCGGGAGTAACCAGAGCAGGGAGGAGCGAAGGACTAGCGCAGGCGGAGGAGAGAGCGAGGATGGTGGTTGAGGGAATGGTGAGGGCACTTAGGCAAAGCGCGGGTGCACAGAGGAATGGAGGCAGGGTGGCGTGCGGAGGAGGCAGGCACGATGGAGTGAGGGCGTGGAACGAGGAGGAGGGGGAGGCACGCAGAAGGGCGAGTGAGGCGAGCAAGGAAAGTGAGATGTGAGGTACAGCGTGGAGGTCGCGGAGGGGCAGTGATGGTGGAGTGGAGTGTGGAGGGAATGGAGCTGGAGAAGTGGGGGATGAGCAGCGGAGGAGAGAGGTGCGTGGAATGAAGTGCAGGTGCAGCAGAAGGCGTGGAGAGGAGTGAGCAGTGGACTGGAGAGTGTAGTGTGGAGGTGGAGGAGAGTGCGTTGGAATGGATGGAGGTGGCAGGAGAAGGTAGTGGAACAATGGAGCGTCAGAGGGAGAAATGGAGTGATTAGAAGGAAGATCCCAATCCGAGCAAGCGAATGACGGACGTGGTATGAGCAGTCGAAGGTGAGAAGGGTGGTGGAGGAGCCGAATCCGAGCTCTAAGGGGAGGAGCGAAAGCTCTGATACCAAATGCAGCAACCGTATCCAGTTGGGCCCTTAGTATAACCATATCTGGTGTAATATGTCAACCTGTATCCGGGTTAAGCTAGCATGTATCCAGGTCTAGGGAGGAAGATGTTCCATCTTCAAATAAACAAATATATAAATATATAATAATTAATGGATGATGCTTATAAAATTACAATAAGATCGCCTTTATAGGGCTTGAGGAAGCATAGTGAAGGGTTACGCCCTTTCACTAGTAACCTAATAATCTATTAATTTATAAATAATAATATTAATTAAATATTCACAACAGATAACCTTGATCTAGTCAAATGGGTTTACCGTTGGTGGTTTAGGAACCTATGGTATTGGGTAACCCATGTTAATTTCCCACGGTATTGCATTTGATGAAGACTTCTTAAGGGCTTGAGTAACTCTATTGTAAATTGCCTAAGGTTGGCCATGTCTAGTCAGATTGGTCAAGGGTGATAGATCTATTGTTGTTGGTTTCCCTCGTTTTGGGTTGATAGTGTAAAATTTCTTCTTCATCATGTTTGCTTGGTTATTTCTAACATGACCCAAGAAGATTGTGTAGTTGAGTAAAAGTGGCTATTCCTTTGATATCTAGCATTTGTAAGATTTTGAGAAAAATTGGGAAATTTTTCATTCAATACATACCCTAAATAGCTTTTAAACCTCTAAATAGATTTAGCCTTGTCTTTTTGTTGACATCACCTCTAAATAGATTTAGCCTTGTCTTTTTGTTGACATCATTTTTTTTTGGTAAGGTTTAATGTGTCTTTGTTGCAGGGGGGTTGAGGGTGTGGGAATCTCTTTTATTACATCAAGTACTGCATTATCCTTAAGAGCCAAGATAATTCACTAAGTACCATAATTTGAATCTCTAATGTGCTTTATAAAGGCAATGTCTATAGTGGCTAGAATTGCAAGTTTTCCTATTAACCATGCAATAGATAATTCCTATAGGATCTATTGTCACTTTCATTTGCATTCTTACAACAATAAGCAACGATTATTCCAAAATGAAGGAGTGAGTGCTTAGTGTTCGTTATCCCCATAAAGAACATAAAAAAGAGCTGTGATGAGATATCCTTCCGAAGTGTTTTGCCAAATTCACAAGAGGGGACATCCAAGGGCCATAGGGATCTCTTTTGTTACACCAAGCACTATATTAGCCTTAAGAGCTAAGATAAATCACTAGGCACCATAATTTCAACCTCTAATTTGCTTTCTAAGGGCAAGGCCTATAGTGGCTACTTGAATTGCAAGTTTTCCTATTTGCATATGTAAGCGATAGCTCTAATATTTATACTCTTTCCTCTTGTCATTGGCATGCTTAAAACAATTATTCCCAAATGAAGGAGTGCCTAGTGTAAGTATGCCTAAAAAGAAAATAAGAAAGATGTGTGATGAGATATCCTTCCAGAGTTTTGTTAAAGCCACACTTTTTAGAAGATGTGCATCAAATCTTTCATTATTTCACACTAATCACATTGTTCATTTGTGGAACTTGATTTGGCTAGCCAAATTTTTGCTTGTCAACACATGTAAGAGTGAGCCAACTCGTCACCACAATATTAAAAGGCATAAGTAACCCTCCAAATAGAATAATTTTTTTGATCCATTCGTCTTCACGACCATTTAACTTTTAACTTTGGTTTTCCTTATCTACTATTGATATGTTCTTTATGACCCCCCATACATAACCCATGTATCATATTTAAATATGAGCTTGTGATTTGGTTAAGTCTCTTTCTTTCCAACACGACATTGAATAATTTACGAGTATTTATTGTCTCCTGGGCTAGTGAAAGATATGATATTCATTACAAAAATAATTGTTTTTGTGGTGGCAATTTTCCATAGTACCCCTTTCACATGCTTTCTTAAAAATGCCCATAAAAATAAGTTCAATACGCTTAACATTTGTGCATCTTGGAATCTTGGAATTTTATACAACATATAAAATTCTCTATGATAATATTTTATGCTCCTTTCGAAAGATGTGAATCAAGTAAGAGCCCTCCAAGAGAGCTAATGTCCTTTTTCTTCATCCCAATGATCTAACCAAGTGAGAATTCCTTTTTCGGCACCTAGTTTTACACTAGCCCTATAGAATGACCCCAATCAACCTATGCCAATGATCCTATCGGGGATATGGAACACCATATGATGCTATAATCTAGATCTCTCTCGTGTTTTAGCCTTTGAAAATTCCATAAAAATTGTCTAAAGACCTCTTGCAATGCATTCCATATTCTCTTAAGCATGGGGATTCTTCAATAGTGAAGTTCACAGCATTAGACACAATCACTATTACATATGGGCGGATTGTTCCACGCAATATTTCCACGTTTTTCAACATTCGTGGGTTAAAAAAATGAATTTTTATATTTTTTTTTGCATAGGGCGGAAAAACTGTGGCAATATCGACGATTTTTAATGTTCCACGAACTTTTGTCCCTATATCGACGAAATTTCTAGGTTTCACTTTTCGTTGCAATATAGATGAATGTCGAGCTATATATACTACATACTCTAACCATTATTTACACATTTGCTATTCTTGCGACACATTGAGCTCGGATTTTGGACTTGCAGGGTGATTGTTTGAGCTTGGATATTCTACATAGCTCTGATTTTGAACTTGCAAGGTTAGTAATGTATATTTTTTTTATATATTTTTATAAGGGTTAGAATTTAATATTGTTTAGTAATGAGGCTTAGGTGTTAACTTGCTATTTTTCATTTCTAATATTTTTTTCAAGAACTTGCTATCATTTTCATTTGCCTCATTTTAACTTTTATCTCATGCATCAATTTGGGGTATTTGTCAATCTCTTATAAGTGATTGTACTAAAGACAATTGACATATGGAGGGGATATTCTTGAATTCCGTTGTATGATATCATCAATATCTCCATTCATTTAAGATAATGACCACGTGGAGTGGATTATCTAGGTATGTTGATTTCCATGCAAGACTATTTGCCTTTCTTTAGTTAGATTCAAAGATTTGATTTATTTTATTTTTATTTTCATGAAATACATATCTCAAGGAAACTGATTAAGCACTTTTATTCATTGACTACATAAAGTTATCTCCATAAGGTTACTTAGAGTTGATCCTTTGGTGTTCAGTGTTGGATCTCTCTTGGTGTTGGCCATTTGCTGTAGCAATCCCTTATCTTTTCATTGTTGGTTTCTTTTTTTTCACCAATATTTTACATAAAGGGAAATTCATGGGCTTCAGCTATGATTCCGATTCTCAAAATTCATGGCTTTTATTTTTAACTATTGTTTCCTTGAAAATCTATCAACAAATGATTTGAAATCTCGATTCTATCTCTCATGACCAGAATGTTGAATCCATCTCTCATGACCATAATGCCCAATTAGTATACAACAACTTTCAACACTGTGCTTAGATGGTTGTGATTAGAAATATCTTCTCCAACCCCTAGTTTAAATCAATGCCAACAAAACCCATTATTGGTAGTCTACAGAATAAAAAAAAATTGGATCTAATACATACAAAATATCAACTATGTTGTACTGAAATACCCACAAAAGGTCATTATAAAACGGTTGTGGCAAGGAAATTCATGGAAATGCTATTTTAAGTCCAACATACTTCTAGCTTAGGAATTGCATCACTTTGTCAAATCTAGATTATAGTTAAATATTTTAGGGTAGCAAGTTGATTTTCATGGTAAATAACATCATTCTAGTACTAAAATCATTTTTTTTAATTAAATTAATTGGTACTTTTCTTGCTTGTGATTATTGTGTTTGTATTTTTTTTTTGTTATGAAAAATTTGTGATGCTTCTTAAATAAGCTCACTAATTATTTTTAGTCCTCTGCAATGACCCTAATTATAACAAGGTGGTCCACAATTGAGTGATAGATCATAAATACGACGTAAGACGGTACATTGGAAGTATATATTACTTTAGTCTTCATGTTTTTCTTTATAAATATAGAAATTGGATTATAATATACTGTATTCAGAAATATACTTATAATATCTAATGTAATTGACAAGTTATTGTTTGGTATGGTGTAGGTAAGACAATTACTTGTACCACTACAAGGATTTGTCATTATGAATGAAAATGCAAGGAAGCTTGCTCAGTTTAGAGCTGCATTAGAGGCGAGAGGAGATGGAAAATGTTATTGTCCTTGCTTTGATTGCAGGGGCTTGCAAAAAAGAAGACTTTTAATAGCAACAACTGAAAGACATTGTAGGGAGAAGGGACACGCCGAAGGGGGTTATGAATATCGTCCCCTGGTAAGAGGTCGTTATTCAATTTTTAATATATTCACTGTAATATTCACCATGTCATGAATTTCAGTAAAATGTCTTTTTTTTTACTATATGTTCTATACACACTAATTTTTCTACGTTGTTTGTAAATTTATAGACAATGCCCCCAAAATGTCGCCCTCCAGAGAGTTATTTGCCAAGTACTAGCAAAAATACTCATTCACAGCCTGACGAACTTCTACATTAGAATATTGAAGATGATCAAGTAGTTATTTCTAATGATATGGATGTAGATAACATTAGTGATACAAATCAGGAAGATGAGATACATAGATTGATCCAAGACACATTTGCTCCAATGGATGAGGACAACCAGGATGATAGTCATGATGTTGATCCTCTACTCGAGAAGTCATGTCAACCTCTTTATGAAGGCTAAAAAAAAATCTTTTATCTGCTATATTGTTGTTAGTGAACTTGAAGGTTTTGAATGGTTTATCAAACACCTATCTGACACAGATACTAAGGTATGTAATTTGTTAATTATTTTTGTCTGCATGTTCACAATATCTATAGAAAGGGTTGACTTTTTTTCCTATATTATTGCTATTGTTATCTAATTTGTAAAGTTTGGATGCGATATTGATGATTAATATTGTTTTCATTGATTTATTCTTTTGAATTTTGTAGATTGTTAGGTGAATTTCTATTACCAACTGGTAATATTATACCACGCACATATCGAGAGATATATGTCATTATGAAAGCATTTGGAATGGAGTATCAAGCTATTGATGCATGTCCTAATGATCATATCATATACTATGGACAATATGCATTAGAAAATGAATACCCACAATGTCAAACAAGTAGGTATCGAACCGATAAAGTGACAAAAAAGGTGCCTCAAAAAGTTCTTCGTTATATTCTGATAATTCCACGTTTCCAGCGGTTGTTCAGGTGTCAAAGTATAGCACAGTTTATGGATTTCCATGCAAAGAATAGAAGTCGTGACGATTTTTTTTCGAATGCCTGCAGATGGTTCTGCATTGAGGTACATCGAAGAAAAGTGGCCAATTTTTAAAGAAGAACCTCGTAATGTTAAACTTTCGTTGGCAGCTCATGGTGTCAATCCATTTGGAGAGCTTCGTTCTACCTACTCAGTGTGGCCTGTTTTTGTTATAAACAATAACCTTCCTCATTGGATGTCGATCAAGAGAGAGCACACAATGTTGGCAATGATTGTTCCACGTATTTAATTAATATGTAATTTTTTACTTGAAAGTCTTATCACTAAATATTGCATTTATTTGTTTCGTGCATGATAATTATGTCTTTTATATATAATGACATATAGGCGCTAAATATAAGTAATCATGTATGTTGGACCAATTAGGCAAGCACCAGGTTAAAGATATGAACGTATATCTTGAGCCTCTTATCGATGAGTTGTTGAATTTATGGGTTGGCGTCACTATGTATGATATCTCTAGACCAATAGGGCAAAGATGATTTCAATTCCATGGAATACTTGCATTTACAATTCATGATGCTCCCGGGTTAACACATTTTTGTGGTATATTGTTACTTTCTTTTGTTCCTTAATATTGTATATATCTGTTGATAATATCATGCATTATTCTAAATTGCAATTCTAATTTGCTACACCAATTCATATATCTTGTAGGTCTTCAAACAAAGGGTAAATTTGCATGTCCATTTTGCGGTCCCAGGATAAAATCTCGTCGTTCAAGGAGTTTAGCAAATGAAGTGTTCGATGAGTATAGGCACTTTCTTCCTAAGAACCATAGTTATTGAACTACAGACAAAGAAAAATTTAATGGTAAAGAAGAGAATGGAAAAAAACCACGAAGAATGACACCTCACCTATGGAAGTTGGAATATAATAGAAACCGTCAAGGTATGCCAAAAATTTTTTGGTACTGAATTATGTTCAGCACGATATGTTATACCAGCTATATTGATTAATTAGTTTTAATTTGATTTTGTTGATGTTTCATGAATGTCGTTAAGGCACGAATGGGCTTCTACGAGGAATCAAAATTTACCCGATTCAATTCAGTAGGTTGCCATAATACGAGCACCTACAAATAGTTCATTTGTTTGACACAATGCATATCGGTAAGAACATAACAGAAATGTTATGGCGAATATTAGATGGAAGGACTGACAAAGAAAAAATTGGAAAGATTTGTAGTGACATCCAAGAAGCTAATCACGCAATGCAAAGTGTGATCGTTAATTCTAATGGCAATGGCCGTCAACAGAATATTAGTCTTCCTTGGTGCTTGATGGAGCAACAGAGAAATATTGTAAAAGAGGTCATAAAAAAAATCAGGTTTTCGACGGGTTTTATGTCAAACATAAAGAATATCTTGACGAAAAAAGGTGATTGTGCTGGCGTTAAAACACATGATTGGCATACATTCATTAAGGTAATTATGAGTCTATAATATATTTCATTATCAGTATGCACTATTTTATTAATTTTATTCTCTTATTTTGAAATAAATATTAATAATTATGTGTTTTTTGATACAGTATGTTCTACCTTTATCTCTCCTAGACGACTTTGACAACAACGTAAAACATATTATTTATGTTCTTGGAAAATACATGAGGTTAGTAATGTTTTACTTGGAAAATGTACTTGGTCTATGGTTTGTAGCGGAACTTATTGACATATTATGTTTTTCCCGCAAATATTATATATGCCTTGATATTGTTTTATTGCATCATTTGTAGGTGACTTTCATCAAAAGAAATCTATGAAGAAGATATAAGGCATTGGAAGAGAGAAATTCCCCGACTAATGTGTGAAATGCAACAGTATCTACTTCTAGCATTTTTCAATGCACAAGAACACTACCTCATACACCAAGTTCAATGTGGATGGTGGAGAGGCAGTTGAAGTCATTGAAGGATTTTGTTAGAGAAAGAGCGCGTCCCGAGGGTTCTATGGTTGAAGGATGTATGGTATATCAATGCATGGTGTATATTAGTGAATATCTACCTAAATTAGCAGAAACTGTGAATGTGCCTCGCATTTGGTATCTCAACTCCATCAACAAATTTGAAGGGGAGGTCCTATTGGGGAGAGGTACATTGAGGACTGTGAAAGGTAATTATTATACGTTGTTGAATTAATATATTACACATGTATTTTTTCCAATTTTATATTATCATACTATTTTTTAACTTTTTTTAATAATTATGCATTTTCAACTATATTAAACTATGTGCCTTTAATGATATCTAATTAATGATATTGAATTGTTATTTTATCCTATAGTTGGTCGAGTGTGGGATGCTTTACATTTATACATTGCAAACAACCTTGATTGGATGGAGCATTGGATAAAAGATTGTGAAGAATTCTTCGGTAGGTTATCACGGGAAGAGGTCAGTAACATGATTAAAACAGCTCATCGTATTCGACATCAATTTCCTAAACTTACGTCGCAAAGGGAACTTGATTTAGCCTATGGTTTAAAAGATAAAAAGGTAAGTAAATTGTTTACCCACATTTTTTCTAGTTACTTCGATCCATTTTTCCAATTACATTTCGTTTATTTAAGTTTTCAATTATATTTACTAACTTCTATATGACGTTTATTAATTCACAATGTATTTTTAACATGTTTTCAATATTGTTGCAGTTGAAACATCACAAGGCTATGTGGTGTAATGGTCGTAAATTTCGTATCAAAAAGTTGGATGATAACAGGAAAACCTCGGATTGTGGGATAACTGCAGTGTTTAAGGTTACCAATTTTTCCTCTAGAAGTGATAGACATCCAGAAGAAACCGAGAATAGGTACTATGGGCTTTTGGAGGACATTATTGAGTGTGATTTTAATTCCTTTAAAATGGTTTTGTTTTAGGTGAAGTGGTACAAGCTACGGATGCATGAACGTGATCCTGAAAGAACTGTTATTGAGCATGTTGATGGATTTACCATGGTTAATACAAGGGCATTTGAACCGGGTACAGAGCTTTATGTTCTTCCAAGTCAATGTGAGCAAGTCTACTACTCCGAGGTACCAGGTAAAGCAGGTTGGTCATACGTTGTTCGATACGATCCAAGAGGAAGACCAATAAAGTATAATCATGTACTAGATGATGAAGATAATCACGAAGAAGAAGAAGATGATGATGATTCAGATCAGGCTGCATTCGATGTGTTAGATGAAGAAGTTGAAGAGGTTGATCATGCAAATGTAGCAGATGATGATCTCATTGACGATATGGATGACTATATTAGTGAAGATGACTTTGATGTTGATGACGATGTGAATGATCCTTTCATCAATATCTATTCAGAACCAGATCCTGATACAGATGTTGAGTTGGATGAAGAAGAAGATGAATGATATTTAATTGTTGAAAAGTAGAGGTACACAATGTTTTTAGGTTAAGGTAAATGCACTCACCATATGTTCATTTTGTTGAATAACTTGGTTATATTTGAAAATTAGTTTTCTAATCTAATTATGTTCTACATGTGCAGTAGCGTGGGTGTTCCTGGAGGTTGTAGTGGTAATGCTTTGAATCGAACATGTGTCGATTGAGCAAGATACAAAATGAAGTTATAAGATTTATGTGTTAATTTCTGGGTTATTTGAATTACTAATTAGTGGATTTGTATAATGTAAAAGATGTTTTGCAAGGTTGTTTGGCATTTAGGTTCTTGATGTGATTTTTACAAATATATTCATTGTTAATGACCCTTTGAGCCATCTTGGTTTGAGTTCAAGTGCAGTTTGTTTATATGTTATTCTTTTAATTTTTTTAAATTCAATCAATCAAGTATTTTTTCTTGAGATAAATTGTTGCTTTATAAGTCTTTTTTCCTTTGAAAAGACTTCTAGACGTGCTATTTTTTAATCTATGTTGAGTGACAAAAAAATCTTTTCAATATTTTTCATGGAGGTTCCCTTGTCCCATGTTCTATCTATGTCGCAAAATAGCTATGTCCATAATAGTTTGAACTAGTATGGTCTAGTACAAACTATAGAATACATCATAATACAAAATTCAATATCACAAGTAATAGAAGCCATATCCTCCATCTATGTGAGTTTTGTAGGATGTTGTTCAACTAAAATCTTAGTTTCCCCATAAATCAAAACACTCAATGGTCTACAATCTAACATGCAAAAGCACCATAAAATGTTGTTCACATACTTACAATGGATCAACCAAATATTTTTGTTTGCTCTATCTCTAATGATTCCTAATATAAATTTTGTAGCCTCCACACTAGATTTTAAAAATGTTCAAACACTAGATTTTAATATTATTATTATTTAATTAATATTATTATTATATATTATAACCAAATATTATTATTTAATTAATATATATTATAATATAATTAATATATATTATAATTTTTTAAACAACAAACAAAACGAAACTGAAACAATATACATGTCGAGCTTGGCCAAAACGCTCTGTTGCGCCTATGTTGGGTTTGACGGCACCCCCCTGCAACTGGTTCTTGGGCCGTGTCCTCCTTCATTGTGCAACTTCCACTGGTATTTTGGTGGCACCCGGTCCGGCATTGTCCTCATTGCACTTTGCTACGAGTCTTATGTTGCGCCTCTGTTGGGTTCGACAAAAACCCCTGCAACCGGCTCTTGGGCCGTGTCCTCCTTCACTGTGAAACTTCTACCGGTATTTTAGTGGCACCCGGTCTGGCATTGTCCTCATTGCACTCTATTACGAGTCTTTAATGTGCATGTTCCACCTGGTTTTTGGTTGCATTCGCTCCGGCATTGTTCTCATTTCGACTTGCTATGAGGGGCTATTGAAGTTGGTTTCTTTGTGGCACCCGCTCCGGCCATGTCTGCATATCCCTGCAGACCCTCAATGGCAACGGTAAATTGAAACCCTCCTCTATTGAGTCGAATCTCTGCATTTTTTGGTGCGAATCCTCTATTGAGTCGAATCTCTGCATTTTTGGGTGCGAATTAGGTTGTTTTGATTTTAGTTCGAATCTCTGGATATTCATATTTTTTTGTAAATTATTTGAGGCCGACTTGTTTTGACAACAATGTGACTAGATGATAACTGGCTATGGGCAAATTGAACCCTAACCTCCCATAAGGATTTCACTATAAGGAGTGGATGGACGACTTTTTGATGTACTTAGTGAATGGTGCTAATATAAGGATCACCTCAAATGGACCTACCATCTCGGCTATGTTCCCCTTGTTGATTCCCTATCGGATCCACTATAGAAGCAGAAGTAATAAACCCCATAACATATGGATTGGATTGCATTGGATAAGTCCCATTGTCTTATTCAATTATTGACGATTATTCCCCATGGATTATTTCCTCCCCATATGTCTGGTCTACATGTTTGGTCTGTCTAGCTAGTACTTGCATTACCTTACGATGCATGTTGCTAACTGGATGTACTTTACATTTATTTCTTCTCTTTCACCTGCTAGTTTGACCCCGCTGATACCCTATTTCGTAAGGGAATAAAAAAAGGTTTAGTAAGAACAACAGGTTGTTGTGTAGCCCCTTATTGAACCAGGTATGGTTAAATTAATCCATTTTTGGACATTCATGGGTAGGGTGGCCACTGGTACAAATTTGAAAGGTGCAAAGTATCTTTCCTTCCCAGTTAATCTACAATTCCAGGCAAGGATAACCCCCAGTAAATAAATATAATTGGTGAAGGTGTGGGACTTTCCTTTTATATGATTTAATGCCCTTTTCCTTGCGGGTGCGAGTGTCGGGTCTTTCTTATATTGAATATAAGTAATGGCATTAGTACAACGTGATCGAAATCAGACAGCTTAAATTACACTACGAGGTTGCTTGGAGCAGGTCTCCTCATAAGCTTGATGCAATGGCTTGCAACTATTGCTGCCATGTCTGAATTCTAAGATCCAGTTGTTTAGGTGTCTCTTTTTTCAAATCCACCCAGTACTTGTATTTGACTGAGGGGTATACTTTCACTAGACCTAACTTGTGAAGACACTTTGTTTCCATACATTGTCAAAGTTGTTAAAATCCTTGGCAATTTAAGCCTTAACTTAAGTGAAATCAACAAGAGATATAAGTGTTGGAAACAACCAAACCACAGAATCTTGCATGTTTAATGTCACTAACTAACATGCATGTTTAAATGGAAATCCTTGAATCATTTTCCAGAATGAAGCTTATGCATGTAAAAGTGTAGCATATTGTGCAAGAGAAAATAGTAAAAGGCAATTACCATTCCAAAATGTAATTTGAACCAAAAACCCATCCAAGTCAAGATCAACATCTAATGGCATGCAAGAATTTCGAAAGATCCAAGGTATATCTCAACCTCCCA
Source organism: Larix kaempferi (assembly GCA_027924585.1). NCBI lineage: Eukaryota > Viridiplantae > Streptophyta > Pinopsida > Pinales > Pinaceae > Larix > Larix kaempferi. Next base: position 4,288,074 of record BSBM01001484.1, on the reverse strand, counting down.
AATGTATGAAACCTCATCCCTAAGAAACCAACAATTCTGAGCATATTTTAGCCATTCTTTATGGTCAAACCTGAACATGTTGGGTATAAATTGAGACTATTTCTAACCTCGTGTTCATCAAAACCTTATCTCTTCTGAGTCTGGACTAATTATGGGCAATTCTAAGCATGGTTAGGGATTTTCCTATCCCCTTACAGTAGTGAAAATGAGTTTTGGGAACTCCTAGGCATAATGTAACCATCAAAGAATTAGATTCAAATCACCTCTTATTCGGATTGTGATGCACAGTGCAACATCAACATGAAGAGTGGAGAACTAGGGATCCCATACGATCCACAATCACCAATGAATGATTGTGATTCATGCTATTCAAAGGCATGGTGCACTAATACCAACGCCTTTCGAGAAATATATGGTCCCCCATACTCCAATGATTTGTAAATGTCTCAAAAGTATTTGGCTATGAGTGGGGCCTGTCCATTCAAATTGTCATAAATATTGAAAATAAAGTCATAAAAACTTTTAGATCTTACTTTTGAAAGTCATAAAAACTTTTATATGTTTTCCATAATGGTTAGTTACTTTTATGTTGTCATCAATGACAATCCTATTCATCATGAGACTATGAACATGGACTTCATTTCTTCTTTGTATGCATGGTGTTTTCGAATTTTCAAAATTGTCTTATTGCACATTATATTTTCAGTTATCATTGTAGTAATGGTTTGGTTGTTTCCAACACTTATATCTCTTGTTGATTTCACTTAAGTTAAGGCTTAAATTGTCAAGGATTTGAATGTTTGCATCAAGCACATGCGGTGTATAAGGGTTGTTTGAGGGTCTTACATAACATTCCCCACACATTTAATTGCAACTATCACATTGGTCCCGAATGTTGTTATTTAATTATTTATCCTAATGGTATCAATGACCTCTATGATTTTGACTATCAGGTGCTGAGGTGGCATCCTTCGACTGTTTGCTTGCTTGGGAGACTAGAGTGATCCCCTTATTTGGCATATTTTGTAGTTATTTGCTGGCATAGAAACCTTAATAACAGTCTAATAAAAAGGTCGTTGATACCATTAGGATAAATAAATAAATAACAACATTCGGGAGGAAATCAGCCTTGGTAAACTCAATTCAAAGTCCTCAATAGCTGATGTTATCCAGTTCTATAGCATGAAACAGTTCCAAAACCCCAAAGTCATCCCACTAGTCAGCTAGCAAGAGATGATGCTCACGTAGCTGACTTGTGATTATTAGGGTCACTTACCCACCTTAAGTTATTCTTTAACTTATTGCTTTGGTCTCTTGGGTACTTTGGTTGTGCTACCTCAAGTGGACACAGATTTCCTCATCAATGGAAGGATGTATCGCATCGCTCCTTCATCCTTACATGGTATAGTTACGAGGTACTTATCTTTTATGTGATGCTCTTAGGAATTTTCCCATTTATATCTTTTATTTTCTTAGAATTTGAATTTTAAATTTAAATGTCATCACAAGTCATTGTATGCTTGTTTATAATTATTTTGTATTTTAATATTCAAATTTTGTGTTTTCTCACACATCATCACTCCTGTATGTGCTGCATGTAATATATTAGTCTGAAACATTGATTCTCTTTTGTTTTGTTGAATTGAGGTCTTGAGTTTTATCCTGGCGAAGGTGACGATTCATGGTATTATGTTTTCTTTTGGTTGCAACATGGCAAACTCGGAAAACATAATACCATGAATGGTCACCGTTGATATGTTGAACACTTGTTATCTTCCATAAGATCATGTGGACAGAGTTCATGAACTCTGTCCTCATGAACAGTTTTGTTTGATGATGATTTGTACAGGTATATAGAAAACGTTTAATATTTTGAAAAAATAGTTATTGTAAGTGGTTTATTTCGTTCAATCAAATAATGAAAATATATTGTACAATCCAAGCTCTCATTTTGTTTAGAACTTTTTGCTTCTGTGTTCATAGAAAAATAACACTTTTTGTAAAGTAAAAGGGTACCAGTTTCAAATCAAGAACAATTTTTTATGATTCTATGAAATAATGAAAATATTTGTAGATATAATTTATGTTTAAATTATTAAAATATCAAATAAGTAATCAATTTAGGATTTAAATTAAGATTTAAGACTTTAACTCTGTCCACATGGACAGAGTTCACTCTTTATAATTTGATTACTGCCCATTACATCTCGAGAACCAACTTCAGCACAAGGATCATAGAGGAGTGCTAAAGTTGATAGAGATCAAATTTATGTTATAGAATGTTTTATTGTTGCTTTAGCACTATTCAGAAATAGTACCGTTTTATCATGCAGTTGTAGAATTGTTATGTTACTATACCTTTATTTCATCTGTGTGCTAAATTGTTGTAGTATGTGGACTATGTTAACCTGTTTGAGGTCTGTACCTAACTTTTCCTCTCTCTCAAAGTACTTTCATGTTCCCTTGGTGACTTGTCCCATGAAAGGATAAGATCTGAACCAAAATGTTGTCTGAGTACAAGGAATCCTAATCAATTTTTATTCGTTTTTTTCATTGCTTATTTACTGCTACTGCATGTGTTATAATTTGATTACTGCCCATTACATCTCGAGGACCAAATTCAGCACAGGGACCACAGAGGAGTGTTGAAGTTGATAGAGATCAAAATTATGTTATAAAATCTTTCATTGTTGCTTTAGCACTAGTCGGAAATTTGGATGGTAATTCTGATGAAATTTTGCTTTTGTAGACCATATTCCTAAATTGAAAGGTAACACAGGTGGATTTTATTTTCTATAGTACAAGGTACTTATCTGTTATGTGATGCTATCAAGATTGCATAGAGAGAAATGAGGGATATTTTTATTTGGCATCCCACCACCCTTCCTTATATTGTGATGATGAACTTTCAGGTTATATGGAACATCTATACATTTGAGAGAGATATGACTGGTTGTACCTTCACCACCTTGATTGAGCTATGATTGGTCTTGTGGTACCTTATCTTTCACTTATGTTTAATGGGGTCATTTACCCTCCTTGAGTAACTTTTTTAAAACCACCTTGTTGAATTTTTGGTCTTATAGAGTACTATGGTTGTTTGGCCACATTTGGAGCATACCCTTGGTTCTAAGGGTCATGGGTCTTCTACTACCCACACCTATGTTATGACCATTGTTTATATTTTCCTATGTTATGACCATTGTTTATATTTGTACTCACACTTCAGATCTGATTTTTGGTTTAATGTTGACGTGGAGATCTTCAACTATACCTCTCTTATTGTTATATGATCAATATGTTTATTTTATTACCTGTTATTGATTGAGTTATTAAATCCTTGTTGTACCTTCCCCACCTTTATTGAGTTATTATTGGACTTGTGGTACCTTGTCTTTGACTTGTGGTTAATGCGGTCATTTACCCTCCATTTTTTTTATACCACCTTGTTGAATTTTTGGTCTTAAGGAGTACTTGACTTTGATCACCTGTGATCACTTGTGGTGTGCTGATAATCACTTCTCTTGTGCTGAGACTTGGTTGACGTTTATAATTTTTGTGACTTTATTTATGTTGAGTTATGTAATGTGCTTGACTGTCATTGACCTAATCAACTCCAGTCATTTCTCTCTCTCTGGTTTGTACACACCCTCTTGTAGGGTCAGCTGGTTCCTAGAGAAGATTGGCCTCTCCGAGGCACAATCAGTATTTTCTGAAAGTAACACTTCTGAGTATATTTTCAAGAAAGGTTTTACATCCAGGTTGGTATCTTCAACTATATCTCTCTTTTTGTTATATGATATATATGTTTATTTTATTACATGTTACTAAATATTAGTTTATCGTTTTAGTTTGCTTGTCCTAGAGGAGTGTCCTCATTTTGGATAAGCTCCAAACTTATTATTTCTTTTATGTATGATTCCCGGATGGTTACTTTTAAAATGGTAAAGAGGAAATACACTAGGTATACAAATAAGCTAAATTTGGATACATAAATATTTTCTTTTAGGAAAGCATGCAGTTGTTGGTAACTTTGATACAACCATGCACCTCTTAAGTTAACAACTTCGTATTAATAATTTCATTCCATTAAAACCCTTATTTCTGGATCTTTATGTGGGCAACCATACATACCTTCCATCATTTGTTTCTACACCAGTGGTCTCTTTAGCAGTAAAGGGAGGTTGGAGTGAGACTGCTAGTACAAATTCCAGAGGGATGTTGGAGTGAGACTACTAGTACAAATGTTAGAGGTCCACCAGATTTGGTATTTAGTTTTTCTTTATTAGATGAGAAACTTAGATTAGATTACAAAGCCATAATAGACATGAAGTTTAGTGAAGAAATGAGGCCAAGGCTGCTCATGAGTGCTCTGTTTTCCATAAGCTTTTCCAATCCGGGCAGGCTCTGGGAGGACATAAGAGGTGCCATTGGATAGGGGGAAAATACCCACAAAGAGTAGCTCCATCTCCATGGATGCCCATCATCAAGGAATTTTAAATAATAGAGAGGAGCTCTCCTTGCCTGATCTCAATCAGACACCCCCAGTTGCAGATGAGGATTTGGAAGCTACTTACAGCATCACAGATTTGATGGAATCTAGTAAAGAGCATGCCCATATTGATCATTGAATATGAATTAGAGCTACGCATATGACGTGCACATGCAAGGAAACTATAAATATGGGAATCCAGGACCAACTCAGTGAGTATCAATCTTAGTTTTAATACAAATACAAGTATTTGAAAAGCCCAAAAAACATTCTGGGGCTTATCGATAATGAAGATGAGTCCAAATTTAGGTATGTACAGTGTAGTATAATCTTTGAACACTTGTTTACATTATGAGATTGTCTCAGAAGAGCTTCAGCATAAACTTTAGCTGCATCACAACTTAATAATTTGGGTATCCTCAAGGGTTAATAGTCGAGGCATCCAAATGCTTATTTATTTACTTGCCTCTGTCTGCATATTTTTCTCTCTGGTAGTGTTGAGGTCAAGATTTCAAACAAAGATCTGGTTCTGTATCAATTGTATAGAGGCATTTTACCTGTTAGGCTTCCTGTACTCATGATTGATTAGAAAGGATACACATAATATAGAGGATATTATAATGTTTTATGAACTTAGGGGAAATTTATTGCATTCTTTCTCGATTAAAAACTGGATAGGGATAATCTTGTGTGTGTATTTTAATTTGTCATTTGATATTTACAAATCTCAAAGCAAGTTCTCTGGTGGACAATAGAGGTTAACATAAATTGGGAAACAATTCTCAGAACTGCTTATATAATAAGCAAAGTCCTCAAGTTTTATGAATGCATTAGGGCATTGGATTCTCACAAATGGTAAGGAAACTAGTCTAAAATAATCCTAAATGACAGGTTTCTAAATGAGTGCTCCATTAGGCTGCTAATATTCTGGTCTAAATAAACTATTGGCACCTTCCTATTTGGGATATTCAGTGAGGATGCTTTCTGTTTCCAAGACATAGTTATTTTATGGGTTATCCCATTTATAATTATTAACATGGTGCAGTGCGTTCGATCAAGAGAATGTCCTGCTTCATGAACCATTGCATACAATACTCATCGTTCATTTTTCTTTGTGAAGAAGGTAAACAACATGCTCTTGACCTCCTGCATGAAGTAATGCAGAGAGAAACCTTTTTCTTGATGCACTTACTTTCAATTTATTGATAAAGGGACTTCACAGGAAGTCCATGAGACAAGTGGCAGAGGATATGTTTAAGGAAAAGATAGAAAAAAGTCTTGCTGATAATTTGGTAACATTTGGAGATTGTAAGGAGGGTAATATGCTATTGGCTTTGAATTTGCAAGATGAAATGCAGTAGGAAGGTCTTTCTCCAGATGCTTTTATGTTATGAGCCTAGCTCATATTATTATCTCTATTAGGTAGAGTATGTCTTTATCATTCTTGTCTCCTGGTATCCTATAAATTTGACAGTCTTTTTGATTGTCAGAACTATCCATTTTATGTTATGGTTCATAGTAATTTATTTATGGTTCAATGATTTGTGCAAACTATTGGAGGAAAGACAAAATAGTCATAAAAATTCTGACAGCTTATAGCTTTCTTTTTAGGTCACCACTTTCCCCCTCTGTTACTAACTTGTCCTGTAGAATATGGCCAATCTGTAAGATTTGTCAAGATAGACGTTGATGAAGAGTATGAACTAGCCCATTAACTACAAGTAATTTTGCATTTTCTTGTTGCCTCTTTATGTTTTAAGAGGTGCAGTTGTAAGGCTCTGTGGTTATGTTTGGGATCAAATTTTCAATTCAGGAAGGTCGATATCTAATTATTTGTTTGTATAGGCAATCAGTTATTCAACTTTGTGCTCCATTTTGCAGTTCAGATCGGTGGGCTTTCCACTGCAGTCTTTATCGATCTAGATTCTGAAAAGCCTGTATTTCAAACCGAAGGCCTACTTCCTAATGAAAGAATTAAAACTATAATTGGTACTGAAATGCCAGGGAATTGTTTCTATGAATTCTAAGTTCAATTTAGATAAGCCATACAGAGAATTCGAGGGTCACTGCTGTTATAGTAAAATCAGATTGAATATCCAACCGGTCTTCACAACCACTACAACTTGTAGTTATCCCTATCAAGTGGCCATTCTCTAAAATGATTTGGAATTGAGCTAGTGAAGCTTAAGGTTCAAATGTAACTCTGACTACATTAGGTACCCATGTTTTCAGCATGTCTTCGGGATTTGTTCTCTAAAATGAAGAGTCACAACACAAGTTATAAATAATGATCTTTACATGTATTGAGCCACTGCAGCCGAGACGATTTTTCAGTTCTTAAAAATGCATGTTCGAACCTATTTACTGCTAGATTGTTAATATATATCCATGTCTTATGATTCCAAGTGTGCAATTTCAGTATCTAAAGTCCAGAGCATTCTTGGCATCCAACCTGCAGGCCTCCCCTCATCTGATGGTTCTCTATATTAGGATTTTGTTCCACATTAATACACTTGTCTCCTTCTATGCCATCTGGTCTCTTTGTTGATTTTTCTGCTCTTTGGTCGACAAAAGAAAAACTCTTGCATTGGTTAGGTTGATGTTGTCTCATCATGTAGGCCCCCTGATCAAAAGTTGAGTTGATGGGAGGATCTTCTTTGATCCAAAGAATCAAGCTTGATGGAGGATGCTCTTCCTGCCTGTGCAATATGACTTCCCCTTACCCTGTTAAGTTATGTTGATACGTCAGATTCTCCCAAGGCACACTACTTCAGCATTTTCACTAACTGTTGCAGATCAGCACTTGAGGTTATACATACACCAATTCCACATTACTTTGCAGATTGTTTAGACTTAGTGTCAGGTTATCTGATAGTCACATATTTGTTTTAATTTAATTGTTGAAAAATGAAAGACAAATCACTACTGTTGCAAATCAGTACTAGTGGTTATACATATACCAATTACAAATTACTTTATAAATTGTTTATACTGTGTCAAGATATCTAATAGTTGTTTTAATCTAACTGTTGCAAATCAGCACTTGTGGTTATACATATATGAAATCCAGATTAGTTAGTGATTTCCATTTAAACATGCATGATAGTTAGTGACATTAAACATGCACGATTCAAGGATTTCTATTTAGTTTGTTTTTTTTTTTAACACTTCTAGGTATCGTTGATATATCGACGAATGTTCGGGCAGGCTATAGATGATGTTTCCACGCAGATGTTGAACTTGCCACGAAAGTTAGTGAATCGATTCATGGCAACTACGACGTACATTCGTGGAACTATAGAAAACGTTTCCACGTAGATGTTGAACCTGCCATGAACATTCGTCTCTATCGCAATGAACCTCTGCCACAAGTTCGTCTCTATAGCCACGAATGTTCATGGCAGGTTTAGCATCTGCGTGGAAACATGAAGAAGAGGTGCGTCGATATAGAGACGAAAGTTCATGGCAGGATTCAAATTATGTAGATCTGAGAACTGTTGTATAGGTGACACGTGGCCAGTACGAAGCGTTGATATTGCCACGACGGGTAATCTTCATCTCTGTATCCACGAAACTATTTCCATGAAAAAATGAACCCCGAATCGTTGCAACAGGGACAATAAATTGTTTCTATTACAACGAAAAATTGTGGCAAATTTGACCATATGTACTAGTGAATGTTAATTGAGGTGAAATTTACTAATGAGCATCACTTTGCAGCTATGTTGTGTAGATTTTGAAGCAATGCGGGGCCACATATATGGATTTGACGAGTTTTGATGAACTTGTAACCTAATAACAAGTTAGGGCTTCGATGCAAGGTGATTGTAATTCGAGCTATGGTTCTAAACCAATTTGAAAAATATTAGTTGATATGTACAAATACCAAACATTGTTCTTGGGGAGTGTTACCCTCTATTTTTACATGGGTGTCCACATGTGATTTTTGTCACACGTTTAGTAGAGGTTATATGTTGATGGAGCTATGGGTAGTCTAGGTTCCTTGATGCTATATTTTTGCTTCATGTTGTGAATGTCCTAGTGTTGATGATGCTCTGGCATGTCTGGATTTTCATGATACATTTGGGCTAGTAGCTATGGGATGTGTCTTGTCATGATGTTTGGCTATTGATGCACTCTCATATTGGTGGTTATGGATGTGTTTATGAGGGTTTGATGGTGCACTTCATTCACAGGTGTCAAATTGATCACTTCTTAGAAGAGCGCCCTAGTACTTTGTGGTTGGTTTTCATGATGTAGTGGCTATGGCGTATGGCTATTAATGTGGTTATGTGATGATTTGCATGATATGAAGGTACTTGGAGGCCCTTTTATAAGAGCGCCCTAGCCCAAGAGGCATGGTTTAGACTTATGGATGCTTGGTTATTAGAGCACTCTAGTATATTTGACATGGTTTGATGGCATGGGTGGATTATCATGGGTATCCCTTGGAGTACCCCTGTTCTTGGAACCATGGTGATATGTGGAGGAATTTATTACCTAGAGTTCTTGTTCATATGATGTGTTTCATGATTGAGGTTGTTTGATTGTCGACTCTCCATGGAGTGTCATCCATTCTAGCACTTATTTGATGATGTGGACCCTCGTTTTTGGTAGAGCACCAAAGCTCTTTGAATGGATGACACCTTGGTTCTATGGACTATTATCCTTGGTTGATCACCCTCGTTTCTCTATCTTGACACGGGTGGAGGCATGCTAATGTCTTATAGATGTGGTTGACCATCGTGGGGACTTTTCTCTTGGATACATGCTTCTATCTTGATTGGTGGGATTCTTATTATTGATGTTTCTCCAGGGTGCAGCAATGGGCAGACATTCTACCGGATTGGTCATGTTGTTTGACCAAGGTGAATGATACATTCACTCATGGGAAATGGCTATGTGATTTGGCTAGTGGTGAATGGCCCTAGTGTAGGATTACTTAGAGCCATGTGATTTGGCTAGGCATGAATAAGGCTCGAGGTGCTTGCACTTCCTTACTTAGTCATGTGATTTGGATAAGTGTGAATAAGGCTCCAGGTCACATTGCTTACTCTGTGAGGGAGTGATCTATTCTATATTAGAGTGTTTGACTTGTTTATTTGATAGGGGCCTTCATCCCCTTATGGAATACATAAGTCTAGTCTGTTGTTGAATTGACATACTAAGAAGTGTTTGGGACTTCTTAGTGGGTCTATTCAACATTAGAGTTTTATGTGTGAATAGACGTGCATGTGAGGAGAAGAATAACATCATCATCGTGGGAAAAGTTTCTTAAGAAATAAGGAAACTCCAATAATAAAGTGGTCAACATGTGAATCAACATTGAAGTGGTCAAACTAGAAAGTCAGCCCCGCAGATGAATTTCAAGTGATTTGATGTGTATAAATAAGAGGAGAGATTCCTCATTTCAATCATCCAACTCATCAAAGATCATCTCTTCGTCTATTGTGCGCAAATCAAGTAAGGCAAGTGAAGATTCAAGAAGCAACTATTGAAGACTCTTATCATCTCTCTTGGGTTTGTTATTCTTCCTTCTTCAAGTTCGCACTCTTCTCTGTGATGGAGGCATGCACATTGTATCTAGGGTTTGTACACTGTGACTAGTGATGGTTGACATACCCTTGTGATTAGGGTTCTTCATGTTGATTTTTGTACTGTTATTATTGGAAAATATCTTTTTAAGAAAAGTTGATGGGTTTTCTCCCAAGTTTGGGTTTCCCAGGGTAAAAATCTATGTGTCTATTGTGCATGGCTGTCCTTTTATGATTTTGTGTTTCTACTGCAATTTAAAGTTGGATTTTTTTTGTGTATAATTATTTTATGATAACTGTGCGATGAAAAGTATTGTTTGAAATCATAAGGAAAAATTATCATATCTGAAAAATAAAAAAATTCAACACTTATTCTATGGAGATCAATTTTGCACATGTTTTGATGAGTTGGCACTTGTATATTAAGCCATTTGGAGGTGACATTCTAGCTTTAAGGACTATTGTTGGCATGTATACATCATTCTGATCCTTTTGGAGGGGCGTTCTCGTTGCTGGAGTAGTTAGTTTTTGATAAAGTGCCTAGAATTTTGCTAGCTCAATTCAATTAAATGCTAAGTGGTCATGGGATTTTTGAAAAGTGGTTATATTAGAAACTTTGATAAATATTGAATAAGTTGGAAAATCCATAACAGTTGCTTAAAGAGATGCACTGCATTTTGGCTACATGTTCCTTTTGGATCTTTTTAATGGTGCATGCACCTTGGAAGTCTCCCGCTCATCATTTTGTGCCATATTTAGATGGAGTGTTCCAAATTTTGGTCCTTTTTTCTTGGAGTATCCACTTTGGATATCATTCTAACACACTCGTGCATGCCTTGTGATGAAAACACTCTACTTTGGAGGTGCCTTGATCCTTTATTTGGAGCTAGTGCATGCTTTTGGAGATGTTGTATGCATGATTTGAGGATGTTTCATATTGGAGTAGATCTTGGGGGTCAAACCATAGATCTAGGGTTTATTCATGCTTTGTAGACCTTTCTTTTGGAGTGCTACTTTGAGGAAGCCTTTGGAGGTTATACATTGGACTTTGAATTGGTATTTGTTCCTCATTCTTAGGCTTTTTCTTGGTTGGATATTATACAGATGTGGCTTTGATCACCATATTTCATGGATATTGTTGGAGTATTTTAGTTTGTTTACTCAATCCTAGGTTAGATATAGGGTTTTATTATTATTTTATTGTAGAAGGAAGAGAAGCTTAAAGATACTTAATGCTTTGCTCTCTCATTTAGTTGTCATGTTGGATTTTAATAGTTCTCTCTCTTTTGGAGCTTAATGGACATATATTTTCATGGTGCAATTTGAAGTGTAAGGGTTTCTTCTCCATTTAAAGTGTGGTTTATGTTATAATGTTCAATTATTTCTCATGGTTGTGGAGTTTCTAGTGCTTTCCATTGATAAAACATAAGAATAAAATAAATGGTTAATCAAAACAATAACGATTTGTAATGTACCATCATCAGGTTGAAATAAAAGAACAAAGAAGAAGAGGTAATGAAATTCACTTAATGATCTATTGCAAAATTTAAAAGTGGGGCTCCAAGTATGTTGACTTGGGGGGCTGTTGAGGCCTCAATAGAAATAAAACTTGAAAATAAAAAATCCATGAGTGTAGATCACACATGGACAATGTTGGTGTGACATGCATGAATTCTTGACTTTAATCTTCACGGCTTATAAATGGAAGATGCATGGCTAAGAGAAGTAGACAAAAAAAGTGATATCAAGCGTCCAAGATTTCTGAGAATTCATAAAGTGTGAAAGCAGTTTGAAGCTCATGTATTTGTTGTTGAGGAGAAGTAATTATTAGCCTACTTCTCTAGTTGTGTAAGGATCTTGATTGGAGATTAAAGGATCTCTAGATTGGTTCCTCCATGTGATAAAAGAGAGTTGAGATCACCATCAACAAAGGATTAAAGTGTGTGGTTAAGGGAAAGAGAACTTGAGCCCTAGTGAAGGAGACATTGCAATCAAAAGCCAAGTATTCATATTGTTGTATTGCTTCCTCTCCATATTAATAAGATTGATATTCTTCTCCCCTTCCCCAAATATTTTTGATTGATCATGTTGTTGGAAAAGGAGATTCCACTAATTGATCCAATATAGGGATCCTCCCTTTATGATGTGGAATCTCATTGTCAATTTCATGAAATGTCTTTACATGGGTAAATTTATCCAAACGATCAAGCCGCCTCTCAATTGTCTTGTCATTTTTATTCATTTCAAGAAAAATGACATCACTGGAAAGTATAAAATTTTTGTTTACCTCATCATAACGATGATATGGCCTTGGTAGTGTTTGAGTACCCCAAGAAGATGCATTTTCGACTCCTTGCATCGAGCTTGCTTCTTTGTTACTTTAGAATTAAGGCATGATATGTGGAACTGAAGACCTAAGATGCATCATAAAAGGAATGCGACCATACCACATTTCATATGGAGTCTTGTTCGCAAGAGCATGAGATGGACCTATGTTTCTCAAATAGACTGCACATAAAACTACATCACCCCAAAACATCACTTTTACATTTTTGAAAAATAGCATGGAGCGTACCATATTCAAGAGTGTCACGTTCATTCTTTCCGCTACACCATTCTGTTGAGGATTATATGAAACAATTGTTTGATGCATAATCCCATGTTGACGAAGATAGTTTTCAAAATCATTAGATGTATATTATTTTCCAGTATCGGTATGAAGAGTGCCAATGTGAGATTGTGTTTCATTTTCAATCCATACATAATTTTTAAAAAATGTTTCATATGCCTCAAATTTTTGCTTTAGTAAATAGACCCAACACATCCTTGTGTAATCATCAATAAAAATCATGAAATATTTATTACCATTTGCAGAAGCAACAAGCATGGGGCCACACAAGTCAGAGTGTATCAACTCTAGTTTTCTACATGCTCTGGAATTTGACTCATGGAAATGTTTCTTACTATGTTTGCCAAGAATACAAGCATCACATTGTTCCAACTTCTTTGGAATGGTGGTCAAACAAGAAAAACCACTCTTTTTCAACATTTCAAGATTGTTATAATTAATGTGTCCATAGCTAGCATGCCATAAAAGACTAGAAGACAATGTACTTTCTTCATGCTAAGAGAGGCAAACAAAATTCTAAGCTCTTGTAGATGTTCCTTTTAGCTTCAACAAATTCTCATCTTCATATCCGGTCATGATGATTTGGTCGTCAGAGGACTTCCTTATGCTAACTTCTCCATCAAATATGTGGATGGAACGATCTTGCTTCCAAATCTACTCAAGAGACAACAAGTTTCTCTGTAACTCTAGAAGATAGAGAATATTATGCAACAAAAATTCAGGGAATCTAGTAATTTGAGCATGATGGTGCCAATTCGTTTTGGTTTGAGGCTAGACTTATCTAGTCACCCAAAAACCACCCATTTAGTATAAGATATCAATGCTTGTTAACTTTTTGGTTTGTGGTCATCCAAAACCACCAAGTTTGTGGTAATTTTAAAACCACCAGTTTAGAGAGCACTTACATTTTCATCATTTAGTAGAAGACATCGACTTTTGCTAAGTTTGAAAATTTTAGATTGTCAAGAAATGTTAATCCATTGGAAGCTATTCACATTTCAACTGTATTTTAGAAAAATGCTTGGATTCACAAATACCCGCTCGGATTGAGGGGGGATGTTGGAAACCTAATCCTTAGGGTTAGGTCTACTATGTATTCACATAAAAATCTTAAGTGTACATGAAGAGTCATCTTGGAGTCCAAGAGATTGCTTGGAAGATGAAACCAAATGTCACCTCAAATTGTATTTATATGTGTATCATCTTAATGAGAATTGTGCAATTCATGCCTTGTCTCTTAGTCTCTACGTATCTGCATTTTGTCCTTGCTTATCCATCATTGGGCATTCTAATAGTGGTATCAGAGCGATTCTAAGCCATGTGGTCTGCGATATACTATGCACTTGCAATTTATGCTTAGAACCTACTCTCTGCTCCTATGCGTTACTCCAACTATGCACCTTTGCAAGCCCTAATTACTTCCATTCTTTAGCATCAATCTCTAAAAACGTATGACAGTATTCATCAGCGAGCTTCATTTAGTTTGCGTGGAAACCTTAATTTACCCACATTCTGCACATTCTTGTTGTATTGCTTCCTCTCCATATTAATAATATTTATATTCTTCTCCCCTTCCCCAAATATTTTTCATTGATCATGTTGTTGGAAAAGGAGATTCCAAAGATTGATCCAATATAGGGATCCTCCCTTTATGATGTGGAATCTCATTGTCAATTTCATGAAATGTCTTTACATGGGTAAATTTATCCAAACGATCAAGCCGCCTCTCAATTGTCTTGTCATTTTTATTCATTTCAAGAAAAATGACATCACTGGAAAGTATAAAATTTTTGTTTACCTCATCGTAACAATGATATGGCCTTGGTAGTGTTTGAGTACCCCAAGAAGATGCATTTTCGACTCCTTGCATCGAGCTTGCTTCTTTGTTACTTTAGAATTAAGGCATGATATGTGGAACTGAAGATCTAAGATGCATCATAAAAGGAATGCGACCATACCACATTTCATATGGAGTCTTGTTCGCAAGAGCATGAGATGGACCTATGTTTCTCAAATAGACTGCACATAAAACTACATCACCCCAAAACATCACTTTTACATTTTTGAAAAATAGCATGGAGCGTACCATATTCAAGAGTGTCACGTTCATTCTTTCTGCTACACCATTCTGTTGAGGATTATATGAAACAATTGTTTGATGCATAATCCCATGTTGACGAAGATAGTTTTCAAAATCATTAGATGTATATTCTTTTCAAGTATCGGTATGAAGAGTGCTAATGTGAGATTGTGTTTCATTTTCAATCCATACATAATTTTTTAAAAATGTTTCATATGCCTCAAATTTTTGCTTTAGTAAATAGACCCAACACATCCTTGTGTAATCATCAATAAAAATCATGAAATATTTATTACCATTTGCAGAAGCAACAAGCATGGGGCCACACAAGTCAGAGTGTATCAACTCTAATTTTCTACATGCTCTAGAATTTGACTCATGGAAATGTTTCTTACTATGTTTGCCAAGAATACAAGCATCACATTGTTCCAACTTCTTTGGAATGGTGGTCAAACCAGAAAAACCACTCTTTTTCAACATTTCAAGATTGTTATAATTAATGTGTCCATAGCTAGCATGCCATAAAAGACTAGAAGACAATGTACTTTCTTCATGCTGAGAGAGGCAAACAAAATTCTAAGCTCTTGTAGATGTTCCTTTTAGCTTCAACAGATTCTCATCTTCATATCCAGTCATGATGATTTGGTCGTCAGAGGACTTCCTTATGTCAACTTCTCCGTCAAATATGTGGATGGAACGATCTTGCTTCCAAATCTACTCAAGAGACAACAAGTTTCTCTGTATCTCTAGAAGATAGAGAACATTATGCAACAAAAATTCAGGGAATCTAGGAATTTGAGCATGATGGTGCCAATTCGTTTTGGTTTGAGGCTAGACTTATCTAGTCACCCAAAAACCACCCATTTAGTATAAGATATCAATGCTTGTTAACTTTTTTGGTGTGTGGTCATCCAAAACCACCAAGTTTGTGGTAATTTTAAAACCACCAATTTAGAGAGCACTTATATTTTCATCATTTAGTAGAAGACATCGACTTTTGCTAAGTTTGAAAATTTTAGATTGTCAAGAAATGTTAATCCATTGGAAGCTATTCACATTTCAACTGTATTTTAGAAAAATGCTTGGATTCACAAATACCCACTCGGATTAAGGAGGGGGGATGTTGGAAACCTAATCCTTAGGGTTAGGTCTACTATGTATTCACATAAAAATCTGATGTGTACATGAAGAGTCATCTTGGAGTCCAAGAGATTGCTTGGAAGATGAAACCAAATGTCACCTCAAATTGTATTTATATGTGTATCATCTTAATGAGAATTGTGCAATTCATGCCTTGTCTCTTAGTCTCTACGTATCTGCATTTTTTCATTGCTTCTCCATTATTGGGCATTCTAATAGTGGTATCAGAGCGATTCTAAGCCATGTGGTTTGCGATATACTATGCACTTGCAATTTATGCTTAGAACCTACTCTCTGCTCCTGTGCGTTACTCCAACTATGCACCTTTGCAAGCCCTAATTACTTCCATTCTTTAGCTTCAATCTCTAAAAACGTATGGCAGTATTCATCAGCGAGCTTCATTTAGTTTGCGTGGAAACCTTAATTTACCCACATTCTGCACATTCTTGTGCCTCTCCATTAACGTGCTTTGATGTCCTTTCTCCTAACCTTTATGCACTAAGTTCTGCGAAATGAACAATTAACCTCTCACACAAACAACTTTGTTGCTTCACGGTTTCCTTGGCCACGATTTTATCTCCCATTCCTCCATGATTTTATCATATGTTCTCGGTTGGGAAGAAACCTCATCAACGATAGCATTTAGCTGAGCTATTTTTACATTCAAAGTATTTTTGGTCTTCTCCAAGATTACATCATTGTCCATTTGTTTTGGAAGCTTCTTCCATAGGCCATATTCATATCCAGTCCATAATTCTCTACTAATATGTGGTGCAAACAAGTAGTTGAGAACTCCAAAACTGCACCTCCCAGAAGGAATTCAACAAGAAAATCACATCCATCACTTCCTCTCCCTCTTCCACTGTCATATTTTGCACGTGAAATGTACTTTTTGCAGCTCATGCGTCCATATGGGTGAAGGTTGTTCTGATGCACAAAGTTAGACAAGGGGTATCTTGATGGAGTAAGTTTTACCACGCCATATTTAAAATATTTACTAGTAGAAGCACCATTGATTAATGAAGTTGCGGTTATTGGCATTAATTTTGGCTTAAATACTTGTACTGTAAAGCCTCCCAACTTGCAGCCATGGTGAGACAATGTAAGGAAAGGAGGATATCTGGTGCCCTTCTGGTGCAGAAACAATAGACATAAATCCATCTACACTGGTGCCACTGCTTCTTGTAGTAGGCTGCATATCATTGCATTAGGGTTCATTGTAATTGTTGAGTGCATAAGTATCGGTCAAGCAATTTTGGAGCTCAATGAAGTTGATGTCACCTATTGCATGTACAATTTAGTTATGTTGACATTAAAAAGGTTGATTTTCCTATTTCAACTCACTATATGAGCTTGTCTTGTTCGAACTTGTGTCTTTCTCCCAATATCCAATAAGTGAATTTGGCTTTTTTCAATCTAGCAAAATTGAATTTAAACAAATGCGGTGCTTTAGAGATACTGTTATTAAATTTTACTCGCTTGACAAGCATGTGGGATTGAAGTATAAGAAGTAGAATTTATGATTAAGTCTTGTAACTTACTTGAAACTCTTGATGTCCACTTTTTCCCATAGCCTTGGTGCTTGAGTTGGAGTTCTTTTTGTCCGGGAATCTATGAAATGTACATAAGAATGGAATAATTTTGGTGTGCTCATATTGCATGTTCCATTATCTAGTGATTATTTTTCAGAAGTCATTACAGTTTGTTTTTCCCAAAGTCATTATATTCATATTTTATGATGCCAATGTATTTTTTGTTGTTGAGATGTACAACAATTGGTGAAACTTGGAAGTATTAATTGAAGCACCTCTATTCAAGCCCAACGCATCATATGGATTACTTGCATCTAGAGGAAAATGTTATGGACATAAATAAACAATAATAGATGCCCCTCGATGACTATATATATATTCGGGCCTTTTTATTTGTAAATCATCTTATCATATTTCATATTATCAATATATTATTATTTCATCATGGAGTACTTTTATTTGTCTTTTGGATAGCTTGAGTGAACAAGTTTCGTTCACTTCATTGGTATCAGAGCGCTCTGACCCTAACTTGCAGCCAAACATAATTATCGAAGTTTCTTTGAATTTGGGTTTTTGACCTCAATTTGGATTTTAGCCATTAAATTCAGAGTTTCTTTGAGAAAAGGTATTTGACCACATCAAGCTCTCAATCTTCTCTAATCACCCCTCCCACACTTAGTTGGTCCACCATTTCCCCACACTACTTCCTTCCACTCATATTCCATCCACGTTGTTCACTACCCCCCATTTCATTGTTCCCTTACTCTCATTTCCCCACACACTTCCATTCTCTACACTTGTGCATGCACACTGCATGCATCTCTGACCTCTCTTTCCTACACGTGTCTCCTCTTCTGGCGTCAATCATCACCCTTCCTTCTCCTCCATCCTGCCTTCGTGTTGTTGCCACTAGCAAACACGCCTCCCCCATCCTCTTCACGTTGTTTCCACCAGCAAAAGCAAACGCACCTGCACGCCCTATCTCTTAAACTCTCCCGCGCTCTCCATCTACGCAAATATCACCCGTGCGTCACTAATTCCTCGCACACGTCGCTCCCTTAAAAAAGTCCAATGCACATACTCTTGACCACCCCCCCTCACACCTTCGCTCGACTCCTCGTGCCATGCCTCACATCCCTTGCTACGTATTCCCTATCCCTTATCATTGCCTTCCTCTACTTAACGCCCTCCCACGTTGCTATAACCTCTCCCCCAACGCCACCGTTCTTTGCACCACCTCCCAATTCACATCATTCGTTTAGGGTTTAAACCCTAATTCACCCAATTTGAAAAAATATATAATAATATTATTATTTTAATGTATTATTTATAATAATACATGTTATTATTATATTTAAAACCCATAATTTCACCCCATTCAAAAAATTATAATATTATTATTATTTTAATAATAATTATTATGACAATATTCATAAAGCCATAATCATCTCCACTTCACCAAAAAAAAGCATTATAAAGAATAATAACAACAACAACAATAAAAATAATAATTGTTGTTAATAGTAAATTTTTTCAATTAGTTTTCTAAAAAAACAAAAGAGAAAAGGAGGTCAAAATGGAAGAGACAGATTTTACTAATGAGAAAAAAAGATTTGTTGATATTCCGTAAAAAATGTTAATGGAGATGCTCAAAGTTAATGGCACATTTTATCAATGTCCAATTAACATCGCCATATGTCCAACTAATAAAGATTTTTTTATTATTAATGTTGTATTTCTAATCAACTATCAGTTCTAGAAGCAGACATAGAGAAGAACGTGAGGAATGAAGAAAAAATAAAAGAATTAGACTTACAGATCAGTAATTATAATCTTACATTACAATTCACCGTTGCAGCTATAGACGATAGTATTACTTACATAATCCTAGTTTCTAACTAGTTGGAAACATTGGGTACATTCACCTTTAATGCAACAAACAAATTCATGACCTTCTTCCATAAGAAGAAGAAAGTAACAATAAACGATTTATCAGTGAGAGTCCCCTCATCACAAAATACAGACGAATAATCACCTTATGGAAGCTATGAATATTTAGAGGAAGACCCACATAAGCATGGAAGGTTCTTCCATTTGATGAGGTACTCAGTAATAGCTCAGTTATGTAAGGTTCTGAAACTGCTTGGTTATGAATAATCACCTTAATAATGTTACAAGCATGGCAGGTTCTTCCATTTGATGAGGTACTCAGTAATAGCCCAATTACGTAGCTGTTTGGTCCTTGTTTCAGTGATTTGTTCAGTTTCTAATATGACTCTTCCTTCTTCATCAAGCTTGGGCAAGATTGTTTGAATTGGGATCTTGCCTCCTATTATCTTCTTTAAGCAAGAAACATGGAAAACTGGATACACTCTTGAAGATGAAGGGAGCTCCAATTTGTAAGCCATACTACCAATGTTCTACAACACTTTATAAGTACCATAATACTTGGGTGCTAATTTATTGTCCTTATTTAGTTGCTTGAGGGACATTTGCTTGTAAGGTTGTAGCCTCAAAAATACCCAATCCCCTTCTTCGAAACTCCTTTCACTCTGTTGTAGATTAGCTTGTTGTTTCATCCTGTTTTGTGACATGGCTAGGTTGTCCTTAAGTATCTTAAGAACTTATTGTTGGTGCTCTATGCGATCTTCCACAACTTGAACTTTAGATTTTCCATTTAAGGGAGATGTGATAATGAAGGTTGGTACCCATAAACTGCCATGAATGGAGACATTTTTTATGATGTATGGAAGGAAGTATTGTACCACCATCTGCCAAAAATAACCATTTCACCCACTATGTTTGTTTATCAGATGTAAAGCAACGAAGATAGCCTTCCAAATATTTGTTCACTATCTCAGTTTTCCCATCAGATTAAGGATGATAAGATGAACTGTTAGCCAATTGGGTACCCAAACAAGAAAATAATTCAGTCCAAAATTTTCCAGTGAAAATTAGATCTCTATCGCTTACAATAATATTTGGATTTCCATGTAACTTCTGAATTGTTTCTAGAAAAGTTGCGGCTACTGTACTTGCATTAAAAGGGTGAGAGAGTGCACAAAAATGTGCATACTTCGTGAGTCTATCAACAACCACCATAATAACATTCTTTCATTCTGACTTAGGTAGACCTGTGATAAGATCCATTGAGACTTCTTCCCAGCACTGGCAAGGTATGTCTAATGGTTGTAGAAGTCCTGGGGTCTTAACTATTTCCACCTTATTTTGTTGGCAAACCAAGCATTCGGCCACGAACCTTTGAACATCAGATTTAAGACCTTCCCAAAAAATTCCTTCTTGACCCTGTGGTAAGTTTTCAAGAATCCAAAGTTCCCACCTATAGGAGAGGTGTGTAATTTCGAGAGGACCTTTTGTTTGAGTTGGGAATCTTTGCATAAATACAAGCGATCCTTATACCATAGTGAATCGTTTTTCCACACAAAAGTATTTGATACACTTGGATCGTCATGTATATTTTGAATGAGCATCCACACCGATAGGTCATTGTTCCATTATTCCCTTGTATCTACTACCCAATCGAGTTGTATAGTGGAAATTGCACAAAGTAATACCCCGACATCTTCATCTTTTCTAGAAAGTGCAACCACCACCACATTATGTTTCCCTTTTCGATAAATGATTTCAAAGTCATATCCCAACATCTTAGATACCCATTTTTGTTGCTCTTTAGAAGATAATCTATGTTCCAATAATTATTTAAGACTATCATGATCTGTTTTGACCTTGAAATGTCTACCTATTAGGTAAGGACACCATTTCTTAAGAGCAGGTAGAATTTCCAACATTTCCTTCTCATAAATGGGCTTTTGTAAGTGCTTTCCCTTAACTGGATGAATTGTGAAAGCAAGCGGGTGTCCTTCTTGTATTAGAACAACACCAATGCCATTTCCTGAAGCATCACATTCCACAATAAATGTTTTTGTGAAGTCTGGTGTGGCCAAAACAGGAGCTTTGCACATTGCTTCCTTAAGTTGTTCAAAATCTTGAGTTGCCTCTGGAGTCTAAGAAAATGCATCTTTCTTCAGTAATGTTGTTATAGGTGATGTTATTCTTCCATAGTTCCGAACAAACTTGTGGTAGTACCCTGTCAGACCTAAGAATGCTCGAATATTCTTTAGGGTTTTGGGAATCAACTAGTCCATCATGGCTTTAATTTTGCTGTAGTCTACATTGACACCTTCCTAAGATACAATATGACCCAAATATTCTACCTCATTTACCCTTAAGAAACATTTGGAAGGTTTTGCATATAGTTGTTGCTCCTTTGGTAGTTGTAGTACCATGTCAACATGTTGAATATGTTCTTCCCAATAATTGCTATAGATTAGTATATCATGAAAGAATAATAGCAAAAGTTTTCTAAGGAAAGGCTTGAAAATGGAATTCATCAAACCTTGAAATGTGGAAGGCGCATTCATGAGACCAAATGGCATGACCAAAAATTCATAATTACCTTCACGAGTTCTAAATGTTGTTTTTGGAATGTCTTCCTCCTTCATTCTAATCTGATGATATCTGGAACGAAGATCCAACTTTGTGAAGAAAACTACTCCATGTAATCATATAACAATTTATCAATGACAAGAATGGGAAATTTATCTTTAATGATGATCTTGTTGAGCTCTCTGTAATCTGCACACATACGCCATGATTCGTCCAGCTTGTGTACCATTAGCACTGGTGTAGATTAAGAAATTTGTCTATGCCTAATTATTCTGGCCTCTAACATTTCTTCCACTATACGCTCAATTTCACTCTTTTGTCCATAGGGGTATCTATAAGGTCTGATGTTAGGAGGAATACTTTCCAGAATTAAGTGAATAGCATGATCAAAATATCAAACAGGTGGAAGACCTTTTGGAATATCTTCAAATACCTTGGAATGCTTATCAATCACCTTTTGGAGATCCGGGGAAATAGGATACATAGATGTTTAAACATCTAATGAGCATAATTGTGCAATTACACCTTGATGTTCCCTTTTTATCAATTTTTTCATGCCATTAGAGCTTATCACCTTACTTGGTTTCCTTGTGATACCCTTTAACTCGTATTCTTTTCATTCCCATAAAAACTGCATGAAAAACTTTTGAAAATTAAAAGCCATCGTTCCCAATGATTGTAACCATTGAACTCCTAAGACAACATCAGCACCCCCCATCGGAATAGCAATCATTCGATTATTCAATACGTATTCCCCCATAGTGAGATTGATATTATGGCATTTTCCTGAGCAATTGATAGTTCTTCTATCTGCAATCATTACTTGAAACTCTGGTACCAGATATACAAAGCAATTGAGAACCTTGGCTAATTTATAGTGAATGAAATTATGAGTACTACCAGAATCAATCAACACTGTTACCTTTTTCTTTTTGATATATCCTTCGATCTTCAGAGTTTGAAGAGTGCTAATTCCATCTAGTGCATGACAGGATATGGTGGGAGTAATCTCTTCGAAAGTAGTATCTTCTATTTTTTCATCTTGATATGGTTCCTGTTCTTTTGGTGCTTCTTGTTCATTTTCTTCATCTACTTCACAGTCTATGTAAAATAGTTTCTTCTCAGTGCACTTGTGGCCCTTACTGTATTTTCTATCACAACTGTAAAAAAATCCCTTTTGCTCTTTTTCCCTCTAGTTGTTTTGGTGTCAACCTTTTAGGTTGTGGATGACTTGATAACACACTTCCTTCTTTATAGTTGTAAGTAGTAGACTTCCTTGTTGCCATAATTTTGTTTTCAACTTTTCTTGCCACCCCGAATGCATGCTCCAAAGAATTAGGTTCCCAAAGGAGAACCTCATGTTTGATGTTATCCTTCAAAGTTCCAATAAAGAGATCCAACAAATTATCTTCTGAAATATTCTTTACTCTGAGACTTAGCTTCTAAAACTGCTTGATATGCTTTGTAACTGGGCCATTTTGCTTTAGATTTATCAACTCACTGAAGAAGGTGTTGCTATTTATTTCTCCATAATGTGCAATCAATTCTTCTGTGAATATAGACCATGAGATAATAGAGTCATTTTTATGGTCACAAAGCCATTGGTACCATACAAATTGATCAGACTCTAAATATAAGGATGCAATAGTTACCTTTTGCAAAATTGGCACCTGGTGTAGATCAAAGAATTGTTCCATTTGGAATATCCAAGTTATTGGATCGTTGCCATCAAACTTTCTCATGTCAATTTTAGGAAGTTGTGTACCCTTTGGTGACCATCCCCGATGACTTCCATTACTAGAATCATTTCCTCTCGGAATATTCTTATTCACGGAATGTTTCTCCACATGGAAATTATCTTTATCCTCCTGAGTATCCCGAAACACATCATCACCTATAGGGGGAGTATCCCTTGAATTTTGTATGAGATTATAAATATTGTTCAAATTCTCCTCTAAATTGAGTAAATCAGCTGTTCTCACCAAACCTTTCATATTTTCCTCCATTTTATTCAAATTCTCCTCTAAATTAACTAAATCAACTTTTTTCACAATCCCTTTAATCATATCTTCCAACTGGGACACTCGAAAAGATAGGTCTTCCATTTCATCGTAAGCCGGAGATGGATCCTGTTGTGGTTTGAGGGGAATGTGAGTTTTTACACTTCCTTTTGGTGGAATTTTGAACAGTATAAATAGATATCACACCCTAGGTTTCACTAGAATTATATCTTTCTACTCAACGCTATTCAAATTTAACATGGTGTACCTTTTTCAAACCCGGATTGGAAGACTGTTTTATGGATGACTTGCAATTGAGTTAAATTTGAAATTTATTCTCCTCTAGGTCTTAAAATTATTGCTGATCTATCTTGATGTGCCATTTTTCCAATTCCATAGGTCTAGCCTAATTTTGATGTACCAATAAGAATTTATTGTGAATTTCCCAACACTTCTTATTTTAGGTCTTTCCAGAAGATCAAAATTGTAGGGTATTCCACGTGTCCAATATTTTGTATCTGAATTTGAAAAACCTACCACATATACTGTGGTCCGTCTTCTTTCTGATGCAATAGATCTCACTCAATTTGGGCCTTGCATGCCCCATATATGACCTTTTTCCCAAGAGCACTTTTTTTAGACTAGTTTTTGGACTAGTCAAAAACCCTATATTCCGAGGCCAATATATCCAAAATTTTGATGTCCCGGGACCTTAATTTCGTACCAAAGATATTTTGGCCTATTATAGAAGTGGGTTTTTAATCTCGATGTCTGAATATTTGTAGAAACAAATTTATAGTGAAAATTCCAAGATGAATCGTTTTGAAGAACTCGGTCCCGAGGAAAGAGCTCTGATACCAAATGTTATGCAACCAAGTCCCAGATATAGCATAAAAATAGCAGAAATAGACCAAAAGGAAGTAATCCACGACTTAATAATGAAGAACCGAGATGAATAACAATCCTCTTTGAGGGAGGAACCTCCTTACACAATGTAATAAGTACATAAGACAAGACAAGATAGAATGATGACTAAAATGAAAACGTCTCCTTATATATAAGAGACAAAGGGGTACAATAAAAACTAATAGACCCGAGCCGCTATCAATAACATGTAATGCACCATAATAAAGGGGTTAATGTGCCACTACATAAGGGGTGTGCCAATATTTAGGGCTTAACATAAGGATTCCTTATCGACATCCAAATCATACAAGTAGATATTTTCAACAATCAGAGTATCAACATTCATTAGGTCTAGAACAACTAATTCATCATCCGAAAAATATCGATACCAATGCAAGTAAGTCTCATTGATACAAAAGTTGTTATGACCAACAACAAGATCAAAAAGAACATAAATAGATGATTATGATTTCAAAAAAGAATGGAGACAAAATCAAAAAACTATGTGGAAGCAAGAACAAAGAAGTCCCATCCATCAAAGCGATCATCAAAAATCCCCAATGAAGGTTAACTTGGGATGGACCACTTCACAAATGATGCAACATTTTTACTCAATGTTTAAAATAACATATTCACTGGTCTCATCAAGTGTCATGGCTAACAAGCATCATGAGATGACATGTCAAGCAAGAATAAATAAGTAAAGTTTCTTCTTCAATATGCTTTGAGGATAAAGCATTTCTGAAGAGGAAGGCAATGTTATGAACATAAATAAGCAATAATATATATAATATAATATTAACAATCAATAATAAATTGAAATAACAAATCATTAAAAGGTCGCAACTCTTTAGCAAGGGTCACTAAGATGCCTTTCAATTACTATATATATATTCATGCCTTTTTATTTGTAAATCATCTTATCATATTTCATCTTATCAATATATTATTATTTCATCATGTAGTATTTTTATTTGTCTTCTGGATAGCTAGAGTGAACATGTCTCATTTACTTCAAAAAATTCTTGTCACTTATTCAAAGTGTTGTGCATCATTTCTTGATTCTGCTTCAACCATAGCAAATGGTGGTGTGGGTCCATTCAGGACATCATTCTCCAATTTTTTCTTGGCATCCCTTAAGGATGCTTCTGCCTATAACAGTTTAGAAAAAACTACCAACATTTCTGTAGGGGGCATGTTTGGGCCAATTACCCTATGTTTGTAGTGGAAGATGAATCAACTTTTAGGTAAGATACTTCAACATGATTAGCATTATGATGGTGCAAGCAACAATAAAGAGAATCTGAGAGTGTTTTAGAGAAGTTGAGTGACCTTAGCACCACAACTAAGCATCTTCACAGAAACTAGAGCATTCAAGTCTAGAGGCCTATAAAGTTGAACCCAACAGCCTTCATCTTTCGGGTCCATAACATTTATTTTTTACTCTTATTGTTAAAGTGTGGAGTTGCAATAATCCATCCGAGGTATGAGTCAGTATTTAAAATGGTTAAGGCTAAAAGATTATTAGAGTTACTTAACACTCTAATACTTACTATTGTTGATGATACGATCACATTCAACAAAGCAACTCTCCAATTTGTGCTAACCTATTTGCAAAATTTACAAGCCAAAATAGATCTTCTCCAGACTCAATCACAACTTTAGCATGACATAATACAACAAAGGATGCGACATTCTGAACTAGTTCTTGTTCAGAACAACACTCTAATTTATTTTGATAATGATTCCTATCAACTATCAACACAAGACCAACTGAGTGAAACAACAATAGATGCAAAAGACAAAGATCATCATGAACATTTCAACATAATATTTCCAAGCCCATCATCAAACCTTGGAAAGAACTTAGGAACAACAAACACAAAATAGGTATCCGATATGATAAGGAGGTGACCTTTCAAATTCGGGATTATGCCAAGCCAATTCATTTTCAGAGTTTTGGATCCCTTCAAGAAGATTCATCTTCACTTGTTCTAGTTCAACATCAATTCCAACATTGTCACGAATTGGCCACATGGAGGATCAATGTTTCGATCTCCATCCTTGTCAGCATTGCAGGAAGCATAATCATTCATTCTTCATATAGATTTTCATAATTGAAGAAACCTGCAAGATTAAATATTCACTATGGGTGTGTTACGCCCCAGATTCTCTGCAACACACCCTACTAGATGTGCCAAGGAGGGGGTCTTTTTTCCATTGTAAAAGGCCAAGTTGGGACTTGTTTATGTAAAACTGTTGGTCTAGTGGGGCTCAAGACCCTTGGTCCAGTCATGGTAGGTTCTCTTGGTCGTCATTTCAAAGAGTGTTGGCTTAGTTGCTTTGTTGACTACCTATCGATGGGAGGAATTCCCTCATCATGTTGGGTGTTTTTTCCTTCGGTCGGTGTCCGGTGCACCTTGGAATGAATCCATTAGGACACATGGCATGGGGCTCCAAGCTAAACTTATGCTTTATGTTTTGTAGACAATTATTGCATTTGTAATGGTTTTTATACCTGCCTACCACACCTCACTGTACCCCCTTGCACCTTATCTTGTTGTAGCATCCCTCCCTCTTGGTAATCTTATGCTTGAAGAGAAAATTGTCCACCATCCAAGTAAGCTATAAGAGGTCGTACCAACCTAAGAAGGAGGGCATTGAGGGCACAAGACAAATTTTGAGGTTATATGGGGTGTGACGTCCTCCTTCCAAGCTCAACTCAATATCAAGTTGAAGCATTTCATCATTTTTATTCATTATTTTATGTTTTATGAGGTTTAGTCCCCGTATTGTGGGTGGTAAACCCTAAAAATCATTAAAAGTCATTTTAAAGACAAAATTAGGTAGGTCAACTTGGAGGAGGGAAAAGTTATGTATTTTTTGAAAATGCATTTCTTTTGTCATATAAATAAGACATCTTCATCTCATTTGTAAGTAATATTATGGGATCAAATAAGACATTTTTTCTTTTCTTCTTGTGTACATGAGAGATTAAGTGGTGCATACCTCATTTCTTCGCTCTTCTAGGGTTTTCAAGGGATAAATTTTGATGTTTGAGGTTTCCTTACTATCTTTTAAGGCTTGTCTAAGGTGAAAGGATTCTTGGGACGCTAGTTTCTTCTCCTTCTCTTCTCAATTGTGGTAAGATATATGAGTCTCTTGTCTTGCACTACCAGAGCCATCCAAAGTAGGACTAACCTAGAGTTTTTATGCATAATAATTTAGTCTTGTGAGTAATACATCTCTTTTGAAGGGTCTCTCTTGTTTGGGCCTTGGCATCTTTCTTTTCCCTAACTAGGGCAAAAGCTAACACAACATAGGGTTTCTTAGCTTTGCCCTAGTTCATTCAAATATTGAATAGCCAATTCTTAGGAGAAATGTTAACCCTGATTTCTTGGTGGCCAAAAGGAATAATACTTAGGTCTAATTCCCTCATCTTCACCAAATTCTCTTTTTACAAAAATTATGTGTATTATATATTGAAAAAATACAAAAAAAATGAAAAATATAAAAACCCTGAAAAATCAAATATTTTTGAAAAGTCCAAAAAAAATTTATTTTTTATTGTTGCAATTCTTTTACTTGTTCAATTCCGAAATAGTTGCTACTGTTATAAATTTTTACTATTGTTATATTGCTGAAAAATCCATAAAAAAGCAAAAACAATTCCATAAAAGTTGGTTTTTAGCTCAAAAAATCCCTAAAAAGGGGTGATGTCAGCCCTAGGGAGGGTGATGTCACTATCTAAAGGTTGTTGCAGCCTTGTTGCAGATCTGGTGTAATTTTTTTGTAGGTCCATTTTGACGAGAAGATCAAACCCCAGTGATTGGAAAAGGTTCCTACTTCATATCCAAGTCTCGGTGGTTGACCTTGGGGGGTTTTGAGGTTCCAAATCAATCCTTTCAATCATTACTACAATTTATTATAGATTTGAAGGTGAAATTAGTCCCAAACTATATTATTCATCCATCAAAACATGTGTTCCCTAGGGGGGATTGAGTCTCCTTTGGTTGGTGATCGCCAAGAGGTACATTTGTGGCATTTTTACGGTCTATTTTGAGTATTATTGCAAGTTTACACTGTTAGTTTTTACTGTAGAAAATCAATTCATCTTATTATCCAACTAGTACTAAGTTAGTTTCCTCCTAAAAATTCATAGTTGTTAAGTATTTATTGAATATCTTGTTGACTCCATTAAGGCATTGGTCTACTAACTTATTGGGAAGGTCTTATAGAGCCATAGAAGTGTAATCGTTGCATATCTTACAGGTCTATTTGTACCCACATCTGGGAATCCTACCATGGCCTAAAGAGAGATGAGAGCACATTGAGTTGACAGTGGGTGCATCTCCTAAAAAGTTGTTGATCTTATCACCATCCCTAGTGACCTAATGTGAAGGGTGCTAATTTGTAAGGTAACATGGTGGATCAATTCTTGGTGTTGGCCATCAACAACCAAGAAGATATATCATTCATATCGAAGAATTCAGTCTTGATTTTTGACACAACTTACAGTAGAAAGTCTTCATGCTTCTCACCTTGTACTTGATAAGGGGGTTTTCATGGATTGACAACCATGCTTAAAGTTTCGAAGCCCTATCAATCAGACAGAAAACAAGTGAGCTTGAGTGTAATGTACCCATCTTGACCTATTCAAATGTAAATGATGTAATATTGTTATAAAATCATGGTGAGGAGCTCAAGGCCTAGGCCCCGCCATCGATTTAGTGATGCATATGGTTTATGTGCTAGCCAGGCACAGTGGAATTGTGAATATCATGTAAATATGCATTTTAATAAAATACCCACAACTAGATATGCAATGCAACAAGAGATGGGGGCATGATTTTACAAGGAATTGGGAGGGAAAACATTCAAACCCTTGAGCCAATCAATTCAAGCCAAGTGTCAATGAGATAACCCATCAAACCCTCAACTACCCATGTTGACTTTTGTACCCAATCATTCATTTCTCCCAAGAGTTGGTTGAGGTAATTAATGCCTTGGGAATGGAGAGGTATGGCTGTCCAAATTCGAGTATGGGAAAGCCACCCTTCATGGAAAAACGTGTTTTGCTTCTTAGGCAAGAAAACAGCCATTAATTGCTCCCCAAGCCATGACCCATCAAGTAGCTTTGCTCTCCCACAAGTTTGGAGCTACCTGGGCATTTTTCCCCATGGATTTCCTGTGTTTTCCTTCATCTTTCAAGCTGGGAAGGGCGTTTTTGTTTTGGTTACTAGTGGGGAAAGAGGACAGATCGATTTGGGGTTTCAATGAGGCCGTTTGGGCCATTTGAAACGCTCATAACCTGTGGGAGAAATCGGGTTTTCTCCCTGGGAGTGAATTTCCTTTCCCACATTTCGTTTTGGGTGAGCCACGATTTGGGGAAAACCCATGGCCATCCTGTTTGTCAATCCCATTGTTGGAAATGTGTATCCATGCCCTGTCTTTGAGTTCGTTGTGTGTAAGAGAAGGTTGGGGTTGAGATGGGTATCCATTGCTTTGGGCTGTGCTGAGTATGAATGTCCCCTTTTCCTTGTATAAATCATGCCCAGCTCGGGGGTGGTCTCTGAGTGCTGAAAGAATATAGGCTATGCAGAGACCTACGGTTGGGTGGAACGTTGCAGCGACATAGCTAGTTGTTTGGGACAATTCCACAACAAAGATAAGTGTTTTTCTGTCTATGTATTACTTCTGCAATGTTTAAATTGATGATTGTTTTTTATACGCTGTATGCATATGATATGGGTGTGGATGAGTTTTAAATTCCGCTGTGCATATTGGCTTAATTTGCATCTGCACACTTTTCTATTTATCTGTATGAATCTAATGAATGGGCTGAGTTTTATGAAAAGCCCCAGAGATTGGCATCATGTTCCCTTCTTCGAATGGAGTCCGTGGGAGGGGATGTTACATTGAGATGTAAACATAACCAGAGTGTCAAGCCAAAGCCACTGTGAGAGTCAGAGCTATATCTAGAAGACATAAATAGAGCCTTGTTCTAGAGCATCTATTGGCTTGTGGTTATCCTAAAAGCACCACTTGGTTTGTGGTCATCCAAAAACCATCCATTTCGTAGAGGGAATTAAATTCTAGTGTTTCTGCTATCATTGGTTTGTGGTCATCCAGAAACCACCCATTTAGTAGAATATGTTAGATTTTGCTAACTTTTTTGGTTTTTGGTTGGCCAAAACCACTGAGTTTGTGGTCATCTAAAAACCACCCATTTAGTAGAAGACATCAGATTCTGCTAAAATTTTTGGTTTGTGTTCAACCCAAACCAACCAGTTTCTGATCATCCAAAAACCACCCATTTAATAGAAGACATTATCTTCTGCTAACTTTTTTGTTTGTGGTCAACCAAAACCACCGATTTAGTGGTCATCCTAAAACCACAAATTGAGAGCACTTATATTTTCACCATTTAGTAGAAGATGTCATTTTCTGTTAGCTTACTTGGAAAATTTAGATTGTCAAGAAATGTTTAGTCAGTAGCATCTGTTCATATTTTATATCCCTTTCATAAAGATGTTTGGACTCACAAACACCCCTTCGGAGTAAGAGGGGAATGTTGGAAACCTAATCCTTAGGGTTAAGTCTACTATGTATCCATGTCAAAAATCTTAGGTGAACATAAATAGTCATCTTGGACTCCAAGTGACTACTTGGAAGATGAAATCCAACGTCACCTCAAATTGTATTTATATGTGTATCATCTTAATGAGAATTGTACAATTCACGCCTATGTCTCTTGGTATTTGCCTATCTTCATTTTGTCCTTACTTATCCATTACTGGGCATTCTAATATATCATTTGTATGATTATGTTATTTGGATGAGAATTAATTTACTTGAAGTAGTTTAGATTCATATACATGCTTGTTATTAAAATGCAAATAGATTTGAGAAAGGTGTTAGTTTTATCTGTGTGTAGGTACATATACATTGCCACAAAGATAATAAAACAAATTTACATGCTTTGGAGGATGAAACAACTGGAGGATAAATATTTTTCCTCTTTCTTCCTCGCTTTCATTTTTATATTTGACTTGCATATAGATCTAATAAAATAACTATAGGAATTTGCACTCACGACTATCAAAGAGCTTGATCCACTATCTAAAGAATTAACCTAGTAACATTAGGAGGATCCCCAAAGCAACATGGTTGGTGACCATAGTAGGAAAGGTTCATCCATAATAGTCCTTACGTATTCATTTTTTTTGGGGGGGGGGGTTTTCTCGCTTTGTTTTTCATTTTAAAATCTATAGTATCTCTTTCATGTTGCTTAGAGCACATAAAGTTAACAAGGAATCAATAAATTTTTAGAGGCTAAACAATTTAATCATGTTTTTTCTATGTTAGGAACCCGTGTCAACCCTTCTCTTTACTTTGTTAGTATATTGTTGTTGGATGCATATGCTTTGTAAGATGTCCTATAGTATTATATGTTCCATGGTATTGATCCATAGTATTGGACGCATATGCTTTGTAAGTCATCCCATAGTATTATATGTTCCATGGAATTGATCCATAGTATTGGCACATAGACTTAGTATATAAGTACATGTTGAGGCCAATGAAGGCATTGATAAGTTATTTGTATTGAGCTTGCTCAAAGGAGGTTTCCCCCTCAAAGTGGCCCGCGATCAATAAATATATTCTGAGTTCATTTATTTCTAATATATCGTGCATTTTCATTAATTAATTGTTGGAGGTTCCCGCACATCTCGTATCAGAGCACTTCCTTGGGCTTGTTGGGAGGAATTTCTACCAATTTGTTTTCCGCATTTGTATTGTTCCTTTCAATTGCAGTTTCTGATCCGGGAATAATCCCTATCTGCTTAACTAGATGTGTTGGCCTTTTTGCCAAGGTCTAGGCCATTGTGCTTCCTTGTTGTTCTTTTCCAATTGGGTACTCTAATAAAACCTTCAGTGTCATGGTTCTCCTTAGGTTTATCCATAGGGAGCTCAGCTTGGAGGGTCAGATGGCAGTCTCGAACCAAATGGCCATGAGTGTGACAACACCAACATCGGAAGGGGATGTGCTTGTAATCCAGGGTTTGAAACCACTCTAAGTCTTCCCAAGTTAGGTTGATCCCTTCAGGGAGGTCTTTAAAATGTTCATATAAACATAGAGTCCAGCATAAGACACATACTTGCCTTGTTTAGTAAGGTTTGATATCTTCACGAAATGACCCAGAGCTCCTCCGATAGCCTTTCAAATTTCAGGGTTCCAATATTCAGTCGGTAGTGAGTAGAGTCTAATCCATACCGGAGCTATGGACAGGTCCTCCTTGTCGGGATTAAAGTGGTCCTTCCATATTCGTAAGTATAACCCTGCTGAGTAATAGAAATAAAGGCCTCCCTCAAAGATACGATCCCTGTCCTCCATACTTAAGAATACTACTGTAAAGAATCCTTTCAAGCCTAATAAGAGGTCGAAATGGCATTTTGGTTTCCATGTGGAGTTAATCCACCAGGTAAGCGCTTTCTCCGAAGGCCAAATACCAATGAATTTTCCAATCAAGGCATGATCCGTCATGTATTGTATTCATTCTTTGATCCGAGCTGGGTTAACCAGAATAGCAGGAATACATAGAGATTTTGGAATACAAAACCCTTGCCCATTGTTAGCACTCTATAAATTTGGGCAAAAAATATATGAATTTGTACAAATAAAAGAAAGGGGTTTTTCTTAGCTAAATCGGGTTCTTGAAAACTTATTTGCAGGTCATTGATACATTTTTAATAAAAACATTGGGCGTTAAGTAAAATTTCTGAAGTTCACAAGTTAAAAGCCATGTTAACGCTCAACGTCAAATGCCAAGCAAACCATGAGAAGTATGAAGGCTTAAGGTATAACTGTTCCATTTGCAAGTGTCAAGCTTTATCAAAAGTGGCTCAAAAACCAAGCTCCAGCACACTTGCAACCACGGCATGCATGTAATCAACGCCAGAAATGAAAATATTGCTGCGTTTCTGAATCCTTTCAATTTGAGATATCGTATGAAGTACTTTACTCTTCTCAAAAATGATTTGGAATGGAAGTTGACATACGTGGGATCGGCAGAAAATGAGAAGTTAATCCTATGATAATATAAATATATATTGCTTTGTGGTATAATTTCTCCCTTTAGACAAGAATGAGATATGACGGGGTTTTTCGGCTTGGAGGGTTTTGATACTTTTCATCAGAGATTTGATCGAGTGCTAATGTACTTGCTGCAGCATATGTTTCAAATCATTTTATATTTGTTACAAATGTTTGGACGTGCAGTGCCAAAACTTCAAATTTGAAGAACTTTTAGCATTGAAATATATGGTCGTCGTAATGAACCAGTAGAACCGGCCATTGTAAGTCATCGAAGCCATAAGGGATTTTAGACACC
Organism: Larix kaempferi; assembly: GCA_027924585.1. Taxonomy (NCBI): domain Eukaryota; kingdom Viridiplantae; phylum Streptophyta; class Pinopsida; order Pinales; family Pinaceae; genus Larix; species Larix kaempferi. Next base: position 4,253,899 of record BSBM01001484.1, on the reverse strand, counting down.
ATTGCTCCAAGCAAGCGCAGGAAGTCTATTTATAATGTGTTCGTGGATCTTTTCAAGAAATGTGGAAGATTTGATGAACATAAACTCCGCATAATTCAACAAGGAATTGCATTCAATGGAAAAACCAACAAAATTGCAAATGATAATAGACATCAGGAGGTTATGGTTGGTTACTCCGATTCAGAGTGTTTTATTGCTGCATGGGAATTATATAAAGCACAGGAAATATGTTATAGTTGCTTGTGAAGAATTTGAGATTAAAAGTACTGTTTTCCATGGCCGTGAAGGAAGTATTGGCCGTGGTGGTGGAACTACATATCTTGCCATTTAATATCTGAAGCAAAGTTTAGTAATTTAAATAGTGTCTTCTGGGATTGGTCACCTCCGTGCAATTTTTTGGATATCCGCGTCGACATTTTACAGATTGTCTATCACAATGCATATCATGAAGATCCTTATGTAAAGGAATTTGGTGCCAAATGTTTCAGTAGGATTGGTTATGGTGAGAAATTGTCGACAGTTGAACCTTTAGAAGCTGCCAGCGATGGCGATTTTGTTTTTAAAAATGCTTAAAGACACTACAGCGAATGATTGTTTCAGGCTTCCAAAGTGATATAAGAAATACGGGGTGGTGAATGCACAATCGATGGTTCATGATACACGTGACTATTTTTGATACATTCGCATATGGAAAAATGGTATTGCAAACCACTCAAAAGGCAATGCGAAACTGCCTTGCAGGGCACCCAAAAGCACCCTTTATTTATTAATGAAACTCATCATTTTATTTGGTTCAAGGAAGCGACCGAAGGAATAAAATACAAGGCTGAAACAGTTTTAGAAGCTTTGCCAGAAACTCATCTCCATGATGACCGAGGTGGCAAAACATTTGCAGGTGGTTACTTAGCATTTAACCAAATTCTCCAAAGTGTTCGATTGACAGTTAGAGAGAATGCATGACACTCAGCAACTCTAGACAGTAAAAGGGAAACTGCAGCGTATTTTTAATTTTCTAAACATGTGGAAGTGACATTTCAAGATTTCTAAATAGTTATTGTCAAAAAAACCTGAGTCCTAGAAATTAGTGATTAGTTATGTAGTTGTTATTATTTTAGGGTCGATGATTTATTTTGAGAAAAATATAGTTAGGGTTTGCTCATAGAGCAATTTTGGTATAAATTATGCATTTTGCAATGTAAAGAGGGGATAATTTCGATGGAGAAAGGATTCCTACTCTGGGTTTTTGAAGTGTTTTCCAGAAATTAATAAAGATTTCAGAGTAGAGCAGATTTTATCAAAGATTCATGAGTTGTTTTCAAAATTACAGTCCGTATTTCTCTTTTTCTTTACATGTGCATGTCAATTTTCTTTGTCATTCTTGCCATTATGTTTTTCTTCTATACTTAAATGAACGTCTGAAATAAATTGGGATTCATACTTGTTATGCCTCAGTTTATCGCATTTGAGTATCCACTTGCTTCTCCAAAGTTAACAATGGATTCATCCTAGTTTGATGCCTATTGTTGATGGATTGCCATTAAATTCTTTCCTTTCACCTGCAAAAAGCTTTGACTGTAATAAAATGACTATCTTGCCTTTGTACAAAAGTTTGTTTGGCTGCTGATCTGTATTTTTCTGTTTCTCGACTCCATTGCCCAATGGTATCCTTTTCCTGTTGATCTAACCACTTCATCAAAATTCCATAATTTTTGTTGTCTTTTTTGTACATTTGGTCATTGAGTTTATTGTCAAACTGTTGTCGTGGTGACATTGGATAGCAGATTTGTTGAGAGAGCCCTCTCTGACTGAAGGAGGCCAACTTTCAGTCTAAAGATTGGTTTGAGGTTACCTCGGGGTTTCCTTGATACAGCCCAAGGAAAAACGGAGTGCTAACACCCATGAGTTACTTGTCCCGCCTTAGGGTTTGCCTTCGGATTAGAGCATCCCTCTCCTCCGATTTCTGCAAAGGAGAAGTTGTTTGCTGCTGCGCGATTTCACTCATTGGAGGAGGGGTTGCGCCCCTCCCCTGTGAATTAATTATCATGTGAGAACTCAGAATGAGCCCCGGTGTGTAACCCCAGTTCTGCACTGATCTGCGGATTGACCGTTAATACTTTGCACTTCTTGGAGCGCATAACATAATCACCCCCTATTCTCCATATCCAACATGAATTAATCACAAGTATCAGTAACATATTTTTTTTATAAGGTGTAGTTTAAATATTTTATAAATAAATAAAAAATAGTTATGAAAATGGTATAATTTTGGATACCAGGTGTAGTTTAAATATTTTATAAATTAAAAAAAATAGTTATGAAAATGGTATAATTTTGGATACCAACCTAATCTGCGTATTGACCGTTAATACTTTGCACTTCTTGGAGCGCATAACATAATCACCCCCTATTCTCCATATCCAACATGAATTAATCACAAGTATCAGTAACATATTTTTTTTTATAAGGTGTAGTTTATATATTTTATAAATTAAAAAAAAATAGTTATAAAAATGGTATAATTTTGGATACTAGGTGTAGTTTAAATATTTTATAAATTAAAAAAAAATAACAGGTGTAGTTCAAATATTTTATAATTAAAAAAATAAATAGTTATGAAAATGGTATAATTTTGGATACCATGAGAGGTATTGGGTGCTGAATTTATTTACAATGAAATTAGTTAGTATCTGGCCATCTGTGGGAATCTAACGCACGATCACGTGATTAAAAACTATATTTTCATATTTTAATTGCAATTTAAGATATCCAATAATTACTTCGTCTGTGGGAATTCAATCCGGGACCACGTGGTTAAAAATAGACGGGCTCAAATTAATTACTTGCAGAACAATCTCGCCGTCTGTGGAGAATCGAACCCACGATCACGTGGTTAAAAGCCACGCTCTCTACCAGCTGAGCTAGGACGGCTTGCTGTAGTTGATATGATCAATAAACATAATGTGTGGTAATATTTCTTTCCATAATATACCATGTGCTCTGCTATTCATGGTATGTTTGCATTCCACTTTGAAAATGATACTGCAAATTTCTCATGCATGCAACGGTGGAAATGAATTATTGGATACATTGTTTATGAGATCCTATGGTTGTTATCTATGAATCGACCAGACTTTATAAGAGAAGGAAATTTCTCCAAATGGAAATATCAAAGACGAGATAGAAATATGGCATATATTAATTAATTCAATTCTCTTATGGGCCTGCAAGAAGATGTAATCAACCTCCTTGGAAATTTGTAAAAATTATGATGGTAAGTAGTGTAGTTCATTTCTAAACGATCATAAAAAGTAACAACAAACTTGAAAAAAAAGGCAAAGGAAGAAGAGCAAACTTGCTTAGAAGGTTACATCAAGAAAAGGCACACATTTGATGGGTGACCTCAAAAAAAATCCAAGTCACTTTCCATTAAGAAAATTTAAGTGTTCTCACATCTTAATGCCCGGAAATGTGTCATTAATATAAGCAAATAAGTGTATTAGTTCATTTTAGTTAAATACATGAAATTATTAATGTTGCAGACTCTTTTCATTTTTTAATTTGATGGCTACATGTCTAATTCCTTGATCTTAATGTGGCATCCTTTCATTTCCTACACCAATTTCAACATATTTGGGTTTTTCTTCATCTAGATCCTTGCACTAATCCTTCCAATAGGTCAAATGCTATGAAGTTCCTAAACTAATTTACCTTACATTCTATGATGTTTATGTCTTTTGTGCCAAAAGAAATCTACAAGTTTATTTATTGTTTTGTTCTTTTACAACATATCGACCTTTTAGTTCATTTTTCTGAGACAAATCATGCTTTCTCTTATAATAATATTTTAGACATACCCTATTTTTTTCAATAAAAATAAATGCTCTCCATTTTTCTACAAAGTTTCATGTTGTCTAATCATATTATTTTTTCTTTGAATATCCTTGTAGTATAATTGGTTGTTGCCTTGGTGTTCCTTTCTCTAACAATGAATCATGCCCTTAAATGCCACTCATTCATGGAACTTCTTTCATGAAATTGTTTACATATTTTTTTTCTAAAAATTTAAAATAAAATAAAAAGATACAACTAATGTTTCAATTGTAGTTATTTATGATACTTCAATAATATTCAACATTATCACAAAATTTCTCTATGTTTCTCTATTACTTAGAGAGCCTTTATAAAGCCACTCAAACTAGCTCCTTTTATAGGAAAAGTTATCTCAATGCATACAATTTCTTCTTTTTAAGTGTATATAACGTTATTGGTAAGTGAACCAGCCTTGTGCATATTTAAGATTAAAACATATCTCAAGGAATATGAGAAGTTAAGGAGAAAGCAAACATGGACACTTATCAATCTCATAAGAAAGTAATTGGATGTAAGTGGGAATATAAGTAGGATGTAAGTAGGTATATAAGTAGAAATATATGTCAAATGGATTTATAGAATGGCGCAAAGCATAATTATTAGCAAAAGGTTTTATATAAATTAAAGTCTAATGTATTTTTATAAAAATGTTTTTTAATTATTAATATAAACAATATATGTACATAAGTTTTTAATAAAAAAAATAGTTTTACAAATACAACAATCATAAACAATATAAGGTTATTAAAAAATTAAGTTGGCAATACACTAAAAATGCCCATTAGTTAATATTAGCCCATTAGGCATACATAAAATAAAAATCACATAGAATATCTAAAACCCAACAATCAAATGGCTTAAAGGATATTTATATGGAACAACCCATATGTGTAATTGACCAAGGAGCACTTAGGAGCACTTGGTCTGCGAATTCTGGAAGATATTATACAAGATAAAGTAAAAATCATGAGCATTGTACCAATGTGTTTATTGGTGCATCATCATAGAAGGCTTTGATCATATATGTACATCAAGTGTATTGGTGAGGTGAGTCTTTCATTTTTTTTCTTAATTTGTATAAATGATGTAATTGTTGTGAGGGGAAATAGTTATTGTTGGATGATTTTAAAGTTAAACATTGCAACATCATTTAAGATGATTTATCATAAACAAACTCGTTTCGGTGAAGGAATTTATATTTAAAGCAATATTTTCCGATTCATTGATGCATGAATGTAGACTTATACACCATGGAAGTTTGCTAAAATCTATTAGAAGGCATGGATCCAAAGACACTAGGTCATGAGGAGGCCATGAAAAAGTTTGTTATAAAGTTGATTTTGAGTATGTGAAATGATATGTACAATACTATCATTTTTATGATGCTAATAATTCCCTCCACCCTCAAGTAATCTATGATTTTAGAAATGGGTAGCATGTAGCACATGAAATTTGCACTTGAGTATTTGAATATAGCTATCAACTTAAGGATAGGATGTGTGGTCCAATCAAGTGTCATTTTCACATATGATACATTAAATGATAACATAATACTTCTCTAAACATCCTTCTCTATTGGATCACCTTCCTTGAGTTCCCCCTACCTTAGCAAAGATATATGACCTCTTAAGGATGTCTATTGATTGGGTAGGGTTCTGTTCCACCTTCCCTCTCTTGTCCTTTGGCCCTTGATATTCGGTTTGGATCATTTTGACCCTCGAGACACTCATTTGAGGTACTTCCTGACTTTTAGGTTTAGTTTGGGGAGTGGATCCCTAATTGGGTCCATATTCACTTAATATGCTTCAGTACAAGTCCACGATTGCTGAAATCCATTTTGGGTTTCTATTTAAGGGGTAAAAGTGAGTCAAACCGCCATTTCATCCCTAATATCATAGAAAAAAGTGTACCACAAATTTGTAGAGAGATTTTTTTGGTTATTTTCTGTGACTCATGGAACAAAGGGCCGCTTTGGGTCTAAAAACATGCTACGCCATTTTGAAGGAACCATAATATATAGTCAAATCATGTGGTATAACTTTTCATACAACATAAGACCTCCAATGACTAGCCTAACATACACCAACTTCTTGAGGTCATTCCCTTGTTGATTTGTGCCTTTCCACTACTCTTTGTAAATCCTTTTGATTTCTCTTCAAAGCTTCTATATTTGAAACCCTATTTTGCAGGTAGATAATTAGATTTGGAACATATCTTTATCTAACTCTCTTCCACCTCTCCCATGCTCTTGTGTTGCTTACACGTGTCATCTCCATAACCTCTATAGGGCTCTCTTATGATTAGGTTGGATCCAACCTTGAAGATTTGTTGATTCATCCTAGACGGAATCTTCATTTACATAGTTCCACTCATATCTTGGATAATTCAACACTACATAGTTTTGAAGGAGATTCCATCATGACTAAGGAAAGGGAGGCATTATCTCACCAAAGGGACCTTAGGTCTCTCTACTCAACACTTCCATTGATTTATCTTTTGTGGCAATAGATCTAGTGCTATTTAGACATATATTGATTTGTATTGGAGATCGGGTACAAATCTAGTTTTGTGGGAAAGTTAAACTGCATGTGTAGGTTTATTAAGGACATGGATCACTCTTGGAGGCTAATCACAACACTCTCCTTCACCAATAGCAAATTGAGCACCAACATTAGTAATTTTTCGATGAGTTCCTTCCATATTTCTCTTTTTCTCTTTCAATGTTGTTTCGAGATCGCTAAAGAAGTCTTCAGTAATTAACCCTATATTGTTAGTTTAATTTCCTTTGTGAATTTGTTGGTAAATCCTTATATGTAACATAAGTGAATTACCATAATAATATACATCCATAGGTTAACATTATTAATATCTAAAACCCTAGTTAACCTAGTGGCTCTCTCCATCTCTTTGGGCCCCTCTTTCCTCACTCTAAGTTTTTGTAAAAAATTCCTAAAACCAAGTGGTCAATCCACCACTACAAGGAAAACACAACCTAGTGGAGGGTTTTGTAGAGCCTCCTCAAAAAAATTCTCCTTCCTCCATTTATAGTGAAGGTTTCTAAATGAGGAAGGCAATCGAGGTTTTAGCAGATGTATTTTTACCAATATGATTAATCTCTCATGTCCATTGATGCATATAAACTTGAAGACTGACATTAATGCATGACCCCACCACAAGCACTGAGGTAGGTTAAAATATTTTGTTACAAAATGTTGATTTATAAACATATATAATAATAAAATAAAAATAATAATAATAACAAAAAGATATTATAAATGCACCATACACCTCCAAATACATGGATGTGTATGTATATCATACATCACACTTATATAGGTTAAAATATTTTTGTAATGTCCCCAATTTTAGGGTGACATGTTCTGCAGTTGGGATAGCTTCCAAGGCTATAGTCAATGAAGAAAGGGAGTCACTATTGATGTCACTTAGCCTAGAAAAGTTGTTTATCCCTAGAAAAGTGACTAATAGCATGGTGGATGGTATTAGGTGTTCCATGGTATCGACCATAGTATTGTTTATCTCTAGAAAAGTGACTAATAGAATGGTGGATGGTATTGAGTGTTCCATGGTATTGGAGTCCCAAGAAAGTTTAAAAGAGGGCAACGTCTCATTGGGGGGACATGTTGATTTGGTATTGATCTCTTAATGACTGTCTGGGGGTTTGTCTAGAATTTCATTAGGGTTTGGAAAAACCCTTCCATTGTTGGTTTAGTTTCGGTGGTGAGATATCCACCCTAGGTGGACAAGGAGGAGGATCCATCTAGGGTCTTTACTTGAGCTTCATCTTTTGGTTTGGCATCATTTTGGAGAGTGGCAGTTAGTAGTAGAAGAGTCGTGGCATATTCTTGGTGTTTGATTTGTTTATTGTGTGTTTTTAGCTGCCATAGCATCCATTATAGCTTGTAATATGAGTTTCATTCATACTAAAAATGTCAAGGATGTCTCTCTTATTTCATGTGCAAAGCATTTAATGGAATATCTTACTAAATACAAATTTTGTTGGATAAAAGTTATAGATCAATGTAATTTCTACCATATTGCCTATATTTCCACTTGGGATATTACAATGGTATCGGAGTTGGTTTTCCTTCCAACCTGAGGGAAAATCTATTCAGGGTTTCCAATTGAGCTTCAATTTGTGATCTTTCTTGTGGTGAAGCAAGTTGTTGGGGCGTCTTGTCTTGAAGAGGCCAAATTTGTTGTAAAAGCCAAAATTGATTGTGAAGAGGTCGAGTTCGGCAACTAAACCAGTTATAGTGATCAATCTCATTGTGAGGCGAGCATTATTCAGCCTGCTGCAGGCCATTTAATGCGGCAGTGGGCCTGTTGGCCGTTGGATCTCAAATATCTTACTAAATACAAATTTTGTTGGAAAAAAGTTATAGATCAATGTAATTTCTACCATATTGCCTATATTTGCACGAGAGATATTACAGTGGTATCAGAGTTGGTTTTCCTTCCAACCTAAGGGAAAATCTATTCAAGGTTTCCAATTGAGCTTCAATTTGTGATCTTTCTTGTGGTGAAGCAAGTTGTTGGGGCGTCTTGTCTTGAAGAGGCCAAATTGTTGTAAAAGCCAAAATTGATTGTGAAGAGGTCGAGTTTGGCAACTAAACCAATTATAGTGATCAATCTCATTGTGAGGCCATTTAATGCGGCTACAGCAAGCCTGTTGGCCGTTGGAGCTAACGGCCAACAGGCTTGCTGCTGCCGCATTAAATGGTCGTCTACCGCCACATTAAATGGTCCAACAGCCAACAGGCCTGCTGCCGCTGCATTAAATGGTCCAACGGCCAACAGGCCTGTTGCCGCTGCATTAAATGGCCTGCAGCAGGCTGAATAATGCTCGCCTCATTGTGAGGCCGAATTCACACGAGGAAGAGAGACGCATTCTTGGCAAGGACCGAGTTTCAAGTGAAAAGGGTTGGATTCATACTTGAGCAGTCGAAGAAACTCCCTTAGGGCCCGATCTTCCCTTATACGCAGTTATAAGAGACATGGGACCATTTTAAAGGCATATCACATTTACAAGGTCGTGTTGGAATCTCAAAGGAGCTGTGAGAATCGGTGAAGACGTGGAGGTTTATTGAGAGGGCGAGCCACCAATCCCTAGGTCGTGGGCATTCGTGGAGCAGAATTATGGTGTTTCTGTGGTAAATAACGGTTGGCTGGGAGGTTTGTCTTAAGGAGCTGAGATTACTTTCTACAGGTGCGTGGCTTTGGAAGGGGATCGTGGTCCTTGCTGGTGCGTGTGGGTTTGAAGGAAGGTCGAGCCCCTTTGTTTGCAAAACTGTAAGATAAAAGGAGGCCGTAAGGTATATGGAGCCCGAGTCTTGTAGAATGAAGCTTAGTGGAGAGGTCGCAGGGTTTTAGAGGAGAGCGTCACTTTCATGAAAGGGTCGTAAGAAAAGAAGCAAGTCGAAAGGAGGGCCAAGGATTCAAGGAGAGGGTCGTGGGTCTTGGAGGAAGAACATCAATCACAAGAGGAGACCACAGGTTTGGAGAACAGGTCGTGAGTAATAGCAATCCGCCAAAGCTCATGAGGAGCATCACGTCACTCTTTGGAGAGAGTCGTGAGTAAGAGGAGAAACTATAAGCCTTCGTGGAATCCAAGAATTAGAAAACCAAGCAATGTGTTTTTTTTTAAATGATGTGCTTCATAGAGGAAAACGTGCGGAAAGTGAGACATTAGAGGGATTGAGCTTCATTGAGGAATCAATTACACTTGAGAAGGGATCGAATCTCTATTGGAGTTGAAATCATTTAAAGAAGGACCAGTATTGAATGAATCATTTACAAGTTCTTTGTTACTGTGTAGAGTCAATTCTGGGAAGAGGGATACCAGCAGACAAGGATTTGGGTAACTCCAAGGTGGACTGCTATCTACAGCCATTAACAGGTCTGAGTTTATCCATGTAATTATGATTTATTTGGGTATATTGGAACGATGCAATAGTCATTTTAAACTCTTAGTTATTTTTGGTAACTTTGTGAATGATTTATGGTGTTAAATGCAATGGTAAATAAAAGATTTAGTGTAACTCCCAATGTTAGAAATAGTTATGTATGAGATACGAAAGTAATTAGCAAACTCAAGCAAATTCCACATAAGAATCAGCCCAGAACTCAGTAGACAGGGATATTGCATGAGACATTGAGGTATATGGGAGACAGGGGAAATATTTCCAAGGAGAGTATGCTCAAGAAACTGAGTGACTTAGTCAAGGGACAGGAACAGGAAAATCAAAGACAAGAGGGAATGCTTGCTGAGCTTTGGAAAAAACTATACATGTTTTGATATCAGGAATATCTAGAAATTGTTGGGCAGGCATGCGCAGTCATACCTTTTCGAGAATATCACATAGCCAAGTACAAAAGTTGGCCAAAGCATTGGTATGAGGATTATCTTAAAAGCATAGGGAAAAAATTGAAGAAAGATGAGCATGAAGAGCAAGAGAAGAATGAGGAATCTAGTCATACTGAGGATTTGTGCATAGAAGAAGACCAAACAACATTAGACGAGGATGATGACATCAGTATAATGGATGAGTATACATATGATATGACTTCCAAATCAACAAAATATGTGGATACAACAGCCTATGATGACTATGGGAATGTGGAGGAGCCAACCTCTTTCCCTATGTATGATGATGATGATGATGATGACAAGGATTCAGCATCTCATCCTATTTATGATAGGTATGACGATGCAGGCATGTTGTACTCGGAGATGATGAGTTGGGAGAGGGTGCACCTAAGCATGAGGAGAACTCAGTGCGGGATGAGTTACCTTTTCAGGATGATATCATTTCTTAGGATAAAGACAATGAAGGGGATAAAGTGATAGATAAGAGCTTGTATTGGGATAACGATCCACATGAGTCAGTTGATCCTTTGTATTACAATCCATACCATGTTGATGAGATGACATTACATGATTTGGAGAGCCAACTATTGGTCATAGATGAGTAGATTGTGTAGGTATTGATGAGAGCAAATGGTGCTCATAAGTTTATTGAAGACCTTATGTGGAAGTCCAAGTTGGAGGAGAGGCACAAGGGAGTTGTAGAAGGGGTGACTAGTACCCAATTGCGCATCATCAAAGAAGCACTAGATCAGTTGAAGTCTGATTACTTGCAGTTACTCATGGATAGGGACCTTGCCCTTAAGGTGTTGAAGACAAGGCAAGGTAAAGTGAGGAACTTAGTTATCAGCTGAGTTTACCACGATCTCCATTAGTGATAGCAATAGATACTTCACCATCATTGATAGTAGTGACACATGAGGGCATGAGTGGCACTCATGGTTTGAGGGGAGAGCCTTGAGTGATGATTTCGCACGAGGAGCATCCAGAGTTGCAGGTGCTTGAAGGGAGATCTGACATAGAAGGTTTGGACCATGCACATGTTTTGCATTATGTGAATCATGAACCGCCTGTGTGGGAGAGAGGCTTAGCCACAGAGGATGTAGTTGAGAAGATTATGTGTGGGCCAACTAGCATGGGAGTAAATGCATCTATTGATTGGGTGGACAGATATATGACAGATTTGGGAACACACTGGGATACGGGATCTATTGACATCAATGGAGTGTTGGATATAGTAGTAGATACATGATACCCAATGGCATAGGGGGATACAGGTGTATGCAGTAGTATACAGGAGGATACATGGGTGTACAACAATATACAGGCGTACATAGTGGCACACGGTGAGTTCCCGTGGAGTTATCGAGTATATCCTCCAGGGAGGCCACCTGTTAGAGTTCACAAGCATACACTTGAGTTTGGTTTACCAAGGATTAGTGAGTGGATGGGTGAGATTCAAAGAACGGTAGATCCTTCGATGATATATCTTTATCTAGAATATCAACATATGAGATCTAGGGAGCTTGATGCCCATAGGTCTTCTCCCAAACTTCATCATAGGTTCTGAGTCATGCTCTTAGGGTTAACCAACACACTAGCTACTTCCCAGTCACACATGCAATGGAAGAGATATCAATTAGACATCGAGAATTTGGAGGTTCACCTGAGACAGTTGGATGAGATGGGTGGCATCTTGGCGATAATGGAGATCCTTCATTTGGATTATGGGATTGGTGCACAGGAGAGATTGGATTGGTTCAGAGGGATCGTAGCTGGTAGAGTAGGAGATGACATCATCTCTTATAGAGATTGCCCATGTTTAGACCTCGAGTCCTCACTTAGGGAGAGGCTCATGAAAGCTATGCAGTTTCACGTTTGGAAGACTATTCTTGGTATTTGCATGAGTATGAGGCACCGTAGGTGGAAGAGTTATTCTCTAGGGAGGTGCTTAGACCCCATGGGTTACTTGAGCACATTGATAGTATTTGGGTTAGCATATGTCGAGATGCAATCTGGAGGGAGCTTATCAGATTAGTAGGATCATATTCAGCTCTTGGTACTTCGTTTCCACCATAGGATATCATATCAGGGGTGTGATTCATTGGGACTCTAATGTTATCATCATGGCATTGTTGCATTCAGTAGGAGTTGGGTTTGGTGGAATCCCTATTTGGTGGTGGGATCCAGGCATTCATCCAAGCGATGGATTTCTTCAAGTTGTAGAGACGATCGATCAATTTGTGATGATGACCAGTCTGCTATATTTTTGGGATGTCAATGGAGGAGAGGTTGAGACTCCTTCTTTATGGCAGGGAAGACCTTCTTTTCCAGTATCCAGGATCAAGTCCAATGGTGGAGCCAATACAAATGAGAAAGCCAATATCTGTTCTCTAGAGTTTGTTCTTGGGATGCTTAGGAAAGGATGAATGGAAGAGTGGTCATTTGAGGAGTTGGTGCAGCTTATGATTGCTTGGATCATCAAGGGAAGTTAGATGGATTATTCTGTTAGCACCTAGAAAATCAGTGCTATGGGTAGAGGGTGTTTCACAACTTACATGCTAGTGTGGGTCCCTAGTGATTTTACCATTTATGGGAAAAATCAGGATAGCCCTTATAATTATTTCAGCTCTGAGTTCCAGGAGAGGAGGATGAATACGATGTATGACAATCAGATGATGATCAGAGTGGCACAATGTTAGCATGGTGGTCCCTTTCTGAGATTAACTTGGGACCCTAGGATTTCAGACAGTTCAGCAGCTGACACAAAGGTAAGAGCTAGTTTTCGATCTCATTCCAAGTTTAGTTCGATTCATTAGATGGAACGTCATCTTATGGTGGCATTTCTTGAGGACAAGCAATCTTTGGGAAGGGAGGACTGTAATGTCCCCAATCTTAGGGTTACATGTTCTGTAGTTGGGATAGCTTCTGAGGCTATTGTCAGTGAACAAAGGGATTCACTATTGATGTCACTTAGCCTAGAAAAGTGACTTATAGCATGGTGGATGGTATTGGGTGTTCCATGGTACTAACCATGGTATTGTTTATCTCTAAAAAAGTGACTAATAGCATGGTGGATGGTATTGAGTGCTCTATGGTATTAACCATGGTATTGAAGTCTAGAGAAAGATTAAAAGATGGGCAATGCCTCATTGGGGGGGGTGTTTTGATTTTATATTGATTTCTTGTGACCATATGGGGGTTTGTCGAGAGTTTTCATTAGGGTTTGGAAAAAACCTTCAATTGTTGGTTTAGTTTCGGTGGTGAGATATCCACCCTAGCTGGACAAGGAGGAGGATCCATTCAGGGTTTTTACTTGAGCTTCATCTTTTGGTTTGGCATCATTTTGGAGAGTGACTAGTTAGTAGTAGAAGAGCCATGGCATGTTCCTAGTGTTTGAATTGCTTATTGTGTGTTTTCAACTACCATAGCAACCATTATAGCTTCTAATCTAAGTTCCATTCATAATAAAAATGTCAAGGATGTCTCTCTTATTTCATGTGCAAAGCATTTGATGGAATATTTTACTAAATGCAAAATTGTTGGAAAAAAGTTATAGATAAGATTAATTTCTACCACATTGCCTATATTTGCACTGGGGATATTACAATTTTGTTGTAGATAATCAATTTTTTTAAATAACAAAAAAAATTCAAGTGTACCATGTGCCTATCAAAGCATTGGTGCATCAAAATACTATATGCACACCCTGTCAGGGTAAAATTAAAATAAATAAATAAACAATTCAAAAATTCTTTGGTAACATTCACTCACTGCTTCACGTCCACTCAAGCATTGGTACTTAGTATTCTCTATGACTACCCCATTGTAAAGTGCTATCGAATTGCTTAAATTCTCAATTCCTTAATTTCCATAGATGATTTGTGTGTACTAGATTTTTCATTTTTCCTCTATGTTGCAAATATTCTTTCTTAATGGATAAGACACTATGTAGATGATATTTTATTAATTAATTTACATTTTCAACAAATTGGATTTTAAATTTAATCTTTAATTTAATTGTTATTTATTTATTTTTTAATTTCATTTGTTGATGTGACCCTAACATTTGATTTGCACCATCGAACAATTATTTTACAAACTACATCATTTGTGGTGCTCCCTTACATCTTTAGTGCATTGAAAAGATTTTTAATAATGCTTGTGGAAATTTGCCAAACTCTATAGTGTGCTGTTAAACATAATGTCGCAGCATTCCAGTGCTCATGTCAAAGAAGCATGGTGATGCTTTTTATTATGTACCATACTATGGTGCAACTATACATATTAAGCACAGCAAAAAGATTTATAACTAAATTTGTCAAAATTTCCCATGCTTTCAAGTGCACACTTACGTGTATGAGTGCATCACTAAGTGCTCCTAGCGAAGAATCGCGGTGGTGATTTCTATCTACAACATCCTTACAATGTGTCTATACATCTTTAACATGCCATAGAAATTTCTAATAACGTTTCTTGCAATTCCCATGTTCTTCAATGCACTTTTAAACATATTGTTGTAATATTATAGTGCTCTTGTCAAACACTTTTGCAAAAGGCCTTTCTTCCCTTTCCTTTCAAAAGGTTAAAAAATATAACCAACCTCATTTTACTCTTTTTCAAAATATATATTTTTCTTCTTCTCACAAGGGCTTACTAAAACAATAAATGTTATTTTTCAATGAATAGGTAAGGAGTGTTTAGAACTTCCAATACAGAACTTAATTCACCACTTTGACCACAATTAAAAAATTGTTTGTGTTGCCAAACAATATCATCCACAGTCAAAAGCTAAAAAATATTTTCATAAGGCTTTTCACTTTTTCTATGACACTGGCCCACATAAAACAAAATTCTATTGTCCGCTGACATAAGCTCCACTTCATTTGCTATCAGTTTTACAGCACATATTTGAATATAGTGAAGAGATTAATTAAGGAACCATTGCATGTGGAAAAAAACCATCAAATAAATTGTATACCTCCCTTTCTCTATGCAAGAGATGCTTGCACATGGGCCACTCCAATTGAACTTAGTAAGTGAATTTCTCTATAAAGTAATTAATTCCAATATAAAGAAATGATTTTTTTATTACACAATCATTTATTAAATCTTTAATCTCCAAGATTTCTCTGGACACCTTTTGCAACATTCAAAACATTGAAATATTTGAAAGAATTTAAAGACCCCGTTGCATTTGGATAAGGGTAGATAAAATATTTGATTTAGATTTGTTTTTTTGAATTGTATCCCCATAACCAAATATTGAGTCGATCTTCGAGTTTAGATGGTTTAGGGCGAGATCTTCTTATTACTGGATATGCTTTTTTTAATATATTTTTATATTTTACAAGGATTGAAAATTTACAAACTGCAATACAAAGAGCACCCCAACTATCGACATGCAATTTAAGTTATGAAAGTGAAAGAAAAAGTGAATCCTTAAACTACGAGGGTAAGTACAACCTTACAATATAGCTTGAACTATAACAAGTTATACAACTTGACGAGAACTCGACATTGTTCTCGTTACACAGGGTACTCCCAAAAGACCAAACATCTAGAGCAACCACTTCACACAAACAGATCACAGATCAATACACCGATGTTTTGACATGGTTTAAACCCTCGAGAGGGAAACACTCCACGGCCCCAGCCAAATAGCTTCTACGGAGCAATTTATTATGCAAAGAAAGAAAGTTACAAATGAGCTTCTCATAATCGATCAACTTTCCAATGACCCTCCATGCTCTTTAAATAGAGATCATGGACCAATCGGGTGTTAAGCCACGGATCAAGGGTAGGTATGATCTAAGAGAAGTTGAGCCGTCGAATCACAACATATCATGACCGTCGGATTAAATATTTACAAATGCATACTAAAGAAACACACTTTACCTAATGGATATATTACACAAGTTGATCTTAACTAACTTCTAAGTGTCTCAATATCCTAACATCTCCCCTTAAGAACAACTTGGGATAGGATTGAAGGATTTACAAAAGTGACACTATTAGGAGAAGGAAGGAGGCATTAGAGCCTATGCCCCCTTAATGAAAAATTCTTGAACTCCTAACATAGATCGAAGTTTAGAAAACTTCGCTTTTGTGAGAGACTTGGTGAAGATGTTGGCAACTTGATCATTTGTAGGGAAAAAGAGCACTTCAAGAACACGATCATGAACGAGATTTCTGATGAAGTACATATGTAGCTCAATGTGTTTGTTGCGTTGATGTAGAACTGGATCTTTGGCGAACTTGATGCCACTTTGATTGTCGCACCAAAGTGGAATAGGATGTTATTGTTCGAATCCAAACTCTGAAAGGATCTGCCGAAGCCACAAAGCTTCCTGACTGGCATTAACTGTGGCTCGATATTCTGCCTCTGCTGAAGAAAGAGTAAGAGCTTGTTGTTTCTTACAAGCCCAAGTGATAGGTCCAGATCCCAGACTGAAGACATAACCTACAGTAGACTTTCGATCATCAGGATCGCCAGCCCAATCTGAATCAGTGAAACCAACCAACAAAGGTTTCCCCCCTGTACTGTAATGAATCCCAAACTGAATTGTACCTCGAATATATCGAAGTATTCTTTTAACTGCTTTCTAGTGACTTTCATGAGGTGTTTGCATATAATGGACAACACGACCAATGACAAAGGAAAGGTCAAGACGGGAATGAGTCAAGTATAAGAGACTACCAACAAGGTGGCATCTACTTCAGGTGAAGTACAAGTGGCAGAAAGTTTGACTCCAGACTGGAAGGGAGAAGGGGATGGTGTAAAATATTCCATGTGAAAGCGACGAAGAAGGTCACAAGCATACTTAGACTGAGAAAGAAAGATTCATTTTTTGGTTTGCAGGACTTGGAGACCAAGAAAATCATGCAAATGTCCTAAGTCTGACATTTCAAAATTTTGCTTAAGACTAGATTTCACATGGGTTATAAGCTTAGGGTCACTACCAGTAAGAATAAGGTCATCAACATAGAGAACAAGTATGATGAGATGGTTTCCTACTTTATTGGTATAGACATTGGGGTCAGAATGGAATCTAGAAAAACCAGTGTCAAGGAGAAAGCTATCCATTTTGGCATACCAAGCTCTATGTTGGGCCTGGCCCAGATGGGGCAATTTTGAACAGGAAGTATTGTGAGAACTGTGGAGCTAAGCGCAGTTAAGCTTGAACAATTTTAGGATAAGTTTTGGTATGCTGTGAAGTTGCACGTAGCATAGTGTCAGAGGAGCTGCGAGGTCGGTGCTGCGAGGAGTACAGCGCCGTGATGTGCCACGTCAACAAAGATCCAGCTAAGCACAGCATCGACAGATGAAGGTAGTTATTTTGGTTAGGTCACAGAAGACCTATTTTTTGCAAAGATCGTCGATAACTACCAAGCAGTGGGTAGGTGCAGATCGGAGGTAGGTGACTAATCATAATGGACAGAAGACTACTACTACTCAAACCAGTCATCTAAGGCCAGAAAAGAAGGAATAGATCGGCGGAAGCAACCTATTGGCGTGCATATAACAGAAGATCTGCTGCCAGATATCAGTAGTCCGGTTTTGGGAAAACCACAACAGTTTTGTAAACCTAAGGGTTCTGCCTTCATAAAATGTAAAGACATGACCTACAGGTTTTGATCTATATATAAGGAAATTTTGTAAAGGAAATGGGTTAACTCTCATTTTGGTTAATATTATTTAATATTGTAAGATATGTTGGATAAAAGAATTGTAAAGGCTCTGCAACTGAGTGTGCAGAGACCTAATTTTGAGAGAAAGAAGGAAGAGCGTCTGCAACTGAGTGCGTAGACGAAAGAACTATTGTACCATTTCCTAAATAATAACAACAGTTCTTGTGGACGTAGCTTCCCATCCGAGGGGTGAACCACGTTAAACCATTGTGTTATGTGATTGTTGTGCATGATTATTATTAATTTGTTCTTTAAATTACTTATAGTGCATGCATGAGGTTACTGTTATCTTATATGTGTTTATTGTTATCTATATTCTCCGCAGAAGGGATGGAATAAGATGTTAATAGCTCATGTATGGATGAATGATAGTAGGCAAGCCCCTATAAGTTTCAAATGAATGGATCAATGAGATAACCACACAGTTAATTGTTATGCATGAATCGCGGTATCGAGCACACAACACTGTGTATCTCACTCATCTGCATAGATCATGATGTTTATCAGTCTAAAATAATGATGAATGCTTAAAGGCTATCGAATAAGGTTGAGTAGAAGTGATTAAGTCTCATAAACCCCACTGCGCAGCCTCTAGATGTGCTGAGGGTGAAAATATCCTTGTTCCTGAAGATATTCGACGCGGAGTAGGAGACTCCACGCAACCACTAAACGTAGCTGCGCAGTCCGTCACCGCACTGCGCATTAATTAGTTGAATTAATCGCACCAACTAGTTGTGGAAACCTGCTTATGCAACCACCCCCTCAACTTCGCCTCGGGTGAGACCTCAGGCTGCTTGCAGTCTGTTGCCGAAAGGGCCGGTGAATAGGGGTTTTGTTGGTATTTTGTACTGCAAAGTACCTGGATCTACATTGGAAAACCTCTAGAACAGTGCTACGACCAACACTCTAGGAGCTTGCTTAAGGCCATATAAGGATTTCTTAAGGCGACATACAAGGCTAGAGTTATTCTGAACATATCCAGGAGGTTGTTCCATGTAAATTTCCTCCTGTAAATCACCATGTAAGAAGGCAGACTTGACATCCATTTGGTGGAATTCCTAGTTATGTAAGGTTGCAAGGGAAAGAACAATGTGGACAGAGTTCATTTTTGCGATAGGAGCAAAGGTTTCATTATAGTCAATCCCTTCAGCTTGGGAAAACCCTTTGGCAACTAGCCTTGCGTTAAGTCTTTCAACACTTCCATCTGATGCATACTTAGTTCTATAGACCCATTTACATCTGACAAGTTTTCTTCCTTTTGGAAGAGGTACAAGATCCTAAGTATCGTTTGCCATTAAGGAACGATATTCTTCATCCATATCTGCATCCCAATCTGGATTTCCTAAAGCTTCTGCAAAGGTTTCTAGATCATGATTCTCGGAAACTTAAGCCAAAAGAGAAGAGGCTCGCTGAAACTGAGAATGTGTTCGACGTTGATCTCTAGGATCATCGACAAGATCACCAGCTGCTTCACATGTTGAACGGACCCATCGAGGAAGCACTTGTGCTGGTGCAACTAGAGGAACATGAGCAGGCGGAGGTGGATTTTCATCCTCACTATCATCATAAAAAAATGGAGTTAGAAACCTGTCAAAGAAGTTGGAAGAAGAAGAAGGCACAATCGTCGAATCAGGCTCGCGGGCCAAAGATGGCACAATCGTCGAGTTAGGCTCGTAGGCCAAGAGATTTTCATCAAATTTAACATCTCTTCTAATGATTACATCATGAGAATGTGGTTGAAGAAGTCTATAACCTTTTACATCTTCAGAATATCCAACAAATATGCACTTTTCACTTTTAGGTTGCAATGCTTTCCGTTTTTCATCCGGAATGTGAGCTCATGCTTCACTACCAAACACACGGAAGTGACTTACATCAGGTTTAGTTTTAGTCCATGCTTCTTCCAATGTGATACCTTGTAATGCTTTAGTGGGGGTGCAATTAACTATGTAATTTGCACAATTAATGGCTTCAGCCCAAAATTGAAAACTTAGTTCCTTAGATTGGATCATACAATTAGCCATTTCTTTTAAAGTGCGGTTCTTCCGTTCAGTTACACTATTTTGTTGTGGTGTAAATGGAACAGTTTGTTGTTGTTGGATTCCTTGTTCAGTGCAGAAAGTAGTGAACTCTTTGTTAACATATTCTCCTCCATTGTCAGATCTTAACTTAATAATTTGATGACCAGATTGTTTTTCAACTAGGGCCTTGTAGGCCAAGAACATGTTAAATACTTCGCTCTTAAGTTTTAGGAAATAAACCCAAGTGCGTCTGGTGTAATCATCAATGAAAATTAAGAAATATTTGAAATCAGAAAAAGAAGATGAAAGAGGACCACACAAGTCACTATACACAAGCACCAAGGGAACCAAGGTGTGGCAAGAGGCACGTTTGTCAAAATTGTCCCTATGATGTTTTTCGAGTACACAATCGGAATAGACACCATCCCTGCAAGATACTAGCGAAAGACCTGTCACCATATTATCTTTACATAGTTGTTCCAATGAGCAATAATTTAAGTGACCAAATCGCTCATGCCAAAGTTTGCTCAAGTTATCACTATGAGCAACAAAAACTAAAGGAAAAGGTGATGACCCAAAGTTGTTAAACTTGTACAACCTGGTAATATCATCAACAATTTCGGTAGCTAGGACCTATTGAGGATCTTTAAAATCCTTGATTACAACTTGGTGAGGTGTAAACGTCACAGTTTTACCTTCACCAGAATGAGTGATTTGATAGAATGATAACAAATTGCGGGAAATTCTTGGAACACATAGTACATCACTGAAATGACCATTATCTACTGGAACTATTCCAGCTCCTACAACACTTAGAGATCTATCATCACCAACAAATATTTGTTTAGTGTTACATTCATGCATAGTAAAAAAGATGGCTTGATCCTTAGCCATATGATAATATGCTCCATAATCAATGAGTTATTCATTTGAAGTAGAAGAAGAAGATGCATTATAAGAATAACCAGAAGCACAAAGTGCATGTCCATGAGAGGGAGATTCTGAAGGCGAATCTAGTCTGATGTGGTGCTTCTTCATTGCTGCTTCCAAGGCTGCCATCTTCTTGAAACACTTAGATTCATCATGATTATCTTTCCCACAATAGTTGCAATGACGCTCAGTCTTCTTGCCTTTTGGCTTGGATCCTTTGTCATTTTTAAAAAAAGGAGCTGACTGAGAAGGTTTGGAACCTTTATTTGACTTATTATTGTGAAAATTTTGTTTCTTGGGAGGCTTGGACTTTTCTTTCTGTTGGGACAATAAGGATTTCTTAAATGTATCTGTCTTGTTAATTCTTCCAAGATGGATGAGCTTATATTGCTCTCTAATCAAGGAATCACAAAAGGATTCAAGACTAGTCTCTTGATAGCTAGCTACATTCAAGGATTCTTTCATGGAGTAAAATGTAGATACAAAAACAGAATATGCAGGTCCAAGTTTGGAAAGAATATGATAAATGCATTGTTTGTCTTCCCTCTTAATCTTGCATTCTTCACATAAGAGTTTAAAAGTTTTGTACTTAGATAAATAATCTTGTATGCATGAAAAATCACTTGGATTTAAAGAAATCAATTCATTTTCGAGTTGGTGACCTCGAATTTCATTATGTTTACCAAACACAAATTCCAACTTGTCCCAAGCAGCATCAGGTTCATCAATTTTAGATATGTGGAATCGCAAATAAGTAGAGATTGACATCCCAATTAATCCACGAGCTTCGTCACATCTATTTGCCCATTTTATTTTCTTGTCATCATCAATGGGTTTTGTTTCTTTCCCTGAGATAATTCTGAAAAGTCCCCTACTTCGTAGAACATCCTCCATACGAGATTTCCATGAGAAGTAGTTGGAACTGGTAAGTAGAATATCACAAGGGGTGGCCATACTACAAATTAATGGCTATAAAAATAGAAACCAATAGTTTGGATGCGAAGAGCTCGAAAAAATAGACAGTTTAAAAAAAATGGCACTAAAAACTGACTTCGTATGATGAAGTTATGCTTGCACAAATAAAAAGTTGAAGATGTCCCCAATAGTGACGTGGCTGATAGAGAATGACCAGCTAAAAAAAAGGACCCCCCACTTCCCAAGTTGAACCTTTGACAATCACTTTACAAGAAAGTTGTTTTAAGTGAATCACTTTTGTAAAATAAGTGATTTCACTTTTACAATGATGTTACTTTAAATAGTGCAGCAATAAAAAAGAACTTAAGTGACTCACTTTTTATTTTTATTTTTTATTATTTAAGTGAGATGCACTTTTACAATAAAGTAACTTAAAAATAGAAATTTCATGTACTTTTTCTTTTAAAAATAACTTCCTGAGACTTGAACTCAAGACATATTAAGGAATAAAGCAACTTTGAACCAAGTGAGCTAGATTAAAAAGTATGTAAAATATGGGAAGGAGGAATGGTTTTTATTTTTATTTTTTACTCTTATTGCTTGGTTTCTGTGCTTGCCTTTTTTCCTGCAAATTACACCATAAACTAAAACAAACAAACAAAATTTCCACATTTATGGGGTTAGATCTTGTTAACTTTCCCAGAAAGTCTACGTTTTCTCTCTGTTTCTGATTTGTCGAGATCGCACAAGGTGCACGGCAAAGAGCATACGCAGCCAAGAAAAACCCTTTCTCTTTCTGTTTCTGATTCGCCGAGATCGCACAAGGTGCACGGCAAAGAGCATATGCAGATAAGGAAAGCAACAATTCGAAACTAAAAAATCTAATAATAAAAACTGATAAAATATGAGATGTTTGTTTTCTTTTTAAAACAAAAATAAAAAAAATGTCATTGTAACATTATACCTTCAGATCTGATGAAATACGCATTTCTGAAGCAACCGGAAAACGTTTTCGATCAAACGAAAACTATTTCTCAATGAAAACGGAATTTTGAACACAATGGAACAACTCCCATGGCCCAAAAATGCACAGAAATACTAGAACCAGAGACCCTTTCAAGTTTCGACAACAACAGTTCAAGATCTAGATCATAATCGAAAGCGGCTCTTCATAAAAGCTCTGATACCATGTTCGGGTACACATGGTACTCTCAAAAGACCAAACACCTAGAGAAACCACTTCACACAAACAGATCACAGATCGATACACCGATATTTTGACGTAGTTTAAACCCTCGAGAGGGAAACACTCCACGGCTCCAGCCAAATAGCTTCTACGAAGCAATTTATTATGCAAAGAAAGAAAGTTACAAATGAGTTTCTCATAATCGATCAACTTTCCAATGACCCTACATACTCTTTAAATAGAGATCATGGACCAATTGGGTGTTAAGCCATAGATCAATGGTAGATATGATCTAAGAGAAGTTGAGCCGTTAGATCATAAGATATCGTGACCATCGGATTAAATATTTACAAATGCATACTAATGCATACTAAAGAAACACACTTTACCTAACGGATATATTACATAAGTTGATCTTAGCTAACTCCTAAGTGTCTAAATATCCTAATAGCTTTTACCTCTATTTCAAAAAGTGTGTATACTGGCAGCACCATTTTTCATTTTGGGCCATTGTTTTGTGATTTTGAAACTTCTTGGTCATAAGAAAACTATAGCTTTTATTTACAATGGCGTTTTTTCAAAGTTTACTAAAAACTATACATTTAGTAGCTACTTATAATGAAAAAACATATACATTTTTTAATTTTGTTAACATTTATAAGCTAGTTATAATGAAAAATATATACATTTTGGAAGTTTTTTCTTTAAACTTTTGCCTTAAATAAGTCATTTTTTGGGCATTTTTTTTTTTAAATGAGAAAATAAAGACATTACAAACCATTTTTAACATATTTTGAGCTATTTTATGTTTAAAAATAACTCTATTTAACATTATTTTCTATAAAGTGTTGATTCACATAAATTGAACAAAAAGTATACCATATAACATATTAAAAACATAATATTTACTCTCAAAATAAAATCTTAAAGTCAAAACATTACAAAAATATATTCTCAAAAAAATTTCAAGTTTGACGTTTTCCTCAAAATTGTGCCACCCATTGGAGCGACGTTGTTATCAGACAATCTACTTGAGCGGACGCGAGCATGATCTCCCTAGTCCAGGTGGATCTAGAACAAATGGAAATATAATATAACACTACTTTCCTAGATCAATTAGAGATCAAGGTAGATATATGTCTTACCTTTAGATTCACAAATCCTTCTCCTCTTTATTGCTCCAAACTTTGTGGCCGTCAGATCCGTAGCTGCAAGACCTGTCAAAGAACGTAGAGACAAAACGAGGAGTAAAAGTACATCTAAGCACTAACTGATCTAAGCAAGCAGTTAAGGAAGTGAGCTCTAAATATCATTAACACAAAAGACATTTATGGAAATATATTATATTACTGTAAATAAGAGGGAAATACATAGAAGAGTGATGATTACAATCCAAGCCTTAATGTTGCAATATTCCTCCAACAAACCAATCCAATGCCTCCAAAGGACATGTATGTCTCCCAAGAGATAGATAGGGATCTTCTAGGTTAATTCCACCAGCATGTAAGTGCTATAGACTTTCTCCCTTCTCAATGGAGAGAGAGGCCTTATTTATAAGGCTAGGAGGGTAGAGTAGGCTGAGGATTAGGGGGAGAGACCTAAGGGATCCTCCCATTAGGTTAGGAACCGAATAGCAGTTGTCCCTACCAATTAGGGATAGGTCTCCAAGTCACCTAGCTTCGAGAATTCGCTCGAAGCTCCTCATTATCCAACCTAACTAACTCCAGTGCACCCTGCATGAAGACAAAAGGCGCCAGGATAGGTGTGGTGTAGGATGAATGAAGGAAACCTGAGCCACCGGTGCAGGTTGCTAGTGTGTAGCAGGATCCATCCAATGATTTGCGCTCCTTTCTAGGTAGCAACATGCGCCAGCCTCACTAGGGAAGGTGAGAAACAAGTCAACAACTTGCTCAATGATGGTCTAGCCAGGGAAACTCCAGGGATTTAGGCACTGAGTTGACACAAGGATCATGATTGATGAGTACCTCTTTTTTTTAATGAGCTTGAGGAGGGTAAATAGATACTCGATATAGCTCACCCCATGGATGAGTCCAATCCCAAACATTTTACAACCCTAGGATAGGAGGGATTTGTCCCAAAACTGACCCTTCTATGTTAGCTTTTGACGAGTCCAAAGAAGGAAAACTCGGCATCATTTCATGTTTAGAGAGTCTATAAAGAACTAAAGAAGACTTCAAAAGTTATTTTTCGTATAGTTAGTCTCTTCACCCGAGAAAGGATAAAACAATGTGAGAGAGAACTCTTCCAGTCATGCTTGGTTGGAGTGCTCATTTTTCGTAAATAGTACCTTCCGGTCCGAAAAAGGGTTAAACTATCACCAGAAAGACAATCATTCGAATACTTTTACAAGCGTGAATGAATCAAGTTCACTTGGCGATCTTTTCCTATTTTGGGAGTCTGAAAAGAGCTTAAAGAATGACTCCATGTACAACTCTGTCATGGTTGATAACCGAGTACGAGAAAGTAAAAAGTAAACTCGGCACAGTTCATTTTCCATAAGTAGTCTAGCGAGGCCAGATAAAGTGATAAACCTACACTCATTAGACAAACCGTTTTACTCAATTTTTAACGAGCACGACAATGGTATCAAAAGCACTCGGAATCTTTTTCATGTTTGAACTAGAGCACGAAAAAGTAAAAAGTAAGTTCAAACCACTTTTCATGTTTCAACCAGAGCACGAAAAAGGTGAAAAGTAAGCTCAATACTATCTTACTGTTTTTAATGAGCTCAAAGACAGGTTAAAATAATGCTCATGATGTGTGCTTCATTTTTTAACGAGCTTGTAACAGAAAATAAACTATGCTTAGTATAATTCCCATTGGCAAGTTTCTCCCCAACATGATACCCAGAGGTTGGAAGTTTTTCCCCAGCACAAGAAGCTAACGACTTACCTCTAGTATGATTTCTAGAGGCTGGAGACATGCCCTCCAAGCTTCGTTTCGTTTGTCTACTCTTTTTCTTCATCCAAATCAAACTCATGGTTACTAATAGAAATATGTTCACCATAGAAGGACGAAAAAATAGGATGAAGGTTCAGATATTGAATCTGGCGAAAGACTCGACTCAAGGGGAGAGGATCTATTTCCTTTTTTAATGAGCTTTACATAGGAATAGAACCATGCTCATGGGGTACTATTTCATTTTTTTACGAGCTTGACACATGAATATAACTATGCTCATGGTCATTTGTTTTATTTTTTAATGAGCTTGACACAAGAAAAGAACTCTGCTCTCGTTAAGGCCTATTGACAGGTTCCTTCCCAACATGATATTAGAGGTTGGTGGATGCCCCAGCATGATTGCTAGAGGCTTATCAAGATGCCCCCAGCATGATTGCTAGCGGCTTAACATGCCCCCCAAACTTCGTTTCATCTTACTACTCTTCTTCCTTACTCAATTAAAGTCCTGGCTACTAATATGAATATGTTCACCATGGGGGTGCGAAGAATGAGAATCAAGTGACACATGCAGATGAAATGAAGGTTCAAGTCCTAACTCTAGTGGAAGATCCGACTCAAGGGGAGGAAGATCTATTTCATTTTTACACAAGCTTGAAATAGACAATAACTATGCTTGAAGGGACCCATTTTATCTTTTAACGAGCTTAAAACAGGAAAAAAAAACTATGCTCATGATAGCCTGTTTCATTTTTTAACGAGCTTGACATAGAAATGGAACTTTGCTCCTGAACGGTTTCATTTTTACACAAGATCGAAACCAAGGGGAAACTATGCTTGGGATTGGTTTCATTTTTACACAAGCTTGAAACCAAAGGTAAACTATGCTTGGGAATAGTTCCTACCCAACATGATGTCCATAGTTTGGTAGTGTGCCCCACAACATAAGAAGCTAGGGGAATAACTCCAACATGATGCCTAGAGACTGGAGACATGCCCCCCATCACTAGGGGGAAGAAACCACTAACACATGTGGAACATTCAAGGAAGTCTGATGACTAGGATTCATGCGATGAGTGGGCATCACAAAGGAAAGTTGATCAATGGTCACCATATTCCCATGATGAGGAAAATACATCACTCAAAAGAGTGAGAACACTACAGCTTTCATTGCATAAACATAGTCTCGTTCAAGGAGTAGATTAAAATCTAAAGGACCTTGGACTACCATAACATCAATACAGACAGTTTTCCCTCCTAAAGTGATAGGTAACTGAGGAAGGATCCCTAAAGGTCCAGTAGGCCTTCTATTAAGATCCAATATCTGGTTAGTGACTGGCACAAGATGAGGGGAACCTATAGCTTGCCAATTAGTTGAGGATAAGATACTAACAGAAGCTCCCTCATCCACTATAGTGTGAAATATTTCCTTATCGGAAACTCCTACAGATATCTGGAAAGGAACACTCGAAGGAAGACGAGATTCTATTAGCCCATTCCAATCAAAGAAAATGACCTTAGTACTTGGAGGGGGTCCCATAGAAATGGACAGGGTTTCCCCTTGCCTACAACAATCTAAAATGACTAGGAAAACATCAATGGTTTCCAATTCACTCTCAACTGGAATACTAGAATGAGACGAATATTGTGTCATGGTGACTACTTCAGTATTGGCATTCTCCAATTAAAGAGTGGGATCGAGTGGAGGTGATATCGACTTGACCACTTCAACTTCACTCTTTGAAGAAAGAGTGGGATCGACCGAGGATGGGGCTGGATCGATCACTTCATCAACCAATGGGGGGTTAAGGGATGACTTCCGACATCTAGATGGAAATTTTTTCTGAGATACAGTAATGTCTTCCAACAATTGTGAAGCTTCATCCCTGCTTGGACAAAGGTAATTAAGGTGCATGCCCTTGCATAACAAACAAGGATTCTTGACCTTACCTTTCTGACCCTTAACCATAGAGTCACTAGTTGATGGGGGTATCATTAGTATGATGTCCAGAGGTTGATGATATAGGTTGTTTGGAGGCTTTAGACCACTCTTCTAATACTTTGGAAAGACTGGGACAATCCTTGAGAAGGTGATCACCCTTGCAAAGCTTGCAAGGGAACTTGGGTCTATGAGGTGTTTTCATAGAATGAGTGCCATTAGAGGCAACTGGTTGATGCTTGGTCTCTTTCTAATCCTTCTTCTTTATCTTCCTTTTCTTCTTATTATTATCCTCTTGATTACTAACACTACTGCTTTGATTAGGGAAGGAAGAAGAAATGGAGGAAGGTGTATCCAACGAAGAAGGGGAAGGATCAGTTTGGTATTGACACTCTCGTGGTGGAGAGTTAACATTTGAAACATGGGGTGCTGCCAAAATCACCAGATTGAATAACCATACTTGTAATCCCATGGTTAATCCAGGAAGATTTAAAGTGGCAATTAAGGGAGGACCAATATCTCCAACTGGAGGAAAGACAAAAGGTACCCCTTGAAAAGGGTCTTCTTGATTGGTAGTCCCCAGTATGGTCGTCAGATTTGTTGTTGGACAATCTACTTGAGCGGACGCAAGCATGATCTCCCTAGTCCAGTTGGATCTAAAACAAATGGAAACAAAATATAACACTACTTTCCTAGATCAATTAGAGATCAAGGTAGATAGATGTCTTACCTTCATATTCTTGATCCCAGACAGAGTCAGGGGAAGCCAACATACTCTGAAATAGTGAAAATTCAAACGTGGGAGGGGATTTGGAGGATAGACAATGAACCAAAAGAAATCAATGAAAACAAATCAAATTGAAATCAACCTATGTTCTATTCCCCCATATAGTCACCAGATTTGTTATCGGACAATCTACTCGAGCGGATGTGAGCATGATCTCCCTAGTCCAGGTGGATCTAGAACAAATGGAAATAGAATATAACACTACTTTCCTAGATCAATTAGAGATCAAGGAAGATAGATGTCTTACCTTCAGATTTGCAAATCCTTCTCCTCTTTATTTCTCCAAACTTTGTGGCCATCAAATCCATAGCTGCAAGACCTGTCAAAGCACGTAGAGACAAAACGAGCAGTAAAAGTATATCTAAACACTATCTCATCTAAGAAAACAGTTAAGCAAGTGAGCTCTAAATATCATTAACACAAAAGACATTTATGGAAAGAGATTATATTGCTGGAAATAAGAGGGAAATACATAGAAGAGTGATGATTACAACCCAAGCCTTAACGCTGCAATATTCCTCCAACAAGCCAATCCAATGCCTCCAAAGGAAATGTATGCCTCCCAAGAGATGGATAGGGATCTTCTAGGTTAATTCCACCAGCAAGTAAGTGCTATAGACTTCCTCCCTTCTCAATGGAGAGAGAGGTCGTATTTATAAGGCTAGGAGGGTAGAGTAGGATGAGGATTAGGGGGAGAGACCTCAGGGATCCTCCCATTAGGTTAGGAACCGAATAGCAGTTGTCCCTACCAATTAGGGATAGGTCTCCAAGTCACCTAGCTTCAAGAATTCACTTGAAGCTCCTCATTATCCAACCTAACTAACTCCGGTGCACCCTGCAAGAAGACAAAAGGCGCCAGGATAGGTGTGGCGCAAGCTGAATGAAGGAAACCTAAGCCATCGGCGCAAGTTGCTAGTGTGCAGCAGGCACCATCCACTGATTGGCGCTCCTTGCTAGGAATCAACATGCGCCAGCCTCACCAGGGAAGGTGGGAAACAAGGTCAACAACTTTCTCAATGATGGTCTAGCCAGGGAAACTCCAGGGATTTAGGCACTGAATTGACACAAGGCTCATGATGACGAGATTTAGGTGTAACAGGTGCACTGGGCACCCAAAGAGGGCTTAGGGGAGGAGCAGAGATTTTCCCTGCATCTCAAAGGGGCCTGGCACAACAAAGTAAAAAAATTAAAATTAAAAAAAAAAAAATGAAAAAACAAAATGAGAAAACAGAATAATTTTTTTTTGAAAAAGTAAAATATATATATATAAATTTATAAAAAAAATTATAATTTTTATGAACAATTTCAAAACAATCTTTTTAACAAAGTGTAAACAAAATTTAAAAAAAAAAGAAAAAAAAAAGTATATATATAAAAATAAAATCCAAATAAAAAATACCTAAACAAATTAAAACAAAAACAAATTTTTAAAAACATTTAAAATTTATTAAAAAATATGGATAAAAACTTTTAAAAAAACAATTTTAAAAAAAAATTATAAAGAAAACAAATAATAAAAACTAAAAAAAAAACTAATAACACGGATATTTTGCTCTTGGGATGAATACCCTAAGAGGGAAATTGAGTTCAGTGATGAAACTATCCACCCTAATCAATCTTGAGAAGCAAGTTCACTCAGATTTGGCCATTAAGTTTCATTTCTATGGTCGAAACACCAGTTTTCTTACAGATTTGTAGAGTTTGGGGTTGAGTTTCATTGATTCATTGAGGAGGGCGCACTAGTTGGGAGATAAATCCAAGTTACAAATTGTTGACACAGAGTCTATCGACAGGGGTTCACTTCACACTGCCACCAACAAACACCAACCCAAACTCCCTTACACACCGGCCCATAAAGGTGTAACTCTTTCCAGCAACACTTGCGAAGCAAGTGCAATCTCACCCGAGATGGATAAGGGGGCTGCAGGAACCAAGTTTCCGCAGTGGAGTTGAGGATATGATTCACCCGTATATCACTATCGCAGAAGCCATATATCACTATCGCAGAAGCCATATGTTATGTCCTTCGCATCATACTACCAACGTATCATTCACACATTAGATCATTCGCAGATTCAACAGATAGTAAACATTCGCAACATATTTAACCTACTTATTCGCATTAACGGTAATCATTCGACTCACAGAATACTAAACATGTTGCAAGAATTCACATTTATCATCGCATAAATACAGAGATAGAAATGGAACCATAATCGAACGTCCTCATGCATTCATTAAAACCCTACGGAATGAACCTCGTAGAAACAGTCAATACACCATATCGTGGATACAAAGCAGATAAAAAAGATGGAAAGATTTATAAAAAATTGGATGCCCTTAGGATTACAATCCTACTCTATTTATATGCTACTATTCAGTTACAAAATGGTCCACATGACCAATTCTAACTAATTTAACTATTCTTGCGCTTCCTCGACCTCTGTGAATGGTCCTTCTTTCGCGGATTGTATGTACCTTTCGCACCTGTCAACTTCCACACTTCCTGCGGACTTATCCCGTGCCAACACAAACATATTGTCCTTGTGTACCCATTGTTTGTTGTTGTTGAGGAGGGCGACTTCCTTTGTGACTAAGCCACTACCATTTACACCAATTTGAGGCTCTTGGAGAGTGGGCACACTGAGGTCTAGAGATTGCATTGCTTGTTGGAGGGTGCAGATTTTAGTTCTCCCAACACCCTTCAGTTCGCTATCATTTGTTGTTGGAAAGGAAGTTGTGCTTACAACATAGCATATTCATTGTTGTTACCAATTGTCTACGCAACCATTTAGTGAATTCATGGGGCCTAAGAAGGGGGTTTTTCCCCACACCAAGGAGTTTTCTTTATTAGTTGATCTAAAATACTGTCAATAGACCAAATCATGGTAATAAAATGGGGGTGTTCTACAAGTCAAAGGAGCTTTCCATCTACAGTTAACCCCAAGTCTGAAGTTACTATTGTAAAGATGAATTATTTGGTCTAATTAGGGTGTTGTAGCAGTTGTTTTAAATACACAATGATATATTAAATATTATGAAAATTTTGTGATATTGAATGAAAATAAAAGTGTATTCTTTGGTGTATTTCATAATGTTGAGAGTCCTCGTGTGTGAGATTTGAAATGTAACTAGTAAACACAAGTAAAACCGACATAAAAAATTATATTGCATTTGAAGGACACCCTACAATGATAACTTGGAAATTGTCAACAAATTGTTTGACCAAAGCCTTAAGTCAAAAAGTATAGAAATATCAATAGTAAGATCAAACTCATATCAGCAAACCAATGAGGATCATCAAAGTGGTATTAGTCATTGTTGAAAAAATGTTTGACATAAGTCCTAACCCAAAAATTCATTAGTAGTCAACACAAAAATCGTAGCAGTAGTAGGGGTAGGGGCCTTACAGTTGTATTTCATGCCCTTTTATGAATCCAGAAGACAGTAGAAATATCACCTATAGGAGAAGAAGCATGAAAGGAGAACCTGTAGACATATTCCTATCAGAATTCTAAGAAGAGGATCAAGCAGAATCATAAGAAGAGGAACATCTAGAAAAAGAAGAAGAAGAAATGGGGAATAGGAATGATCCACCTAAGGGTAGCACCATGAGCATATTAACTGATTTGGCAAGGGGGCAGCAATATTTGGAGTAGATGATAACTCAGTTTATCACCACTAGTCAAGACAACCAAAACAATAACGGCAACAATGGAAACAATGAAGGGAGAAACATACATATTCCATCCTCTAGTAGTACTCAGGAAACCAGTAAAGTGACCCCTATACCTCTTTTACCTCATTTCTTGGACAAGCAGCAAACAAGAAATCAAGGTCATCTAGTACCAAGTGATAACTTTAATGATTATTTGAGAAAGTACTAGACTCTCGGCATAGAATTTCATTTAGTGATGTCATTGAAATATTTGTGTACCATTAAGTACAGGAACAACCCCAGATACTTCAACTGGGTCCATCAAAATTTTGATCTGTAGTGGAAGGTTTGGAAGTTGACTATCCCTTCCTTGATGGATCTAACAAATTCCCGGCCAGAGACTGGGTTCAGAAGTTGGATACATATTTCCACCTCAAATCCATGAAGGATCCAGAAGCAATCAAATACGCTACCCTGCATTTGGAGGAAGAGGATCATAAGTGGTGGTTCCATGGGCTAGTCACATTGGGACATTATAGCATTACCTCATACATGGACTTCACACAGTGACTGATTGAAATTTTTGACAAGAAAGACCCAGAGTTACATTTCAGGGAGATGGAACAGCTCAAGCAAACATGTATAGTAGATTCCTATAGTTTAGAGTTTCAAATACTTGCAGTCATGATGACAAATGTGCTAGAGCCTAAACATATCATGTTTTAATTTGCTGAAGAATTATCTGAGCCACTGTGTGATTGGGTTAAGGACTTCAAATCAAGGACTCTGCGGGATGCAATCCTTGTAGCACGGGACATGGAGGATGCAATCCCAAAGAATAAATTTAATTCAAAACCCTTCATTCATCATAAAGGAAAAGATAAGAATCCCATCCAAAAACAAGGGACCGGGAAGAACAAGTTGGATTATAAGACCCAGAATGAACTGAGAAGTAAGAAGTTATGTTTTAGTTGTAAGGAGCCTTAGGAACTAAGACACGGGTTCATGGTTAAAGGAAAGGTGCATTACATAGAGGTAATATCAAATAGTGATGAGGAAGAGGAGGAAAAACAAGTTCAGGATGGTGAGCATAGTATTGGGAATGAAGAGCAACCACAGGTAAAAACATAGAGGAAAAGCATTGCTACCCTATCAGGTGTTCTTAGATTCAACATTTTCAAGGTAAGAGAATTCATACAGGGACAGTGTGTCACAATCTTGATAAATGGTGGGGCAACCCACAATTTTATAGATTCAGCCTTGGTGACCAGGAGAGGCATTCCTATAGAGCGCGTTGAAGGCTTCAGTGTGGATGATGTTGGGGGGCACACTCTACCATGTATATGGAAGGTTCCACAGTTGACTATGATGATGGGAAACTACAACATGACAGATGATTTCTATGTGGTCAAGTTAGCAGACACTAATGTAGTTTTGGGTGTTCAATAGCTCAATACTCTGGGAACAATATAGTATAACTATTAGACAATGGAGATGGGATTCAATGCACCATATGGTAAGAGGGTAGTTCTGAGGGGCATGTCCAATGGTACTCCAAGGATTGTTTCATCCAAGTGGATGGAGACATTCTGGATGAAAAAGTACAGGGTGGTGGATGACATCATCTTCTACAAGGACAAGATATACTTAGTGCTAAAGTCTAAACTTAAAGAAAAGATCATGAGGGCCACACATGATACACCATTGGCAGGGCATCCTGGCTAGTTCAAAACTTATAGGAAAATTAGAGATAGGTTCTCATGGAAGGGCCTCAAGGATGATATATTGTGGTATGTGCGGGAGTGTATGACTTGTCAGCAGAACAAGACAGAGCATACTCACCTAGCAGGATTACTATAGCCTCTACCCATTTCAGAGAAGAAGTAGGAAAGTATGTCAATGGATTTCGTCATGGGTCTACTGAAGGTACAGGGAAGAGATTTCATTTATGTAAAGTTTGGTCGGTTGACCAAGTTCACATCGCTTTTCCATTTCATCCAACTATTCGATAACACAAGTGGTAGAGTCTTTTTTCAAGGAGGTGTTCAGGCTTCATGGGATATCGACGTTCATTGTTAATGACAGGGATAGCAGGTTTCTCAATGCATTTTGGTAGGATTTCTTCAAATGGTTGGCACAGAGTTGACCCCCAATACCAGTTATCTTTCTAAAACATATGTCCAGACAGAGATCATGAAGAAATGGGTTGAGGGGTATTTGCACAACTATGTGGCAGTACAATAGAGGGCATGGATTAAGTTGTTGCATCTAGGAGAACATTGCTACAACACCTTATATACATTGGTATGACATTGTTTTAGGCATTATATGGCTATGATACACCTTCATTTGTGGACTTGGAATTTGGGGATAACAAAGCCCCCAAAGCCAAAGATTGGATACAGAAGAACCAGGATATCCTTAAGGTCCTTAAGGATAACTTGTAGATGGCCTAGAATCAGCAAAAAATCTATGCATATAGGAACAGGGTTGAGCATACCTTTGAGGTGGGGGACTTGGTATTTCTAAGGTTACAACCATATAGAAAGTCTTCATTAAAGAACATCGGAGAAGAAAAGTTGAAGCCTCCTTTTTATGGTCCATACAAGGCAGCCAGGAGAGTTAGGGAAGTATCTTGTGAGATTGAGCTAGTTGAGGAGAGAAATATTCACAATTTATTGTAAATTTCCTTAATATCCAACTAGGGCTAGAAGCATGCAAATTAATTACTACTAATAACCACACATGGATTTCTTTACTATGCAACGAAATAATAAATATTGAAAGAAATATAAAAGCAATCACATCAATAGAGACAACTCAGTCTTTTTGGGTATAAACCCCCAAAAAAAACCCAAGATGGGAAAATCGGTGCAGTAGTTTGAGATTTTTATTTTATTCAAAAAATATGGAGCAATACAATTCAGAAATCGTACCATAGAAATCATTGAGAAAAACCTGTAAGTGGGCACAGATCCCAACACATCAGTGTTGTTGCTGTTGTACGGCCTACTGTACGGATCCGTACGGGCTGCTATATGGAATCCGTACGATTGTACGGATTTTTGTACGGTCACCTCTTCCTGTTGTTATCTCTCTCCTCTGCAAATATGCCTTCCTTCACTGGATTGATGCTCCTTCATCTTCTTCACAAAACTCTCTCTCTCACACTTCTTTTTATCTGCCTCTGCCGAAATGCAATTGTGTGTCCTCTCCACCAATTGATATTTCTTTTATAACTCAATGCTAAGAGAATAACCTAATCTCACTATAGATCTAAGTTTGAGATCCTCCGGTGAGATTAGATAGCCAAGATTAGATCTTGCCATCACTTAAATATTTCACTTACACTTTATAAAAAAAGTGTTTCATTAAGTTAATAATTAATTAGATCACTTTATTTTATTTTCCAAAGTAAAATTAGGAAAAGTAAATTAAATACATTTGAATGGCTTCCTGATTTGAGTCTTCTACATGCATGGACACATGCATGCAGGAAGACCTTCCTTGTTGTCACTTTCTAACACTCCCTCTCAACGAGGAAGGGATTCGGTAACAACCCCAACTTGTCTCTGAACTTCACAAACTTGAGTTTGCAAAGTGCCTTGGTGAATATGTTTGCTATCTGCTCATCTGTCTGTATGTACCCCAACCGAATGGTTACTCTCTAAACACAATCTCTGAGGAAGTGATACCGGATGTCAATGTGTTTACTCCTGTCATGGAACATTGGAATCTCATAAAGGTTGATACCACTGTGATTATCACATTGAACTATAGTAGTATCTATATCACTCGCGAACAATCCTGAAGAAACTTCCTCAGCCACATGCCGTCACATGCAGCCATGCTGGCTGCCATGTATTCATCCTCTGCTAAACTACATACAACTGACTTATGCTTCCTGCTGAACCAAGAGACAACCCATGATCCAATGTTGAAGTAGAAACCTGAAGTACTCTTCCAATCCTCTACACATCCTTCCCAATCAGCATTTGTAAACCCTGCAAACTATATACTCCCACTGTGCTCATAAACCAAACCATACTCCACTGTACCTCTGATGTAGCAAAGTATGTGCTTCGTAGCTATCCAATGTAATCTTCGAGAGTTCACCATGAACCTACTCAAGGAGTTGACTACAAAACTAATGTCTGGTCGATTGTTGACCAGATACATAAGCGACCCGATAAGCTGCCTATACAGTGTAGGATCAAACTCCTCTGATCCCAATACATCAATATTTCTCCAATTGGAAACTAGAGGTATGGCCATAGGTATACAATCCTCCATCCTGAATCTCTTCAATATCTCTACTGCATACTTCCTTTGTCAAATGAAGAAGCACCCATCTCTTTTCCAAACTTCCAGACCTAGGAAGTAATGCATCAACCCAAGGTCTTTCATCTCAAACTCCACTACAAGATTGGACTTGCAGTCCCTGATCAGTGCCTCATCTCCTGTAAGAAAGAGATCATCCACATATAGAACTAGTATGAGAGGTACCTCACCTACCAAGAAGTATAGGTTATGGTCTACCTCACTTCGTTGGAACCCCATCTCTCATAGATAGTTCTAAATCCTTGAGTACCATACTCGAGGTTCCTGCTTGAGCCCGGCATAAAGAGCTCTCTGCAATATGCATACATGAGAGTTTCTACTCTCCACCTCAAACCCCTCTCATTGCTCAATATAAACCTCTTCCTCAATCACTCCAGTGAGGAAGGTTGTCTTCACATCCATCTAATGAATGCACCAACCCATCTCTGTTTCCAATGATAGGATAGTCCGAATAGAAGAATACCTAGTGACAGGGGTGAAGGTTTCCTCATAGTCAGTACCTTCCTTCTACAAATACCCCTTCACCACGAAGCATGCCTTGTACTTCTCCACACTTCCGTCTGTTGCATGCTTTACCTTGTATATCCATCTAGATCCCACCACCTTTTTATCTTGTCGCCTTCGAACAACCTCCCATACCTAATCATTCATGATTGAGTCATACTCCTCAACCATGGCCTCTTATCACACATCATGTTGTGCAGTGCCATATCACTTAGTCTATCTGGTGGTATGCTTCGTCTAAAGCATCTATGTGGAAGACTCACTTGTCTAGAATCCTGAATTGTGGACCTATACCACTTAGGCTGTGGCCTAGTGTCTTCCTGCTGCTGCTCATCCTCCCCATCAAATATAGGAGGATCCTTTCCACTTGACTCCCTTTGACTACCAGAGCTTGAGCCCTATGTCTAAACCTGTACCTGTGACTCCTCCTGAGTCCTCAGGTGGATGCTCATGTGCTGGTAAGTCCATAGATCTTCTCAAGGCTTTGTCCTCGTCAAACTGGACATCCATGCTTTGAATGATCCTCTTGCGAGTTGGGACAGATACTTTATAAGCCTTAGAAGTCTCACTATATCCAACTAGAAGCCCCTTCTCTCCAGAAGGATCCAACTTCTTCCTAGTGTCAGCATGAATGTGACAATAGCATATACTCCCAAATATGCGCAAATGACTCACATCCGATCTAGTACCTGTGAATACCTCCTCAGGCGTCTTTCTCCCCAATGTTGTGTGGGGACACCTGTTCTGGACATATACTGTAGTTTGGAATGCCTCGGCCCATAGGAATAGTGGTAATCCCTGATCAAATAACATGGCCTTGGCTGCACTCACCAGTGTCTTGTTCTTCTTCTCCGACACCCCATTCTGCTACGGGGTATGAGGAACAATGTGTTCCTTCTTGATCCCCTGTGATGCACAATACTCCATGAACTCTCTATCAGTGTACTCACCACCGTTTTCTATCCTCACTATCCTGATATTCTTCCCTGTTTGGTTCTCTACGAGAGTCTTGAACTCTCGGAACCGATCAAAGACCTATGACTTGGCCTTCAGAAAATAGATCCAGGTTTTCCTAGAATAGTCATCAATGAATGTGACGCAATAACTGTAACCACTGAACTAATGGACGCTCATCGGTCCGCATACATCCAAATGCACCAAGTCTAAGACTCTCTCAGACTTGTGCTCACTATGTGGGAAAGGATTCCTGATGTTCTTCCCCAATGCACAACCCTTGCAGTGGTTGTGCTTGTGCTCATGTACTGAAGGAACTCCAATGAATGCCTGTCTCAGATGCCTCAGTGCACCATGGTGTAAGTGTTCCATCCTCCTGTTCCACAACTCACAATCACTACGGTTGCTACTGACCAGAGCCTTTGCAGGCTCAAACTGTAGTATGTAAACCTTCCCACTCTGAACCCCAATCATCCTGTGTCCAATCTCTGATCTGACCCATGTGGCCTAATATATACTTTCCTGTCCCGGAAAGTCACTATAAAACCCTTGTCTTCTAGTGTGGAAACTGATATGAGATTCTTGGTCATCCCTGGGACATATAGCACATTAGAAAAGCTTATAGGTTTTCCAGACTCCCTATGAAACGAAATAGTGCCAACACCCTGCTCTTGATACCGCGCATCATATCCTAACTCAATATGGAGATTTACTCCACCCTCCTTCAAGCTCTTGAAGAAATACCTATGTCCTATCATGTGACAAGATGCACCACTGTCTAGATACCAGATACTTCCATCTACGGAACTTTCCATGCAAGCTATCAAGCAAAAGTCCTCATCAAAAATCTTGCTGAAATCATCCACCTCTGCAGAACCTACCATCTAAGTGTTCTTCTTCTTCTTCTTCCTATCTTGGCACTGGGAAGCAAAGTGTCCATGCTTGTGACAAATGAAGCACTTGAATTTTTCCATGTCCAAGTTCTTCTTGCCACCCTTCTTTGTCTTTTCCTTCTCCCTACCTTTGCTTGTTAGGGCTAGAGCCTCTTCATCCACGATCTGTGTAGCACCGCTGGATGAAGTTGAACCTTGACCCATCTGGGTCTCTTCCTGTGCGAAGTAATCCCACAATCTCTTCCATTCAGGGAGCTTCTCCCTAGCCACCACGCCTTTAAAAAAGACGTCCCATGGCTTAGAGAATCCATTGAGAGCTATACGAACCAGCTCCTCATCCTCGATCTTAGAGCCCACTACTCCAAGCTCATCCCTAGTCTGTGTGAGCCTTATAAGATAAGACACCACTCCTTCACCCTTGGCCATCCTGGTACTACACAATCTCTCCTGCAGCACCATCTTTCGGTTTTCATTCTTTCTCTGGTAGAGACTCTCCAAATCCTTCCACATCTCTAATGTGATTTTCTTCCTAGACAGATGAGGGACTATATGGTCATTCACCCCATCTAAGATGATAAACATAGCTCTAGAATCTATCTTCTTCCATCTAGCCAAATCTTCAGCATCACTGACATCAAGAATCCTCGTGATCCTCTCTTTCCAATTAGGAAAGTTTTGTGCCCCTTGGAGTCTATCCTCAACTCTCAATTGTACGGCCATGGTGAGAATAGTACCTGTAAACACTTGGATAGATATGGAGTGATCTATCCAACCAACCTGCTACTTTCTCTCAGACTGCTCAGAAGAGCTTTGATACCATGTAAATTTCCTTAAAATCCAACTAGGGCTAGAAGCATGCAAATTAATTACTACTAATAACCACACATGTATTTCTTCACTATGCAGTGGAATATTAAATATTGAAAGAAATATAGCAGCAATCACATGAATAGAGACAACTTAGTCTTTTTGGGTATAAAGCCTCAGACAAAACCCAAGATGGGAAAACTGGTGCAGCAGTATGAGATTTTTATTTTATTCAGAAAATATGGAGCAATATGTCACGTCCCCTCCAGTGGACCCAATGCAAGGAAGGAAACATGGCACTAAAATCTGTGCTTTTAGAACAACTTAGCCAAATTCATCATGAATAAAGAATATGGCATTACAGTAAAATGCATATGTGTGCAGATGTAAATCAATTGAACATGCGCAACGGAATAAAACATCATCCACACACATTTCATACTCATCCAGCATATCAAAATAACCATCAAATTAAACATTGCAGAAGTAAACACAATAAAATACTCATCTTGATGTAATGATGTGCCAAGCAACTAGCTATGTCGCTGCAACATTCCACCCAACCATAGGTCTCTGCTCATCCTATATTATTTCAGCACTTGTTGGCAGGCAGTTTGATGGGGAAATGTTGTGGTACCACCGACGATGCGACACGACGGATGAGGGCGAGAAAGGAGTATTTTATACCGCAGTTGGTGGGTTTTGGGTCACTTGGACCATATGTTATGTAATACTGAGTCAGTTGTACCGCGGTATGCGGGTTTTTGGGGTCATTTGGACCGAGTCAGTTAGATATTGGGTCAATTTTCCACAACGTCGGTTAGGAAGTCGTTTGTAAGTGGACAAGTATTGTAATGGCGGAAGCCTATAAATAGATAAGAGTTGTAAGTGTTAGAGGGGAAGAAGTGAGGGAATAGGAGAATAGAGAAAGAAGAACGATTGTGTACGAGATCTGTGTTTTGCTTCTGGTATATGATCGCGACAGTAATATAATGATGATTTTTCGGTACTATCTTTGTGCAATGTTGCAATATATGAATGTTGTTTGATGCAATGTCCGTAGAAGTTAATTGGTAGTAGCACAGTGACAGGAGGAAGGAAGCCGAGAATGGCAAGTGACGATGCTAAGTTACCGTTGTTCCATGGAAGTGCGACCGACAACCCAGAACAATATTGGTTTTTTTGTGAAGCGGTTTGGACCATGAAACAGATCATTGATGCCAATGCTAAGAAAGGACAATTAACCACGACTCTGCGAGGTCATGCATTAGATTGGTTCATGAAGTTTATTCTAGTCCCTACGGGGGCCCCAGAGAAGTTACTGGATGAGATTCGGGATGGGCTAATTGCTGAATTTAGACAGCCTAAGTCGGAGGCCCAATATATTACTGAATTGAAGGAAATTAAGCAGTATCCCAATGAGACGGTATGGGATTTCGACCAGCAATTCAAGACGCTGATGGCAAAAGTTAGTTTTGATATGAGTGTTGTCCAACATAAAGAATGGTTCATTGCGGCACTGTTACCCCACATTCGGCTGCCGCTAATGCAGCAGAACATATCGACGCCTAGCGAAGCTCTAGAGATTGCAATGCAAATTGAGGCATGACCGATTGGAGATAATGCGATCGGGATGTCACAGATACAGACGCAGCTCGCTAACCTGACTATACAGTTGCAAGATTTGAAGAAGAACAAGGAACAGTGCGATGAAGTATGGTGTACGCGATGCCGAGGAGAAGGGCATACAAAGGATAATTGCCCAGATTTCCGTAATTATTTGGTGTCAGGAGCGCCAAACCTGTTGAATGGCGGCAGTATGCCGTGGTGTCGCATGTGTCAGGTGTTTGGGCACAGTCACGATAATTGCCCATATATGCAGAAAATGGTCACAACCCCGCGAAATATTTACTGCACATTCTGCAAGTCGGTGGGTCATGATGACAAGGATTTCCATGCATATGGGTTGCTGCAGGAGAGGATGTGTGTTGCATTCTACGTCAAGGACGACCAGCGCACCGTGCAATAGCCACAACTGCAACCACAAGTATCCTAGCCGCTACCGCAACCGCAGATGCAGTTTGCACCACAACAACAACATCTGCATATGACCCCCCCACATCTACAGTACGTACAACAACTGTAGTATGCACCACAAGGGAAAGGGATACCACCAGCACCAATGCAGCAACAGTTTAACCAACCTCAGTACCAAAAGCAGGGCGACTACCGAGGAGGATACGGGGGCGGACACGGTGGTGGATTTGGTCGTGGAGGAGGAGGTCGTGGACCTGTGCAATGTTACCACTGTGCGGTATGGGGGCATTATCAGTGTGACTGCCCACTGCTACAAAATCAATGTACATTTTGTTTTGGTAATGATCATACGGTTGAGAATTGTCCACAGTTGATTGCACGATGGTAGGCTGGGAATGCTCCGTAGCTACAGAATTAGGCCCAGCCATAGAAACTAGTACAAAACCCGGCCTAGAAACCAGTACAGAACCAGCCCCCACGACTACAGCCGAACATCAATCAAAATGTTAATCAACCGGGGAATCTGCAGCAGAACCAGACGCAGGGTGCAAATATTGCAACCATTTCTGCCGAACCGCGACCACAAGATGCTTTGGTGGTTGTTGTCACTCGTGGAGGAAAGACAACTGGGGAAGATGGTTCGCGACCCATGATTCGGTTGGCTAGTCAGACTACGGTACCCTTCGACATTGATACGGAGCGAGAGACATTCCTGAAGGCACGTCGCACTTTGGAGAAAGACCGCGGTAAGGCTGTTATTTGCGATATGCCGCCTGTCTTTGATACTACATCAGACGCTAACCGGCTACCACCACCGAGGACATTGCAAAAGTTCCTTGAAAGTTGTCTGTCATTGGCCCGAGACCCAGCTGCCCTGGTTGAGATTGAGGGATGGTTGCAGTGATTTCTGAAAGGACGGTAGGAGTCGGTAGTCAACTCCCTACAGCGATGGAAGACTCGCAAGGAGATGCGCATGAATATTCAGATTGGTGAATATGATGTTGACTCTGTGATTCTTGACCTTGGTTCGGATGCTAATATCTTAACCAAGTAGGCATGGCAGAAGATGGGGAGTCCCCCATTGAGCTGGTCTCCTGTGCAGCTCCGGTTGGCTAACCATGCGAAGGTAACCCCCATTGGGCGAGTTCCGCAACTCACGATTGATATTAAGGGCATGAAGACTTATGCTGACTTTGATGTTATTGAAGTGGTTGAGGGAGGAATCTCTTATCCAACGCTCTTGGGGATCAGATGGGCTAACGATAGTGGAGCTGTCATCAACTTCAAGAAGCGCATGATGACCTTTGAGAATCACGATTTCAGGGACATAG
Source organism: Larix kaempferi (assembly GCA_027924585.1). NCBI lineage: Eukaryota > Viridiplantae > Streptophyta > Pinopsida > Pinales > Pinaceae > Larix > Larix kaempferi. Next base: position 4,210,730 of record BSBM01001484.1, on the reverse strand, counting down.
CCCCATTGGATCCGGCTGAAGGACGTCGATATGTTGAACCTGTAAGAGATCATGATCCCGCTGGATGGGACCATGCATTCAATATTTCTGAAGATTATATTCATCCTACTGTCCACGGTGAGTTGGAGTGGCGCAGCGAGAGCTCTGCGTCTTCCGACTCTGATGATGCATTGGAACATTGGAAAAATCGAATGCATGAAGTACCATTCCGGAAATGTGGCTTAATTACGCAATCCTTATGTCGTGTTGCGACAGAAACAATCACATTGCCTGTCTATCAAGGGTTTCCTGGCCTAACCACTTTTTTAGCAGAGTTTGAAGACCATGTCTCAGAACCACAGCGATTGCTAGCATTGGACGAAGCACTGAAGGCTGCTCCATCTCGCTGGTGGGAGACAAATAAGAAATTCATTAAAGGTTGGCCACAATGTCTAAGGTTGATGATGGTTTGGTTCGGCGATACTAATGTTTATCACACTGGCAAGTTTGATGGCCGGACCGATCCCAGTGATCATGTGATCGAATGCCAATGCTTATGGGTAGTGCGACCCAGAGATGAGTGGGTCCATGCTTTTGTCCATACTTTGGATGAGATACCGCGCTCGTGGTACACCATAGCTGAGTTGTGCCGAGACATTACAACATGGGGGGAGTTGACGATCTGTTTCACTCATACGTTCACTTTTTCGGATGCCAACCCTGATGTCCATAACGCCTTGTAGCTCATCCTCGACGTGGTACTTCAGGTTGTTCTGGAGGCCTACCCTGTCGTCTCGCATACACATTGTCAGATGCAGTCTCTCATGGAATGCTTTAACATCAGTGGTGGGCCAGAGGACGATGATGATCCCTGGAGTATTAAAATTCCCGAATCTAAAGGAATTCGCGATGTCGTCCCACCTGTTGCACCAAGTAATCCATTCAGTCAACCAGTGCAGCTCCGCAAAATGAATATCGGCACTGAGGCTACTCCCAAGTTTGCTAATGTTGGGGATTATTGGGACGATGAGATGATGAGTAAGGTTACTGAGTTACTTCATGAGTTTCAAGATGTGTTTCCCATGAAGTTTTCCGAAATGAAGGGAATCTTGGGTGATTTAGGAGAGATGAAGATTCCATTGAAACCAGATGCTAATCCAGTCCGACAGCGACCTTATCGGTTGAATCCGTGACATAAAGAAAAGGTCAAGGTGGAACTTGATCGCATGTTGGATGCTGGTAGTATCGAACCTGTGGAAGAATCCGAATGGATCAGTCCTATGGTGGTGCAAGACAAGAAAACAGGTGAAGTGTGCATTTGCATCGACTTACGAAAGTTGAACGATGCCTGCTTGCATGACCCTTTTCTGACCCCGTTTACTGATGAAGTACTTGAAGGAGTGGGTGGCCAGGAGATGTACTCTTTCATTGATGGATTCTCTGGCTACCATCAGATTCGCATTGCCAAGGAAGATCGCCATAAGACAACTGTCGTTACTGAATGGGGTTGCTTTCAGTACACGATAATGCCGTTTGGTTTGAAGAATGCACCTGCGATATTCTCCTGGGTCGTTGTTGTCGCACTCAAATATTTTATTTAGAAGTTTTTGCAGGTATATATGGATGACTGGACTATTTATGGATTTATTCGTGATCATCTGGCCAATCTGCGATTAATGCGTGAGCGATGCCGACAGCACCAGATATCGCTAAACTTGAAGAAATGTATTTTCTGTGCACCATTCAGGATATTGCTGGGTCATATCGTGTGTAAGCAGGGATTGCTGGTTGATCCCGCCAAAATTGCGCTCATTTTGGGGTTGCGACCACCAACCACCGTCAAGCAATTGCGCGCGACATTGGGTCATACGGGATATTATCACAAGTTCATTAGGGTGTATGCTGTGATTACTGCCCCTATGGAAAAATTGTTAAAGAAGGACACGGCATTCCAGTGGAGTCTGAAATGTCAGGATAGTTTTGAAACGCTCAAAGAAAAGATGGCGTCGGCCCCAATATTGGTCTTTCTGGACTGGAGTAAGGAATTCCATGTCCATGTTGATGCTTCATCGATTTAATTAGGGGTTGTGTTGGCTCAACCTGGAGAAGGCGACCTTGATCATCCCATTGCTTTTTCCAATCGGAAGTTGTCCTCTGCAGAACGCAATTACACTACCACAGAACGAGAAGGTCTGGCCATGGTTTATGCGCTGCAGAAATTCAGGCATTATTTGTTGAGTGGCCACTTTAAAATGTTTACTGATCATTTGGCATTAAAATACTTGGTCAATAAGCCTATGTTGGGGGGAAAGATCTACCGTTGGCTACTTTTGTTTCAGGAGTTTGATTTCGAAGTCATTGTGAAACCAGGGCGGTTGAATGTTGGACCAGATCATTTGTCACGGATTGACACAGGGGAGGAACCGACTAATATCAAAGACGGGTTGCCGGATGCCCAACTATTCCACGTTGCCACCACTGATCAATATTTTGATGACATCCTTTAGTTTACAGTGACCGGCACCGCACCCACTGACTTTACCACTACTCAGAAGAAGCAGTTGGTTGTCAAGGCTATTGACTTTCAGCTAATCGCAGGATAATTGTATAAATTGGCTGCTGATGAGATATTGCGCAGATGTGTCTTGCCGCATGAGCAAGCGCAGATACTGGCTGAGGCACATGGTGGAGTAGCGGGAGGACATTATGGCAGTTGGGCGACTGCCTGGAAGGTACTACGTGCAGGACTTTGGTGGCCCACATTACATAATGATGCGACAGACTATGCACGGTCTTGCGATGTTTGCCAACGAACTGGAAAGCCGTCCAGACGCGACGAGATGCCACTTCTACCACAAGTGACACTTCAACCGTTCGAGAAATGGGCTGTCGATTTTGTCGGATCGATCACTCCACCAGGGAAACGCACAGGTGCACGGTATATTGTCATGGCGATAGAGTACTTGACTCGATGGGCTGAGGCAGCACCCGTAGTTGATTTCTCTGCTGCAACGGCTGCTAGATTTTTGTTTGATGACATTATCACTCGTTTAGGCTACCCCAATATATTGCTGAGTGATCAAGGAAGCCACTTTCTTAATCGCATTATCAGCGCATTGGCGGAGGAGTTGTAGATACAACATAAGAAAAGTACACCCTATCACCCACAAGCGAATGGAATGGTGGAGGCGTTTAAAAAAGTATTGGAGCATGCGTTGACAAAGGTGTGCAATGCAAACCTCAACGACTGGGATCTGAAAATCCCAGCAGTGTTGTGGGCCTATCGCACCACATGTAAAAGGTTGACTAGTCAGACACCTTTCCATCTGGTATATGGGAAGGAAGCAATTATGCCAATGGAGTACATTGTTCCAAGTCTACGAATTGCGGCTGTTACAAGCATGGATGATGTTACAACATTAGATGAATGTCTAGTGCAATTGGTGGAGCTGGAGGAGGATCAATTTATCACTGGCTTTCACCAAGGAGTGGAGAAGGATTTCCAGAAGGTATGGCATGATCGCCACATCAAAAACAAATAGTTTCATCTAGGCGAATTAGTGTTATTATATGAAAGCAAGTTTATGAAACATCCAGGAAAGTTGCAGATGCATTGGCTGGGTCCATATCACATCAATAGTATTACTTCAGGAGGAGCAGTTCAGTTGCAGCAGTTGGATGGGGCGATGCTCCCCAAGTTGGTAAATGGTCACAAGTTGAATCCCTATCGAACGGGCTTGGAGCAGTGCGATGTCTGAGTCGCATCGAAAAAAAAAAAATGTATGTCTTGCAGGTTGCTTGGTGGTAGATGGCGCACCAACAGACAAAGGTATGCGGAAGCGGGAACGCTTGTGCCACAAGTTTAGAGACTCATGGCAGTATTGCAACCAAGACCAACGACAGATTTTGTTGAAGTATTTTTGTGATGATTACGGAGGATTTGGGGGGTACAGGGCAGTGTTGTGACTATTGTTCCACTAATATCTTGTCACCACTTCCCATCCCTATACATGATTGCACCTGACAGATTCGGTTGGATTACCACATGACGACGGCATGTTTTTCACCTGGTATGCTAGGTCGGTACGATCAACACAATGTGAGTAGATTGCTCACACATCGGCACGTGGGATCTTCAGTGACAGCATGGTCACCCCCCCTATTGTGGGTTCACACACGCAGATGAGAGGAAGTGGGGCATCATTCCCACTGTCGTGACCTGGGAATGGTCCAGCTATAAGTAGTTGATGTAGCTGGTAGTTCGCTACAACGAAGTTGTTCTGAAATAGAGTGGTTATGCTGATTGATCAGTTTGCGAGTTAAGTTGTGAGGAATTCCAAGGAGGTTGTGGAAATGCTTCACTTCGGTTCCCCTGGCAGCACCCCAGGGGCCCTGTGAGCCCGAATGACGAGTGTCCCTGAGCGCTTTGATATGGCGGGTGCACTTACACTGTGGTATGCCCGAGCCGAGGGTCGGTCTAGCATGGTTAAGTACGCAGTAGTTATTCGAAGGATTGTGCTCTTCTCGACCCCTGAGCGGGTTGGGGCGATAGCTCCCCGCCCACAGTAGGAACCAGTTGCCGGTGCGAAACAGATGTGGCAGAGTCATCTGCTAATTTCGCACCTTGGTACTGTTCATCCTCTTTTTCTTCCCGTCGGTACCTTTCAAAGAGACTCGAGGATGAGTTTGAAAAGTACATGACAGCAAGTCAGGAGATGACCATTTTGGGTTAAACATACAGACGGTGATCAGTGTAGCAGAAGGAGTGGGACAACACCGCGTGATCTAGACAGCAAGAACAATTACCAGAACATAGTTCAGCACGACATGCACTATGTCCATTAGTTGACGTGGCTCGAGGGCGAGCCACAAGATTGTGTTGGGGGCCTATTGGCAGGCAGTTTGATGGGGAAATGTTGCGGTACCACCAACGCTACAACACGACGGATGTGGGCGAGAAAGGAGTATTTTATACCACAGTTGGTGAGTTTTGGGTCACTTGGACCATATGTTGTGTAATAGTGAGTCAGTTGTACTGCGGTATGCGGGTTTTGGGGGTCATTTGGACTGATTTAGTTAGATATTGGGTCAATTGTCCACAATGTCGGTTAGGAAGTCGTTTGTAAGTGGACAAGTATTGTAATGGCGGAAGCCTATAAATAGATAAGAGTTGTAAGTGTCAGAGGGGAAGAAGCGAGGAAATAGGAGAATAGAGAAAGAAGAACGATTGTGTACGAGATCTGTGTTTTGCTTCTGGTATATGATTGCGATAGTAATATAATGATGATGTTTCGGTACTATCTTTGTGCAATGTTGCAATATATGAATGTTGTTTGATGCAATGTCTGCTTACTGTTGTTGTGATGATAAAATGTTGTGATTAAGTAATATGTTCTATGTCAAAAGTGATGATAAATGCTGCGATTAAGTAATATGTTATAACTCCTTGCCGAATGTTTAAAGTTTCTGTTTAAGTATCGCAATAGAGTTAGTCCGTGCAGCCACAACTCTCCTCCTCCCTTGGCGGAAACATGGTTCCGTCTGCTCTTCCTAGATGCCTCGGGTGAGACCTCATCCGCTCTGTGGGTGCTGCTGGGTGGGCTCAAACCTGCCCGGGCCGGTGCCCAGGGAGACTGCGGTATGTGTTGACAGTGACGCGAACCCCTGTCGACCGAGGTCGCATTGGTCAATAACACTCAAAGACCACCCTCGAGCTGGGCATGATATCTACAAGGAAATTGGGTCTCTCAAGCTCAGCTCAGCCAAAGCAATGGATACCCATCTCAACCTTAGTGTTCTCTTACACACAAAACTCAGATATGGGCTTGGAAACACATTTTCAACAATGTGACTTAGAAACTAGATGGACATGGGTTTTCCCCAAAACATGGGCACAACAAAACATATTTGTGAGAGGGAAAATTGACCATAGGGAAGAAAATGATTTCTCCCACAGATATACAAGCAATCAGTGAGCCAAAATAATCTCTATGGTCCCCAAATCGATTTCCCTTTCTTCCCCACTATTATACAACAAAACAACACCCTTCCCAGCTAAGAGAATGAAGGAAGACACAACAAAACCATGGTGGAAAACGCCCGGGTAGCTCCAAACTCATGAGAGAGCAAAACTGATGGGTGAATAATGGCTTGGGGAGCAATTCATGGCTCTTTTCTTTCCTAAAAATCCAAACACGATTTTCCATGAAGGGTGGCTTTCCCATACCCGAATTTGGACAGCCATACCTCTCCATTCTCCAAGGCATTAACTACCTCAACCAACTCTTGGGAGAGTAAATGATTGGGTACAAAAGTCATCATGGGTAGTTAAGGGTTCATGGGCTCTCTCATTGACACCTGGCTTGACTTGATTGGCTCAAAGGTTTGAATATTTCCCTCTCAATTCCTTGTAAACATCATGCCCCCATCTCTTGTTGCATTGCATAGCTAGTTGTGGGCATTTATATTAAAATGCATATTTATAATTCCCATGGTTCACCAGCACATGGGTAGCATAATATCCAATACTTGCCTCTTCAAGTTCGAGTGTTCACTAGTGGGGCCTTGGCCTTGAACTCCACGCTAGGAATCATACATAATATGCATACAATATTTACATTATAGCCCAAAATATTATAAGGGTCAAAATGGGGACATGACATTCCCCTCCCCTTGGAATAACACCATCCTCGGTGTTCCAATACCTAGGAATACATACACGCTTTATACATGTCCAAAATTCACAAAATGTGGTAGGTCCGTCCTGCATTTCATTAATTCGATATGTCAAGGTGAGGTTCTTGAACCCCTGCACTTTTCTCCTACTGGTCGTCGCTTTTCTTGTTACCCCTTGTTGGACATTCGCAGAGGAGGTGACTTCCTCCTCATCCCCAACATTCTATTAGAGGTAACTGCCTTTGTTTTATTAGGCATGCAACAACCCTTCATAACAACCTTCACAACACCCACAACATCCAAGTAAAAAATGCCAAACCACTGCATCGCCTGGGTTTATTAGGTATGTAACAATCCTTCACACAACCCACAACATCCAAGTAAATAATGCCAAACCAATGCACCGACTGGGTTTATTAGGCATGCAAAAACCCTTCATAACAACCTTCCATTATGCTTCTTTTGTGTGCTGCCCCAAATTGCATTTGTTTTAGCTGACAACACAAGATGGATAAGAAAACTCATCAGTATTGCTGCTCTAAAATTGAAGCATAATTCATAACATTCACTAACAAGTATTGAAACACCAGGAATGCGTCCATTCCCTTAGGGTGTAGTCAATATTGAAAACCCTATCATAACCCAACACCCGAAAGGTGTGCACCCCTTTCCGATGTGAACCATGTAGGTCCTACTCATACTCAAGCAATCTGAAATAATATAAATAAGATGGAACATGCTCTGTATATTAACCCTAATAATTAGACATGCATGTTCTTAGCTAGGGTTACAGAATACTTATCCCTTTTCAGATTTATTCTCTCTTCATTGCGAAGAATGGGAGATCCCTTCTCTGAGTCAACAGTCCTTCGGTTTTCCACCCCAATATTTTCACGTTCCATAACCCACACATTCCTTCTTGGCATGGCTTCACCATCTCACTCATATGGTTTCCCAACATGCAGTGTAGCTAGGATATTATCAAAATTTACTATGGCGTTTCACCCGAAACCCATTTCCAAAGCATGGGGTTCTTCCCATGGAGTTTGGCTTCTGCAGGCTATCACACATGGTCTTCCTACAATGTGTCATCCTGACACACTTATCAAATAGCCAAACAGTCAGCAACATTTAACATCAAACTTCAAATTTGATTGTTCCATAACTAATCAAGGTCATTAATAATTAAATTCAATATGAATTTGCAATTTTGTCTTCTATAGATATTGACTTTCTTAGTCATGAGGTTATCCTCATATTGCTTGTCCCTTGTAAGTGGCACCCCTCTTCCCATTAGGGCTTTTACACTTGCTACCATAACATGAACATCCACTTACAACACATCCTCCTGACACAATTCTATGCAAGCCAACTGTGATTAGCAATTATAAGCAAATTCTCAAATTTGAAATCTACAAATATGTTTTCCTACATAAATTAGATTTGCAACCATGAGATTATTCTCATAAACTTAAATCAGACAAAATTTCAGTTCTATGTCATGCATAAGTTAAATTTCACAACCATGAGAACCTTCTCATGAGGTTTGGCTCTAACACATGGTAGATTCCAAGCTTCATCATGGACTTATCCACATTGCCATGCCCAAAACAATCTACCTAGAATCTAGAACTTCAATCGACCAAACACTTTGTAACTCTCTATGCATATAATATTTCATTGTTGCGACAGTCACTAAAGTGATCTCAGAATTATAACACTCAATAACTCAAACACCCTCAGCTGTTAACATTTTAAATGCAATGAAATATATATAGATATAGATATCATCATCATAATAAAATTGCAAGACACAGTCACATCATTTATGCAATTTAAATGACACTTTAGATACTCATTACTTCATAGCCATGTCATTTTATGCAACTTTGGCCTTTCAATAGAGCACTCTTGGTAACCCATCAACATGTCTACCTTCTATATGCAATCATTCTCCTGCATTCACAACAGCTCATGAAATGGTCTCAAGATTAACAATAGTTCACTATTTCATCTATTATCTAAGTGCAATGAAACATACACCACAACCATGCATTCACATAATGCCTCTCAACCTGTGCACCCATACCTATGCATGGACATTACAATACTCACATAATCTTTTAATGTGCATCCACTCAATGCATAACCACAAGATTGTACAAAATATTTTTAATGCACATCCCCTCAATGCAACCTTGCATTAATTCATGAATACTATGCATTCAAACATATTATGGCCTAACCATGACTTCCCCACATAGCATGCACTACTATGACAAGACCATAATTCCTCACTTGCTTTGGTTGTTTAACTCACAACCAACATACACAAATGGCATGATATAATCTCATATGAATGCATTCTAGCATTTAAAATAGTCATATGGTAGAGGGTTCCTCGCCCTTACTACCCCATACCTCACCATACCATGGTAGTATGGTATTCATATAAATGCATCCAACCTTTCCTACATACCATTCTACGATTACAAAATATCGTTCAAAGGGGTTCTTACCCGATCTCCTTTTGTACTTGGGAAATCATAATTAAACCATTACCTATATGCCTCCCATCAACATCTTTGATGTTACCTGATCAGTTGGTCTCCTGCAAAGGATCACACCATCCTTCCACCCACCTCATGATCATGGATTTGTTGGCCCCCAACCTTTGTTCATAAGGTTGTGGGTCACATGCAACTTCATCATGTACATCTTTAGCCATGCTTTGGTTGTCTTTGGTCCTACAACCAATGCGAGCACAACTAATTGTTAGCAACCACAATGATTATCTTAGTGGCTCATTGCATATGTAAAGCCTCATTATTTTGCCAATATGCGATATTATATACATGCACAAACATTTTCATATGCACTGTGCAATGTTTATAAATATGCCATCTAGTGCATATTCATTTCATCTATTTAATCTCTTGCATCTTCAGGCATGCTTCCATGGCCTGATCCCTACAATCAATATCAACAACATTAATTGTCATCAACCATAGACAATACCATTAATGGGCTCCTGCATGTGTAACTTTGCTACCTTCTCCTATATGCAACATCATGCTCATGCATAATAAATCCTCATGCACTATGCAATTACTCTTTAATCATTCCTGCTAATTCATATGCATTTAATCTGCTACTCTTTTGCATTTCCAACATCCCTATGCCATAATTTCCAGTATATATAAAATTCAGGGAATATAAATACAATAGCAAGAGAGGAGTGAAGGAATTCTCCCTTTCCAATTTCCCATCATGACATGGAGTTCCTCCTCCACATCATAGCTAATCCTTTTGTTGGATTCCCTACCAGCATGCAAGGATTCATTAGTTGTGATTTCTCACCCAGTAGTAATTTAATACATATACATATGTAAAACATTCTTACTTGCTATTTTCTAAGCATACACTTCTTATGCTGTAAACAGAAATAGTTTAAGGTGAGAAAATTCCCTCTTTCATCCTCCATAATGGATATTGATTCCACAACCCCTTTATGCAATTAATAGTGCACATTCCATGCATAAATATTTCCTTTCATACATTCAACAACTGCCTTTCATACATTTGGTGCTTGAAAATTTTCCCTAGAAAACAGCTGAAATTCCCTGTTTCGACGGACTTGTGAATTCTCATACGACCTGTTTCAGAGCAACTCGCCGAGTTTTGCCGATCGGTGAACTCTCCCATCTCCTCCGAACCGTTTTGGATCAACTCATCGAGTTCTGCCGATCGGTAAACTCGTCTATCTCCTTCGACCCATTTCGGATCAACTCACCGAGTTCTACCGATTGGTGAACTCGTATATCTCCGCCAACCTGTTTCGAAGCAACTCATCGAGTTCTGCCGATCAGATCCCCGGAATTTCCTCTTTGTCGCCGAAAAACACTTAGAAAAATTTTGGAATTTTTCTTTGAAATTTTTCTTTGAAATTTTTCTTCCTTTCCCTGGGTACTTCCGCAACTTCATCAGCACAACTCAGCTAGATTCGCCGAGCGTGTCGGTTCCACTCAACGAGTTTCGCCAAAATGTATCGTACGATTTTGCAAAACTTCGCCGGTCTGTTTCGATGAACTTCTATATCTGCGCCGAAACATGTTTTCGGAAATCTTTTCGATGTTCCACTGAAACACATCGGTGACCCTTCAAATTATTCGCGAATAGTTTCGGCGCCCTTCTCAATTCTTTGCCAAAACAGTTAGACAAAACTCAAACAAAAACAGTTAGAAAAATTTTGAAATTTTGAAAATTTTCTTAATGGTCTGTGATGAGTAGAAAGCATAATTACCCCTGCAAGCTCTTGATTTGACCCATTAGGCCCAATGTTGCAACCATCGCTTTTTTACCATCTGTCACGTCCCCTCCCGTCAACCCAATGCAAGGAAGGGAAACTGGCACTAAAATCTAGGCTTTTAGAACAACTTGGCCAAATTCATCATGAATAAAGGATATGGCATTACAGTAAAATGCATATGTGTGCAGATGTAAATCAATTGAACATGCACAACGGAATAAAACATCATCCACACGCATTTCATACTCATCCAGCATATCAAAATAACCATCAAATTAAACATTGCAGAAGTAAACACAATAAAATACTCATCTTGATGTAATATTGTCCCAAGCAACTAGCTATGTCGCTGCAACGTTCCACCCAACCATAGGTCTTTGCTCAGCTTGTATTATTTCAGCACTCAAAGACAACCCCCAATCTGGGCATGATATCTACAAGGAAATTGGGTCTTTCAAGCTCAGCTCATCCAAAGCAATGGACACCCATCTCAACCCCAGTGTTCTCTTACACACAAAACTCAAATATGGGCTTGGAAACACATTTTCAGCAATGGGACTTAGAAACTAGATGGACATGGGTTTTCCCCAAAATGTGGGCACACCAAAATGGATTTGTGAGAGGTAAAATCGACCATAGGGAAGAAAACAATTTCTCCCACAGATATACAAGCAATCAGTGAGCCAAAACAACCTCTATGGTCCCCAAATTGATTTCCCTTTCTTCCCCACTGTTATACAACACAAAAATTCCCTTCCTGGCTAGAAGAATGAAGGAAGACACAACAAAACCATGGAGGAAAACGCCCAGGTAGCTCCAATCTCGTGTGAGAGCAAAACTGATGGGTGAATAATGGCTTGGGGAGTAATTCATGGCTCTTTTCTTGCCTAAGAATCCAAACATAATTTTCCATGAAGGGTGGCTTTCCCATACTCGAATTTGGACAGCCATACCTCTCCATTCCCCAAGGAATTAACTACCTCAACCAACTCTTGGGAGAGTAAATGATTGGGTACAAAATTCAGCATGGGTAGTTGAGGGTTGATGGGTTCTCTCATTGACACTTGGCTTGACTTGATTGGCTCAAAGGTTTGAATATTTCCCTCCCAATTCCTTGTAAACATCATGCGCCCATATCTTGTTGCATTGCATAACTAGCTGTGGGCATTTATATTAAAATGCATATTTACAATTTCCATGGTTCACTATCACATGGGTAGCATAATATCCAATCCTTTCCTCTTCAAGGTCGAGCGTTCACTAGCGGGGCCTTGGCCTTGAGCTCCACACTAGGAATCATACATAATGTGCATACAATATTTACATTATAGCCCAAAATATTATAAGGGTCAAAATGGGGACATGACACAATACAATTCAGATTTTGACTATGCCAAATTGGCAAACATCGTACCACAGAAATCACTGAGAAAAACTTGAAAGTGGGCACGAATCCCAATGCAGCAGTGATGCTGCAGCTGTACGGATGTACGGCCTGCTGAACGGATCTGTATGGCCTGCTGTACATAATCCATATGACTGTACGGATGTACAGTCACCTCTTCCTTTTGTTGTCTCTCTCCTCTGCAAATCTTCCTTCCTTCACTGGATTGTTGCTCCTCCGTCTTCTTCACAAAACTCTCTCTCTCACACTTCTTTTCCTCCATCTCTGTCGGAATGCAATTGTGTGTCCTCTCCACCAATTGATCTTTCTTTTATAACTCATTGCTAAGTGAATAACCTAATCTCACTATAGATCTAAGGTTGAGATCCTCCGGTGAGATTGGATGGCCAAGGTTAGATCTTGCCATCACTTAAATATTTCACTTACACTTTCTAAAAAAAGTGTTTCATTAAGTCAATAATTAATTAGATCACTTTAATTTATATTCCAAAGTAAAGTTAAGAAAAGTAAATTAAATACATTTTATTGGATTCATGATTTGAGTCTTCTGCTTGCAAGGACACATGCATGCAAGAAGACCTTACTTGTTGTCACTTTCTATGTGTCGTGCCTCAAGAAGGCACTAAGACAACAGGCCATTGCTTTAGTAGATTTACCTTTGTTGGATGAAGAGGGACAATTGGTACTAGACCTTGAGGATATTCTGGAGGTGAGGGAAAGGATATTGAGGAGTAGAGTGATCAAGGAATATATTATCAGGTGGAGAGACTTACCAATAGATGATGTTATGTGGGAGGGAGAACATATTTTGTAGCATCACAGTTTGTAGTTGCTTGAGGACAAGCAATATTGGGAAGGAAGGACTGTAATGTCCATTTCCAAATGATCACTCCAGGGGATGACTTACTAGCCTATTTTATTGGACCGTAAGTTATAGTTGACAAAAAAAGGGAATTAAATAATTATTTAATGTCAAATGGGGTAGAAAGTAATATTAAAAGTGGCATTGAGTAATTATTTAATAAAGGGATTTTAGAAAAAGTCACTTTATTTAATCAAAAGTGGGAAAAGGTAAAAGTGGCCAAAAAGGGCAAAGGTGTCCAAAATGGGTAAAAAGAACATAAGAAAAGTGACCAATTCTCTCATTCATTCATGTCATTTTCACTTTTGAACAAGAAATTTGAAGAGCTCTTGTCATTTTTTCTCTTGGGACAAAAACCCGAAGAAGAAAATTGATTTTGGTGGTGAAACTATCTACCCTAATCAATCTCTAAAGGCAAGATCAATTAAAATTTTCTATTGAGTTTCATTTTTGTGCTTGGTACATCAGTTTTCTTATAGATTTGTGGAGTTCGAGGTTGAGTTTCATTGATTCCTTGAGGATGGCACACCAGTTGGGAGAGGAAGCCAAGCTACAGACATATTTTTCTTGTGTACCCAGTGTCTGGTGTTGTTGAGGAAGGAAACTACCTTTGTGACTAAGATACTTCCTTTACACTAGTTTGAGGCTCTTGAAGAGTGGGCGCACTGAGGTCTAGAGGTTGCACTGCTTGTTGGAGGGAATATAGTTTAGTTCTCTCATCACCCTTCAGTTTGTTTCCATTTATTTTTGGAAAGAAGATCATGCTTATAGCAAAGCATATTCATTGTTCACTAGTACAAAATGAGAGATAAGTGACTAGGCGACTAAAAACGTTAGTCACCGCTGTTTTTTAAAGGGATAAACGACTAAAATTGAGCAATTTTAAATAAACCAACTAAAAACGACTAAGATAAATTACTAATTTCGTCACGGGATAAAATATATGACTAGATAACAAGTGACTAAAATAAAAATGACTAATTTAGTCATGGGAATATAAATATGACTAGCTAACAACAATTAATGTGAATTAGTCATTTATGTTAGTTATTTTTAGTTGTCACACGGACAATGGAAAATTACAATTGTGATAATGAATTTGTACAATGTTTTACTAAATTTTAACAATATAGGTGGATTTAGAGATCTTACTATGGGGGTCATGGTCCATGTGTGTTGTCCTAAACCACCATATTGGCCCTCCATAAGGGATATTTGGCTTGGAAGTGGGATGTGGTTTTCATTTTGAAGTTTAGAACACTAGATATGGTTTCTAACACCACAGGAAAATGATCTAAAATTCTAGTATGCTCAACCCAAGTCTTGTAATTGACATTGTCCAAGAATTCTAGCAATTGACTTGGCACTTTCATATTTATAAGGGGGATTTACCCAAACCGGTGTGGCCGTAATGAATTCACTATGAGCGTGGCCTTGAAGAATTCACAATAAGCACCTTCTCAATAAACTATGTTAGCCACATGAAGAATATGAATGCAACCAACCATCTTTAAGTACATACGTTTGTAGTGTGGAACATGGATGCAATCCAACAAAATACCTTCTTAGCCTATTTTTTTATTCATTACTGATAAAAAAATATACAATCCTCAGTGCTAAAAAGAAGAGCAAAAAGCATATAGCTCCTTCTTAGCGTATAGAACTCTACAATGCTAGGTGTTATCATGCCACTTTCTCTTGCTTGTGAGACTTAAGTGTTTTGTAATGAATGTGTCACAAATCAAATTTTATTGTAGAATATAATCATAAAAACCATGGACAATGGGATAATTAAGCATTATTGAACTTCAAATTTGACCATTTTGCATAATTATTTGTCCCTCCCTTGCATGAGGCATGCAATTGATTTTTATTCCATTGTGAATCACAAAATCACTATCACAACAAGAAATTATAAATTTCATACATGTGGCTTTGTTTCCTAGACAACAACCCAATTAGTGTCAACTATGTGTCCCTCCCTCGAATGAGACATGCAACTGCTCTTTATTCCTCAGTGAAGCATACAATTATTGTTACAACAAGAAGTCAGCAATGTCATACTTGTGGCTTTGTTTCCTAGACGACAACCCGATCAATGCCAACAAGTGCTTTCATTTTATGAAGAATCATGTATCTTTCTTGGGCCACTATCCTTAGCTATTGAATTTGATCTTGTGCTTGGTGAGACACAGAAAAATGTTGATCCACTTTCTCATCGACTTGTGAAATCTAATTGAGTCTTTATTCTTTTTGAGTTAGGTAAAAAAGTTGGTTTAGTCTGAGCTCGGATGCTCTTTCGAGGTTTTGTGGTGGTCACATGTAAAAGATCATGGGAGATCCGATGGGTTGAGCTGTGTGCTCGTAAAAGTCCTGGGATGCTCTTTCGAGGTTTTGTTGCAGGCTTTTTCACCTTCTTGGTTTTCCCCAGTGAAATGCTTTGTGTCTCTTGTCTCTTGTGTTTGATATGATGTACATGTTGTTCTCTCAGTTGAGATCCTAGATCATATTGAATTAAATGTTGAAAAACTAACATTTCACCTCAAGGCTATTTATTGTAGAGAGTTTGGATGATACTCCAATGTTAAATATGTAAGTGCCAAACATCAATGATACCTTTCCTTATTCTTTTAAAGAAGTCCAAAATTTTTTCCTCCCGCTTTGAGTTTCACCTCAAGGATATTCATTGTAGAGAGTTTGGATGATACTCCAATTTTAAAGAAGTAACTGTCAAACATTGATGATACCTAGCCTTGTTCTTTTAAAGAAATTAAAGAAATTCTCTTTCCCTTTGAGTTTCTCCAAAAGAGTAATCATTGTATAAAGGTTGGATGATACTCCAATGTTAAAGATGTAAGTGCCAAAGATCAATGCTATTTTTAATGCCTTGTAATGTCTTTCCCCTTTGAGTTTCTCCTAAAAAAATATTCATTGTAGAGAGGTTAGATGATACTCCAATGTTAAAAATGCGATGATCAATGATATCATTTATAAGTATCGCCACTATGCATATATAATCATGTCCATTGTCCTTTAGTGCTCATCATCCTCTTTTATGTGCACTAATCTCTTGTAGTTTTCTTTCACAGTATGCCTTGTGTTTGGTAAGTAAAACAATAAATTTATATCATTTTCAAAAAATTAAATTAACTACTTTAATAAAATCATTATTAAGTTAATGCATATGATTAACTAAGTGATTCATAATTATAGGGCAGCGAAGGGACCTTATTTGGGGCAGAATTTTTTGATGACTGTCTCTCAGATATGGGGAGCTTTCCTCTTTGTGTTGTTTAGCTTCTCTTTCTTGTTCATTTTTGTAATTTTGCTTCTTAAGACTCTAGTATTCTTGTCGGTTCTCCTATTTTTGGTTTATATCAGTATTGACTACTTATCATCAGCTTTGATTTTGATTATAACAAACAATGATATACTTTTTTATTCTAATAGAATAATAAAAATATGTTTTTTTCCTCTGGAAAAAAAAAGTGATTCATAATTATGAATTATAAAACCTAGACGTAGAAGTTTGTTGAACTATTTAAATTGACGTGGACCCTTATTTCCCTGTTAGTGGAGTATCCACCACCTCAGAAGCATTGAGTGGAATGTGACTGTGTTAATGGATGGGTTTAGTAAGATATATGGTGGAGTTGGGTGTGTTGATGGAGGGGTTTAATAGACATATGTTTATATTTATATTATGATTATACTTTATTATATTGTATTTATTATGTAGGGACTACTTGATTACTACACTATGCATATTTTATCCACTTTTATTGACTATGTAGTCTTTCAATTATAACTATAGTCATTATCATACATATAGAAAACTATAGTCATTGTCGTATGAGCCTTTAAATCTACTTTATGAACCGTGGTATCTTAACTATCCTCACACGGAGGACTTTTTATGAATAAAAGTCATCCTACAATAATTGTTCTGATTTGTAAGGAAATAATTTTTTATTAAAAGACTAATGTACGAGATTGTTGGAAGCAATGTACAACTTTGTTGATTTCTTATTGAATATTATATGTTCAAAAATTGATTTGACTTGTTCTCGTATAAGATTGATGTCAAATGTACAAACTTTGTAGTTTTAATTTTTAATATTGCCCAGTATAAGATTGATGTCCAATGTATAACTTTGAGGGATGGGTTTGATATTTGAAAAGTGCTTTGAATAAAATCATCACTTGGATTATTATATTTTGAATTAGGGAAGGGAATGTTGAAAAGAATATTGGGTGGATATGGTGTACATGGATAATAAAATGTTTCAGATAGTGGTACTAATATGTCCTTTAAGTGGTGTAAACTTGTAAGCAATGTCTTTAGATATTGGTATTAATATGTCTTTTAAGTGGTGTAAACTTGTAAGCAATGTTTTTAGAAAGGGATGTTTGGACTTTTAAGTGTTGTAGATTTGTAAAAAACATTTTTAGAAAGGGGTGTTTGGACGTTTAAGTGTTGTAGATTATAAGAAATTGTCAGAAAGTAGACACTGATACCTTTGTGCCTCAATCATTATGGTGGCATCAATATGTAGAACAACTATATGAAATTTTTGTCATATGGACTTTTTTTTTATATGTAAGATCTTCATATCTCTTAAAAATGTGGTCTATTTAAATTAATATACTATGGTTTT
This sequence comes from Larix kaempferi, assembly GCA_027924585.1. Taxonomy (NCBI): domain Eukaryota; kingdom Viridiplantae; phylum Streptophyta; class Pinopsida; order Pinales; family Pinaceae; genus Larix; species Larix kaempferi. The sequence goes on along the minus strand of BSBM01001484.1, from coordinate 4,192,842 downwards.
TTTCTACAGAAAAAAGAAAAGAAAAGAAAAAAAAAGTTGTAGATTTGTAAGAAACATCCTTAGAAAGGGGTGTTTGGACTTTTATGTAAACACCTAATTGATAGGTTACCTAGATTATGGATTGCTTCATTATATATAAAAAGGAACAGATTAATAAACAAATTAACAATAATGGGCACAAATTAGAAGTATTGCCTTGCAATTTGTTGGTGTGTCATTAATGTAAATAGTAGGTTAAATAGATGGATTATTTACACATTGATTAGAGCATAGTGATGATGTTGTTGCCTAGGCATATATGTGTAATTTGGAATTTTTCAAGCTAGGAAGGATGTAAGGAAATCTTTGAAATGCACAACGTAGCAAAAAAATGGTTTAGACTCTGGGGTGGTTTTACATAGATCCCAAGAACATTATTGAATGGAAAGAAAACAAAAAAAAGTTAAAAACATAAATACATTGAAGTGTGTTGAGAAAGATGTCAACAATGTCCATGTGGCTACAATGAGCAAGCATGCAACTCTTGTTTTTGGATACCATTTGGAAATACATCTCTGTTTATGCTTCAAAATTTGTAAAGGATGTTGCGTGCAATGATTATACTCAAATGTGAGGATGAGGAAAATAAACTGTTTGAAATAGGGTCTCAATGACTCAAACTCTTCTAGAGAAACTATTCTCCATGCCCACTAAAAAACTCTTCAAGAGGTATGGTTGTGTGTCAAATTCAAGGATGATTTTGAATCCAAGTCATAGGGTCTAGTTAGTATTAAATCCTTGTTGGTTCTAGATGTGATAGGAATATTGATTAAATGGCTCTTTGGTGGAAAATAAGCAAATTAAACTTCAATATTTTCTCAAACAATGTTACATACATAATAAAGAAATGTAAGGAGATAAAGAAAACCGTGATCCATTTTTCCATTGTTGGTTGGGTTGTAAAATTCACAAATTAATGTAGAAAATCAATGAGAAGCATGGTACCAGTGATAAATATCTCATGTTTGCTTGAAATGAATGCTCGTGAACCTGAATCTTTAGAGGTTGAGAGGGAAAATTTAGTGCTCATCTTCTTAAGAATGCAGACATGCATATCATCACTGATAAGATGTAGGAAAATGTACTTAGATTCATTGTTGTTGTGAGCATGGGATGTAGAAAAAACTCCTATGCTCCAAAATGTTTTTAACCCCCAAAATGTCATATTTATCATTTCATGTATTGGGTTTTGTTGGTACAATGTATAAATTGCAAGTTAAATCTTTGTTGGTTGAGATGGATAGGAAGATACACATCGATGATCATCGGGAACTAATCGTTAGCAAGGTAAGCATTGAGGATATTAGATATTGCATTTATAAATGACCATAGCTATGATCTTTTTTCATTTCAATCATTTCCCAAGAGGAAACTACCTTTTCATGGTTTGTGTACATGTTGACTATTGGTAGGTATGATGATGTTGGAGGATCCATTGGTGGATGGGCCATGAGGACAAGGATACAAGGGTAGCCGAGACTTGTTTCTCAAAACATATGATGAAGGATTTTAAGTGATGTTGCCCCTTTAAAAGAGCAACTTAGATGTAATAAATCTACTTGTTGGAAAGTTGACCAAAACTGTAATTGATGCACCATTTAAGTTTTGACTAGATAACCTTTGAACTTTTGGTGGTAAATTTTTTTTTTAATAATTCCTTCATTAGATGGTTATATAATTTGAAGTGCTACCTTTTTTTTTAACGTTTGATTCATACTTCATCAAACACTCAAAAATAGATTCCTATGAGGTTGGCAAGTTTTTTTACAATTTTTAGTAGTTAATTATTCCTTTTCCTTTTGATACAACATCTCCTTCCAGTGATTATTATGCAGAGACACCAACCATTTCAAAAGCATACCCTCTTCATAACATTCTTGTTGAGCAACCTTCAACAAGAATGTTGAAGACAAACACCAATTGTATTGAGATGTAAAATTGGAATATCTCTAATGTTAGATTGTCACAGATTAATTTGTTTTGAGATTAATTCACCCAATGATGATATATCTTACCATCCTCTCAATTTATTTTGAAGCCTTGTTGTCCTCCCCTTTTTTGTATGCAATTTTATATGATGTTTTTATGCAGTCCCTTTAGTTTAAAATTTGTTGTTATAAGCGTAAATCCTCAGTTTGGTTCAATTTTTTTTGTTTGCTATTGGATATGCTATTTGGTAACTATACAAGATTTTCATAGAACGTCCCCTGTTTTGTTAATGTTTTAAGTCTGATAGGTCTCTGTTCCGAGCTATTGGGGCTTTGTAAACGATCGTTGGCAGGATCGGTTTCATCATAGATGTAGCCACCAACTGGTCTTAGTTTCAATGTTTGTATCAGGCTCAGTCTCGGCCTCAAGTTGAGCAATATGTCGTCTCACAATGTCATAATTTTGATACAAAACCTACTGTAACCCAAAGCAATGTATGCTTTGATTCATAAAAATGAATAACAAATGTTGAGTTTTTTCTATAAAAAAATTCTTACCATCCTCTAAACAAGTGGATTTTAAATTGTCATGATTCTTCCATGTTTAAGAATCCTTCAAACGAGAAAAAATCAGGGGTTGTGTTTAAAGAAAGCTTTACAAACAAGGGTTGTGTTTAAAGCAAACTTTACAAAACAAAACAATGTGTTCATAATTTAACATTTGGGTCCGACTACAACCATTGCAATGCGTTGTCTAATCCGAGATTGAGGTAAAATATTGCAAACAGCAATTTTACAATACCGATTTTGAGTTTTAGAATTCCTTTAAGGAGGTATAAAGTTCATAGTGTCAAGGTATCCTCAATATTAATGATAAGGAATCTTTAAATGTAATGGGGGGCGTATGGTGGATTTTTTTGACAATTATGTGCATCACATAGTTGACATATCATGTAGATAATCATTAAGCTTGGAATCAAGAATAAGACTGACATACATCATTGGTTTGGGGCTTTATGTGTAATCATCATTACCACCATGTAATTGACATAAATGTCAACACTTTGGGCTTTATTACATGAGACAATTGTGTTTGAAAAGACAATTCATATAGTTGAAGGGCCATCATGGTGACGAAATCTAGTGGAATGTGAAAAGTAACAAGATTGATATTAATTTTATTAATATATAAGGTTAAAATTTATATGATTAAATTTTTTAATTGCGTTATATTTCATCAATATTCATTATTTTTTTAATAATAATAATAATAATAATATATTTCGACAGAAGGACAGCTGAAGGAAGCTGGGGTTTAGTGGCGGCCAGGGCTCCGTCCCTGGTCGCCAGACTCCCCTGGAATGTGAAAAGTAACAAGATTGATATTAATTTTATTAATATATAAGGTAAAAATTTACATGATTAAATTTTTTAATTGCGTTATATTTCATCAATATTCATTATTTTTTTAATAATAATAATAATAATATATTTCGAGAGAAGGAGAGCTGAAGGAAGCTAGGGTTTAGTGGCGGCCAGGGCTCCGTCCCTGGTCGCCAGACTCCCCTGAAGCTCACTGCAATGGTCGACGGTGGGTAGATCCTCATACGACTGGAGGGCCGGATCTTTGCGGCAAATTGGGGTTTCTTTGGCTGATTCTTCATCAGGGGTTTGCTTGCTGGCTGTTTTTGCCAGTTTGGGAGGTCTACCGTGTCTGCTGCTCTGTCCACAGACATGGGTCTTCTGCTTACTCTGATGGGGGTTTCGGTTTGGATGGATCTTTATCTTCTGTGGAGAGTCTGCTGCAATGTGAGCTGTGAAGGGTCAAAGCTTCTTGTTCTTGGGTGGCTATGGTGGATTTGAGCGGGTTTCTTCTAGATGCATCTGTTCTTCTCTCTGGGTTTCTTTTTTGGTCAAGCTCTTTATAAGCTGTTGTTTCTGCTTATATGATGGGACAGAAATATGTGAAAATGTAGGGATCCTTGTTGATTCTACTACATGTGCAATATGTAATTTTAATCATCTTTTTGAAATAAAATTACGGACTTTTTCCAAGAAAAAAAAAAAATAATAATATATTTCATCAATATTCATTATTTTAAAAATATTTTATTAATAATAATAATAATAATAAAATATGAGTTGGTAGATGATAATAATAATAATAATAATAATAATCGTCATTATTTTAAGAATATTTTATTATTATTATTATTATTAATAATAATAAAATATGAGTTGGTAGATGATGATGATGATCATAATAATAATAATAATAATAATAATAATAATAATAATAATAATAATAATAATAATAGATATTAATTTTATTAATATATAAGGTTAAAATTTACATGATTAAATTTTTTAATTGTGTTATATTTCATCAATATTTATTATTTTAAGAATATTTTATTATTATTATTATTAGTAATAATAGTAATAATAATAAAATATGAGTTGGTAGATGATGATGATGATGATAATAATAATAATAATAATAATAATAATAATAATTATTATTATTATTATTATTATTATTATTATTATTATTATTTGAAAAAAAAGCGTAATTTTATTTCATCTTGCGAGTACAAAATTACATTGGATCTTCTTCACTCATGAAGAGTGTATATGCTGCTAAGCAGTACCAAAAAAATAGGAAGTATGCTACGAGCTTTTCAGCTTTTTACATCAAATAACCATATACTAAGGCACCGTAGAAAAAACTACAACTAAAAACCTAAATCCGGACAGCCATGAATGGCACACAAATAAGAAATAAAACCTGTAGAAGAAAGTCGTTGATAAAAGAAGAATGAAACAGGGAAAAGAAAAATGGTTTCCAGAAACCTTGAGAAACTAACAGAGCCACTAGAATCTGCATGGAAAAAACCCTAGACCACCGAATGGAAGGCCCTCCTCGACAACCAATAGATGTTGCACCCTAACATGGACAACCGCCACCGTGAAAGGCAAGAATCTGCCAAAAAACAAACTCCTGCCCTCCTCGACAATCCAGGAGCAAGCCCTCCCCAACAACCCACCGATGCTGCACCCCAACATGGACGCAACCGCCTTCACGCGCAGCCACCTCTGCCAATAGTGCCAAAACGCCCACCACTCGACAATCCAGGGGAAAGGAGACCCCAATGCACAGCATCCACAGCGGATCCGCCGTCAACAGAGAAGGGACTGGAACCCGATGTTCTACAGTCTTCTGATGCTGCCGCCGTCATCTGGACATAGTGCCTTCATGCGCAGCCACCTCTGTCAATAGTGCCAAAACGCCCACCACTCGACGATCCAGGGGAAAGGAGACCCCAACGCACAGCGTCCACAACGGATCCGCCGTCAACAGAGAAGGGACTGGAACTCGATGTTCGACATTCTTCTGATGCTTCCGTCGTCATCCGGCCATAGTCGCACAACCCTGGATCTGCTACCCTCTACAGAGACCACCGCCGCCGCCACTGGGAAGCAAAGGAACCCACTACCCAATGGGTCGCCGCGCCAAAGCGCCGTCAACGATCCAAAGTGGAAAGAAAAAACCTTCAGTCAGCTAGAACAGGAAGCAAACTTGAAGGAGGAGGAGTACGGCGGCCATGAAAGGATCCATGGCCGCCAAAAACTTCTTCAGATGTCGACTACCAAAACCCTAGATGCAGAGCCTTCGCCCGCTCAAAATTTCTAAGTCCACTTGGCTCAATAATATTACTAATACTAATAATACTAATACTAATACTAATAATACTAATAATAATAATACTAATAATAATAATAATAATAATAGTAGTAGTAGTAATAGAATTTGAGTTGGTAGATAATATTTTAAAGGTTGTAGATTAAGGGTTAGTATTTTTTTTTAACATTTTATCATATAATTGTTAATCTTAAATTTAATTTGAAATTTAGGAGTGATAGGTGTGGGAGGATTATCCCGATCCTAAAGGAAAATAAGAATTTTTATTTGCCTAAGATTTAGGTGAGGTCACGAGTAATCAAGTAAGGTCTCTAACTTTACTTTAAGGTTTATAGATTATAAAATAGAAACTAATTAGTCAAATCCCAATGATTGGATATTCCTCGGTGATCAACCAACATATTCATTAATAATTGATCCCTCACGAGGCTTCAATGAGTTGTCTAGTGACCAGAGCTCAAAGGTTAACAAAAGGTTTTGAAATTAGTGAATTTCACCATGTTTTAAGATATCACATTGTTGCACCAGACGAGGAAGCAAATGCAATGGTTAGTTTGTCTCTAGGACTATTAAGAAAAAATGGGGGGAGTTGCATTATTCATCATCTCCCATGAACCAATTGAAAAATATCAAGCTTAAATCGATGATTAATAACATTTTGGACAAGTGGAAAGCATTTTCAAAGGAGTGTACATGTCATTTAATAGGTCTTAACTCCCCTGTTCTGTCACACATTACACATGCGCTATTTGACATATACTATGTAGGGGTGGGATGCTCACCCCCATGTCGTATTATGTGATGACTATGCTAGATGTTAATTGCAGATTTAGCTCATGTCATCTTGGTCATTTGGCACTTGAGGTTTGAAGCACTTTGGAGGACATATGGTAACTCTCATCTCTTTGTTTCAAAAAGGTGATTGGTGTTTCCATTTCTAATTACACTCGCAATTCATTGTACTCTAATAAGAGGCAACATTTGTATTGGTATTAGTCTCCAGATTTGGTGAATTGGAGGGAAGGTGATCAAGGAAATATGGTAGATTTTCATGGAAGGCTTAGAATGTCATGCCATATGTGAAAACCCATAGTTGCACATGGGCATATGAAGGTGTTAAAGGCACATTGAGGAACCATAGGTATATTTATCATTGTAGGCTAGGAAATGGGAAGGACGAAGGAAATATTGAGAGAGGAGGACTACGTTAGAAGCTCAGACAACGCAAAGGCAACCTAATGGCATCAATCTTCAACTAGACCTAGTTAATAATCAATAGACGCAAAGTTAAAACAACCTAGAAAACAACATTCAAAGGACTAAATATATAATAGATAAGTTGGACATGTGGGTGAGGATTGAAAAATTAGAAGAGTAAAAGATGGATAAAGAGGATAATCAATTAGTGGCTCCTCCTTCCATCTCTATTGTCTCTTTAGAGTGGACAATCTAATAGAAAGGAAATAATCTATAGTGAAATAGAGGTTAACTGAAGCAAAAAAACAATCTTCAAGTATCTAGTCTTCCAAGGTTCATATCAATATGAAAGCTTGCTATGGATATGATCTTAATTAGTCTTTGGTTCTTGTCATGTTTTAGAAATTTGTATTTTTGTTGGATCAATATATATGGCATTACACTTGTCTATTAGATAGAGATAATTATAGAACTTCAAATCTAAAACACATCGTAGATAGTAATGTTGAAAGTTTGATTAATTATTGAATATTTGTTTACTATAAACTTTCTTATGTTTTGTATTATTTTACTAGATAATTTGACCATAATATTATTTTATTATAAATACAATTATTTCTATTTAATAAACCATAAATTAATGAACTTTCTTATGTTTTATATTATTTTATTAGATAATTTAACCATAATATTATTTTATTATAAATATAATTGTTTCTATTTAATAAACCATAAATTAATGAACTTTCTTATGTTTTGTATTATTTTACTTGATAATTTGACCATAATATTATTTTATTATAAGTATAATTGTTTCTATTTAATAAACCATAAATTAATATATTGTGCATGATAATCAAACTAAGGTGATATAAGAATTATAAAGGGTCGTAATTCAATAGGGAAAGGATGAATTGCAATCATAAAAATAACAAGTGCCATATGTCAGTGGCCTAATATAAGACAATAAAACATGGTAAGTTATGGGTATTATTGACAAATTATATAGTTGCAAAACCTTTATACCGTTTATTAATTCTATGGTCCAAGAATGTGGTTATATTGAGAATTTCAATTTACTTAAAATTGATTTTATTTTAAAAATGTTTGAAATAAGATTAAAATTAAAAGTGTGAAAATAGTTTTATAATAACAATAGTATTATTGACATTTCTAGCGAATATCAAAGTAAAAAAAATAGTTACAAAGAGGTTGAATTTCTAATTTGCATCAACATATAATTTAGTTACAAATAAATATGTGGTTGGAATCATATTAAATTAAATATTCTTTGGAATGTCATTTCTATATATTTGAATATGATGGAAATTGTAGTGTAGTGAGTCCAAAATGTTCTTTGTGAGTGGATTTTTTTAGTTTTATAATGATGATGTTTGCCATCTCCGAGGATCAATAAGATCTATAAAATCAATAAGATCTATCGAACAAATAAATGGAATCATATCATATTAATTTTTTTTATAATGTTTTTTTTTTTTTGTGTTGAACATGATGGAAATTATAATGTAGCGAGACAATATGTTTTTTATGAGCAAAATTATTAATTCTATATAAAAAGATTAAACATAATAGCATAAATATTATTTGTTAATTAACTTTTACTTTTAACTTTATTCCATTACACAGTGTTTACTTATTTGTTTTCCTTGGAAAAAGCATAATTTTTGTTTTGTAAAAAAAATACATTATATAGAATACATGTACCATGTATTTTTTAACACTGAGTTTGAGACTGGGGATCACAAAGGAGAGTTGCCAAAATGTTCATCATAAAACTGTCTTTGAATCAATTATACATAAATTGTGTTTGCATAAGTTCAAAAGAGAGAAACTGATAATGTATTCCAACATATCATTCTTTGTACACATTATGAGTAATTCCCTATGCATTATCCTAAAACAAAAATAAACCAAAAACTAATATGTGGCTCGGGCCCCACTTTAAAAATGGGCATCGGGAGGCCCCAACGCCTCCATGAAAGGCATGTGATAGAACCCGAAAAATTCTCGATTGTGGAACTTAGAAATCAGCCATTGCCCAAGATCCAACTGAATGCCTTCTTTAGATAACTAACTTGCCTGCTTCCGAATTGCACTCCCTGTAGACATGGTAGCAAATGCAAACATCAAAATAATCCATGATGCGACGGACTTCTTCAAAAAGAACAAGTAAGAGCATATTGTGACATAGTTAAGCACGATTTACTTAGTTTATAACATTCATAGAATCACCAAAAATTCAAATGGAAGTACAACCTTTTTCCCAACAAAAAAGTAAGTGTTTACCTATTTTTTAATCTTTTATTTTATGATAAAAAATTAAGAAACAAAACTAACTCTACATATATTTTACATATAAAAGATATCTCAAAGATTTTTTTTTGGTAATAGAAATTGAGAGCTTTAGTATTAAAATATAAAAAGATGTGCTTGAGTTGTATAGCATGCAGTATCAAAATTACATAGATATTTCAAAAGATCTCTTAGGAATGCCAAATTCATCCTAAACACTACAACCCAAGTATTCCTAATTTTAACCACTTAACGTATATTCTTTTTAATTATATAATTGCACAAATTTCCCTCCTATCAAAATTACAAAACATGCCATGTAAGAACTTAGCCAATATATATATAACCATGCCCACTTTGGACTTGTATATCTTCATCATTTTCCTTTCGTGGCCTAGACTTGGCTTGATTGGCTTCTTCCTTTTCCTCTCTAGAATCTATTGCACTATGATGTCCTCCTTGCCATCTTCCATCACTGAGCCAACTGAGACATACGATTTATCTATCATGTATTGTGAACTACAAGCAAATCCTAGGATGATATTATAGTGCATTTCAACATCAACAATCAAATTTTCCAATATTCTATTATCTTCTATTACTAGCCTCCATTTCCCTTTCTATGCCAACAATTATGTTCTCATGAGTGTCAGTATGGTTCCCAATACTCTTATTTAGATGTGAAATTCCTTCTTGAATGGAATTCAACTCCTTGTCCAAATCTCTGATTTTTTGTTTGATCCTCACATCTCAAAAAGTACATCTACCCCTATGCACATGCTTTGCCATAATTGAATACTAGGTAAAGGGAAGAAGAAACCCTACCCATTTTTCCACCTTGAGGAAACCTTCCTTGTCTTTGCAACCGTAATCATTATTAAAATAGAACCAAATGTGACCTCAAGAGAAAGAGGAAATATATTCAAGGAGAATAGAGCAATAATCCCCTTTATACCTCAAATTCGAACAAAGCTTGCTTAATTCACTAAGCAGAACAAATCTAGATTAGACGCCAACCATGCTTGCAACAATTTCCTACATCCTAGAAATAGATGTTATGCCACTTGTGCGTAACAAATAGGAATTCAAATGTAATAATAATAATAATAATAATATTGTTAGGTTAATGAAAAGTCAAGGGCACGCACCCCTTTGCCTCGTGACCAATCAATGTGTATAAGTACACTGTCACAAGGCTTGTTGTAATTCATTCATTATTAATTATAATTTTATATATTCAATCTAATGCATAATACTTTGGTGTTTATAGTGCTTCCTCTACATTGGTATCAAAGCCAAATTCCTTTCCAATTCCAGGCGAAATCCGCCAATTAAACATATTTCCATACAACCATCAATTGTTGTTCCACCATCCATACACATTACAAATCAATACACACAACAATAAACTTTGTATAAACATTAATTTGCAGTATATTTGTACCGCATATCTGCCATTAGTGAAGTCACCATACAACTTGTACAATCTGAAGACAATAGTTAAAATGTCAATTAAATGGTTGTACACAGCCACTGTAGTACACCCTGTTCATATAACCACTAATTTTCTTCTATTTGTCCAACCATCGACTTGAAAAACCAGTACACTACCATACCATCCACCAACTTCCAATCGTACCGTCACAGTACAATTTCAATTCTATTGTACACTCCATACAATAATCCATAAATTGTACACTGTTGTTAATGTCCATCATTTTTGTATGTTTTGTACTCTCTCGCACATTTCCGTACACCTACAACATCTGCAGACTTCCATTTGTACCACACGCAGAAGATTTCGTCTATGCCTTGTCTCCATATTCAACTACCTTTCTGTTGTAGGTTGCATGCCACTGTACGACTTATAATATTTTTTTTTAAAGGGGCCTCTTGAAGGGGTACATGTCCTTGAATTTTCATTAACCTAACTATATTATTATTATTATTATTGTTATTGATATTATTAGTATTGCATTTGTATTTATATTTGCTACACTATGACACAAATATCCATCATTTCAAACTTAATGCTCCCACAATGAATCCATGGTTGTATGAATGCAAGGGGTATGGGGAAGATCCAAGCCATAGCCACCTCGATTCTCATCCTTATACACTTGGAATTCAAATAAACTTGCATTCTTATTGCAAAGGTTAATGCCATGGGATTGGACTAATGATGGGGGTACTTCATTTTTTAATCAATGTTCCTTCACTTAGGTTCATCACTACATTTAACATCACATCTACTTCAGAGTTACAGAATTAGAGAACATGATGGAAGAGATATCATTGAATTTTGAAGCAATTCTTTTGGTCCATGCTATATATTTAGAAATGGTAGAGAGATATCCCAACTCTCATATTCTAATTTGGTATATGACTATAGCTGAGTCACTAAGAACTACTACACTTCTTGCCTTCATGTCTTGCAATATAATCAAACCTTGATAAATGACCAAAGTTTTCGCTTGGTTGTTTGTTGTCTTCCCCGATCCCCAAACATAGGCCAATTCTTGCTATCTTGCTATCCATAGGGGTTATAATTAAATCCCAACACTTTCCATCCTTGGGGTTCCTTTAGATGCCACATCAAGGAAGAGTATATGATTTTTTGGGAAGTTTCCCACTTTTACAACTCTATTGGATCCATTTGAATCTTCCAATATTTATTTTCTTTGGTCTCTTTTAATATTATCTTGGGCTGAAGGGTACCCTTGACTATGATATCCTTCTTCTAGTTCCTCTCTTTAGTTTCAAACATAAAAATCTCCAAATATTTTCTCCCTCTGCTCAAAATTACTTTCTTAAGGAGGCCTTATGCTTATGCCCCTACCTACTTGGGAGTCGTCTATTCTACTCTAAAAATGTTTTAGTTCCTTGCAAGTCGAATATTCTAGCACAAGTACTCGAGAATTTCCATCCATGTTCTCTTAAACAAAGGATTTTGATGGAAATATCTCTGATATTTGGATTTCCAATTGGCTAACATTTCCTTCCAAGCTTGAATCATGGTAGGGTGATTGCAAGAGTCCAATTTCAACCAAAGAGAGTCCATAATCATTGAGAAAAGGTTCATTCAAGGAAAATATGTGGTGACAATTCCTTGGTATCTTGACATTGAGGGCATCACGTGGGTCCATATATCCCTCGCTTACAGATATTTTTTGCAGCCAACAATTTTCCCTATACGAAAACCCAACAAAAAATACTAACTTTTGGAATCCCATCAGTGTTCCATATAGATGACCCAGACAACTATTGGAGAGTATTGAGTTGCATATTATAGCCCAATTTAATTGAGTATAATTCAACTTTTTCTCTCCATGCTCGATTGTCTTTGATCAATATATTAAGAGGTGTCATTTCATACAAAAGGGTGAACATACTATGAACAACACCTGTTAAATGGGCTAGTGGATTTAGTTCTTTCCACATTTTTCAATTTCCTAAACCTAGTTTCCAACAGATAAATCATATAAAGTGAATATGTCGTCACTGAAGACCCATTCGTTTACACTAAGGAGCTCTAGATGAGAGGATAATGGTAATTTTACTAAGATTTTGTTTATCCATATATTTATTTTTTCCCATTGTTAGGGACAAATAAAATATTGTCTTTGATTAATAGGCTGCCACCTTGCATAGATTCCATATGGAGGATCCTCTTATCCTCTAATGGAAGTGATCCAAATATCACTTTCTTTTCGCTTCAAAATATTTCTTATAATTTCAATTTTCCACCACTCCTTGCCCTTAACTAATCTCCATAGAATCACCTCCCCCATATACAAGTTCATTAGATTTGGGTCTTTGATCCTCATTCCCCCATTATTATGAAAATTTCATACTATCTCCCACTTAACCAAATGGAATTTTATTTCATCCATTTTCCCTTCTTGCCACAAAAACTTGTGTATGTCCCTAATCATTTGAGTCATTATGCCTGCTAGAGCTAACATAATGGACCCCAATAAATTAGAAGTGCAGTAACAACATATTTTATTAGAATTAATCATTGGTTAGATTGATCCATTATGTCCCTCAATGCTACATCTTATTTATAATATTCTACATAATATGCATCCAATGAGAAGTTTTGAGACATCCTCGAGAGGCGGACATGCCCAAAATTTGAAAGGAATCCAATCTCTCATATATGATAAGTCAAGGATTTCATTCAACAATAGAGGAGGGGTATTCCAATGTTATATATGGCTCTTACTTTTCTTGATTTTTCCACCTAATGTTTGCATAAAATGATCTAGGATTTGCTTAAATCTCTCTTCTATTATGGTTGAGGCTCCACCTATGAGCATACTATCATATACAAATTGAGAGTGATTTATTTCCTTAACTCCTCAAGCTATTGTAATTCCTTCTAGGTTTTCCACTTGCTCCCCCACCCCCCCCTCTCTCCTCCATCCTTTTACTTAGGGAGTCAACCATCAAGACAATTAAAATTGGCGATAAAGGACACCCTTGATGGATCCCTCTAGAGATTTGAAAGAATTTTGTGAGCCTTCCATTAACCAGAAGGGTGATCCAAGGAATTTTGATGTAGGAACTTATCCATCCTATGAAATGATGATCCGAAATGATGATCCGTAAAACCAAATTTGGATAGAATAATGGTAGACCCCATCAAAAGCCTTTTCTAACTATAGTTTTATGATCACAACTCTTTGTTCCCTTTGCCAACTAGAATGCATAACCTATTGAACTAGTGGAATGTTCTTAAATAATTTGCTTATTCTCCATAAATTCCCCTTGGTTTCCTAATGCAATATTCATAAGGATTTTGTTAATTGTAAAGTCTCCCCCCCCTCCCCCCTTACTGCTGATAAGATTTTGTGTTGACTTCTATTGGAGTTTTGGTTTAGGACTTACGCCAAACAATTTGTTGACAGTGACTGATACCACTTTGATGATCCCCACTAATATGCTGATATGAGTTTGATCTTACTGTTGATATTTCTATACTTTTTTATTTAATACTTTTGTTAAATAGTTTGTTGACAATTTCCTAGTTATCACTTTATGGTGTGCTTCAAATGTAATCTAATTTTTTTTGTTAGTTTTATTTGTGTTTACCATATACGTTTCACATCTCACACATGAGGATTCTCAACATTATGAAATACACCAAATACTACACCTTTATTTACATTCAATATCACAAACTACTCGTAAGAGATGAATGTGTATTTAAAACAATTGCTACAACACTCAAATAAGGCCAAATAATTCATCTTTACAATAGTAACTTCAAACTTGGGCTAACTGTAGATGGTAGGCTCCGTTGACCTTTAGAATAGCCCCTTTTTATGACCACAATTTGGTTTGTTAGCAGTCCCTTCGATAAACTAATAAAGACAGCCCCTTTGTGTGGGGAAAACCCCCCTTCTTAGGCCCCACAACTTCACTGAATGGTTGTGTAGACAATTAGTAACATATAGAGATACTCCATCTTATAGAGTAATGATTATTCCAAATAAAGTAGGTTTTTCAAGAAATTAGATTGTCGATGTACTAGATGAGGAGGAAATGACCATTAACACAAAGGGAGCTCTCGTAGAAATGGAAGTACAAGATACAACATAGGAGCACCAAACTAGGTAATTGGATGTTGGTACTAATTTCCAATAGGAAGAACATATCCATGTAAAATTGGATGAACATAACAAATTTTAGAGAAAACCAACATAAATGCTCTAACAAAAAATTATGCTACTACAATATAATAATGCAAACCAACTTTTTTACCTAACTCAAAAAGAATAAAGACTCAATTAGATTTCACAAGTCGATGAGAAAGTGGATCAACATTTTTCTGTGTCTCACCAAGCACAAGATCAAATTCAATAGCTAAGGATAGTGGCCCAAGAAAGATACATGATTCTTCATAAATTGAAAGCACTTGTTGGCATTGATTGGGTTGTCGTCTAGGAAACAAAGCCACAAGTATGACATTGCTGACTTCTTGTTGTAACAATAATTGTATGCTTCACTGAGGAATAAAGAGCAGTTGCATGCCTCATTCGAGGGAGGGACACATAGTTGACACTAATTGGGTTGTTGTCTAGGAAACAAAGCCACATGTATGAAATTTATGATTTCTTGTTGTGATAGTCATTTTGTGATTCACAATGGAATAAAAATCAATTGCATGCCTCATGCAAGGGAGGGACAAATAATTATGCAAAATGGTCAAATTTGAAGTTCAATAATGCTTAATTATCCCATTGTCCATGGTTTTTATGATTATATTCTACAATAAAATTTGATTTGTGACACATTCATTACAAAACACTTAAGTGTCACAAGCAAGAGAAAGTGGCATGATAACACCTAGCATTGTAGAGTTCTATAGGCTAAGAAGGAGCTATATGTTTTTTGCTCTTCTTTTTAGCACTGAGGATTGTATATTTTTTTATCAGCAATGAATAAAAAAATAGGCTAAGAAGGTATTTTGTTGGATTGCATCAATGTTCCACACTACAAACTTATGTACTTAAATATGGTTGGTTGCATTCATATTCTTCATGTGGCTAACATAGTTTACTGAGAAGGTGCTTATCATTGATGTTTGGCACTTACATATTTAACATTGGAGTATCATCCAAACTCTCTACAATGAGGTGAAATGTTAGTTTTTCAACATTTAATTCAATCTGATCTAGGATCGTAACTAAGAGAACAACATGTACAGCATATCAAACACAAGAGACAAGAGACACAAAGCATTTCACCGAGGAAAACCAAGAAGGTGAAAAAGCCCACAACAAAACCT
Organism: Larix kaempferi; assembly: GCA_027924585.1. NCBI lineage: Eukaryota > Viridiplantae > Streptophyta > Pinopsida > Pinales > Pinaceae > Larix > Larix kaempferi. The sequence continues at coordinate 4,176,866 of BSBM01001484.1, read as the reverse complement.
CGAAAAAGTATCCCAGGACTTTTACGAGCACATAGCTCAACCCATCGGATCTCCTAGGATCTTTTACATGTGACCACCACAAAACCTCGAAAGAGCATCCGAGCTCAAACTATTGGATCTCCCAGGATCTTTTACATGTGGTCAGGCAAAACCTTAAAAGAGTGTCTTGCAACCTGCAAGATCTCTAAAGAGAATCCCAGGACTTTTACGAGCACACAATTCAACCTATCAGATCTCCAGGACTGATTACATGCCTCCTGTAGCAAAACCTCGAAAGAGCATCCGAGATCAAACTATTGGATCTGCCAAGATCTTTTCTATGCTACCTGTAGAAAAACCTTGAAGGTATCCGAGCTCAGACTATCGGATCTCCCAAGATATTTTCTATGCTACCTGCACAATCTGTCCACGACCAACCTATACAAAACCTCGAAAGAGTATTCGAGCTCAAACTATCAGATCTCCCATGATCTTTTCTATGCTACATGCACAATCTGTCCATGGCCAACCTGTAGCAAAACCTCAAAAGAGTATATGAGCTCAGACTATCATATCTCCCAGGATCTTTTCTATGCTACCTACACAATCTATCCACGGCCAACCTGTAGCAAAACCTCGAAAGAGTATCCGAGCTCAGACTATCAGATCTCCCATGATCTTTTCTATGCTACCTGCGCAATCTATCCATGGCCACGGAGTATCATCCTGATACTCATGATCATACTGATCATCATCATATAGTACATCATCCTGATGCACATCATCATCACATGATTACCCTGATCATGTACACAGCATCATCATGATGCATAGCATCTGGAGCATCATCTTGATGCTCATCACACATGATCATCCTGATCATCATCACAGCATCGTCCTAATGCCTATCATCTGGAGCATCATCCTGATGCTAATCACACATGATCATCCTAATCATCATACATAGCAGTAACCAGAGCATCATCCTGATGCTCATCACATAGCACTTACATCCACAGCCATGGAAAGGATGCGCCTACCACCATGCTTGGCATGGCTCCTGCAAATGTGTCCCATCACTTCTTCCTCGAAGTATCTTCTATCTGAAGAACACCAAGCCTCTCTCTGAAGTACTCGAACTTCACTCTGGCTAGTGGTTTGGTCAACACATCTGCAATTTGCTCATCTGTCGCAACATACTGAAGCTTCACTGCTCCTCTCTGCACCATATCCCTTATATAGTGATATTTGATCTCGATGTGCTTTGACTTGTCATGGAACACCGGGTTCTCTAACAACTTCACACAACTCTGGTTGTCACAATAGATGCATGTAGCATCCAACTAGAGATCAAATAAATCAGACAGTAGCTTCCTTAGCCATATTGCCTCATAACTAGCCGAACAAGCTTCGACATACTCTGCCTTAGCTGTACTCAGTGCTACGCAGGATTGCTTCCTGCTAAACCAAGAGATCACACCTAATCCCATACTAAAGCAACACCCCGAAGTGCTCTTCCTATCTGCAGCACTTCCTACCCAATCTGAATCAACATAACCCTCTAGGTTAAACTTTTGATTTACATTATACTTGAGCCCATAATCAACCGTACCCTTCAGGTACCTCAGAATATGCTTTGCAGTAAAGAAAATTTCTGGTCTTGTGTTCGTCAGGTACATCAAGGACCCAATCATCTAACGATACATCATGGCATCAACCGACTCTGACGAAGCATCACTCAATAGCTTCAGGTTCGATGCCATAGGTGTGGTCATGGCTTTGTAGTCCATCATCTCGAACCACTTCAGGATCTCTACTGCATACTTCCCTTGTCCAAGGAAGATTCCATCTGCACTCTACCACACCTCCATACCTAGAAGGTAATGCATGATATCCAAGTCCTTCTTCTTGAACTCGGCAGCAAGCTTCCTCTTCGTGTCAGCAATCAACCTATCCTCACCTGTCACAAATGGGTTATCCACATACAATAGGAGTATCACTGGATTGCCTTCCTCAACCTTGTAGTAAAGGTTGGAATCCGCTTTAATTTTGGTCAAGCCCAAACTGGACAGGAAGCTTTCTATCCTGCCATACCATGTCCTGGGTGCTTGCTTCAAGCCATACAAGAATTTCTTCAATCTGTACACATATGACTCCCTGTCATGCGTCTCAAAACCGAGGGGTTGCTCCACATACACTTCCTCTTTGACTACACCATTCAAGAAGGTTGTCTTGACATCCATCTTCCACTTCATTACTGCATCCAGAGCAAGTATTGTTTTGATGGAAGTGTATTTGGCTACAGGTGCAAAAGTTTCTTCATAATATATCCCTTCTTTCTGGGAGAAGCCACGAGCCACAAACCTTGCCTTGTATTTCTCTATGCTGCCATCTGCAGCATGCTTGATCTTATCGATCTACTTGGAAGTCACAACAGACTTCCCTTCTGGTCTTGGGACCACATCCCAAACATCATTCTTCATGATCGACTGGTACTCCTCGATCATGGCATCCTTCCATTACTATATCCCAGATCCTGGGAACTTCATATTATTCAATAGGTAGTTTTCTTGAGATTCGTCGCTGGAACAAATGTCGTTGTCCTTCTTTTGTAGGTGATTATGCACAATCTTTCCTACAAGTCAAATTCAATTGCATGATTAGAAACTTCTCATAGTTTTCAGAACAAATTCTTACACATAAAAATATATGTCATACAATCATGTAATTATCTTAGCCAGTGCTTCAATACAACATTTATCCATATCCCGTAACTTTCTAAATGCCTTCCATCTCTACCAGAACATTGTTAAGAGTGTGCACATCTCCCAACATGTCAGCAAAGAGGTTTCATTCTAGATAAGTAGCAATGGAATGTTGTACAGTACCATAGGCCACTTACCCATTACTTGCATATTAGTAGTATCTTGTTCATTAATGCAACTTTTCTATTATGCATAATATACATCCTAAATCTAGGAACATAAGCATGTACATGACTGGACAACATTATTTAAGTAATCAAATATATAATAAATTACAATTCAAATACTTATCTTTGTTTAGTTGTTGGATGGACTCCCTCTCAATCTTTGCTTCCTTGCAAGCACTACTGGAGTGTGCTTCCTCTTGATCTTTGCTTCCTTGCAGGAACAACTGGAGTGTTTTCCCTCTTGATCTTTGCTTCCTTTATGATATCATCGTGATTATATGTCTTTGAACTCCTATCCATCCTGGATCACTATGCATGCTTAAGTGTGCATTAGTGTCATCATTGTGTCATCCTCAAGATCTCATACATAATCATACATGCATTAGTATAATCTCCATACTTTCAAAACATTATGATTCTAAATAATCTTAAACATGTATGGTCATGATCATTTCATACACAGGTAATTTATCACAAGCGTTAGTATTCAAGGTTTTAGGGAGGACTTCTTTTACTCATGCATATTCTTATTTGACCATAAGACTCTTCTAGTTTGTCATATCATTAATCAAACTAAGAAGCATAATATGCATAAGCCCATGATTTCCCAAATTTATAACTTCATGAATTATCAATCATACCAAGTATACTTATATAAGATCCTAACACAAGGTAGGATTTTGACTTGATATAGGAAAACATACCTGGATTATCATGCTTGGCTAGCATACCCAAACAATGTCTTATTTGTTCTCTTAGAGACCTTATGCTAGCAACCTGCATATCTCATAAGTTAATAATTGTAGAACCAAGTTATACATACCTCGTAAGTAGAGATTCTATGTGATCCATGACTATGGATGAGTCTTTGTCTTCATGTCACCATGGTCATATGTTCTTGATCTAGAACTTGATTTGTCTTTTTTGATGTACCCTTCATGTTAGTGGACAACATCATCCTCATACAACACCACAGTGTATTAGTACAATCATAAGTGTCATAACCCTAATCAGTGAATGTATTCTATCATTCACATGCATTCATACTTTTACTAGGGTGATAATACAAGTCTAAAATTAATCAAGATTGTACTAACCTCAATAATATGAAGACAAACATATCATAAACTTAATCATGAACAAATTTCAAAACATACCTACATTTCCTCAATTCATACCTGTTGGGATTGCTTGTAGTCTTCTTATGTAAGGCCTTAGCCTCATCTCCCTCTGGAACTGGAATCTCTTCACTCATGTAGGTGTCCAATTCATCCTCTTCTAGGATTAACCCAATCCACTTTGATTTGATGAAGCTGGATCTAGAGCTAGCTAGGGTTTGACAGAGAAACCCTAAAAATCCAAACTTTGAATTTCAAACTTCTGATTGCATGAAAAGATGCACCTTGTTGATTTGATCAAGCTGGCATACTTCAATTTTGAAATCTCCAAAATTTGACCCCTCAAAATTGACTTTGAAAGTTTTGGATCTGCAGCTTCTGTCAAATTCTGGTTTTCTGGTCAAAATCTCGAACTAGGGTTTGATAGATTCTAGGGTTCTACCCAACCAAAAAATTCGATCTTAGTCTCTAAAATTTCTATTTTCTGAGGAGCATCCAGTCGTGGTCTCATATTCAAGAAATTCCAACTTTCTCTGAAACCCTAATTTCCCGCAACAATGACAAACCAAAAATGAAAGTGCTCAGAGTCCAATTCTGTTTGGACAGAAATATATGTCATATTGTTTCTGATGTATCTCTAAAATTTTGGATCCTCAAGGTCTGAAACTTCGGCTTGTGGTAGAATGACCTGTCATCTTTCCAACTCCACATATCTGAGCTCAAATGGATTCTCTAAGAGAGAGATATGTCAAGTGTCACTACGTGACCTATTTATGGGATGAAAGAATATAACAAACTTGTACGGCGTGCCACATGTCACTGTTTCAACTTCATCCTCTGAAACCCGGACATGTGAAACTACAATCCGTTCCCTAACTGTCTTTTACGGAATTCCATTTGGAGCTTCCTAGCCCGATATATGACCTTTTTTCCTAGGTCACCTGTTTAGGACTGCTTTCTAGAAGAGGCAGAAACCCTAACTTGTATGGATCATATCTCACAAAGTACAACGAATCAGAGGTTGTCCTTCAGATACAAGGTACATGGCCATTTCGTCTTCGACTTGTAAAATTTTCAGATCCTGAACCTTCGCCAAAACTGAGTTATAGTGAAAGTTCCATGATGACTGTTTTTTGCTATACCAAGCCCTAGCTTCCAATTTGCAACAAGTGTCATAAATGCCATACAATGCCTTCCTTTAGGCTAGCTTTGATACCATGTTAGTTTTTCAACATTTAATTCAATCTGATCTAGGATCTTAACTGAGAGAACATGTACAGCATATCAAACACAAGAGACAAGAGACACAAATCATTTCACCAGGGAAAACCAAGAGGGTGAAAAACCCCGCAACTTCCTCAAAGATAGAATGAGCATCATTACAAAGATCACAAAGATCAAACCCCACAACAAGAGATATTCTCCTAGTAGCAACTCCTCCTCCACTTGTGCGCACTCCTCCTCTCTCTCACTAATGCGAAGTGAGTGAGTGTGTGAATGTGTTAAATGAGGATCACACATCCTCTATTTATACTATACTTCACTTGACTTTTAACTCTAACTAGGTTGGCCCCAACTTAGGAGAGTCTAATAACCCATTACCTCTTGTCACTGGGTCGACCCCACTAGGGTGGTCTAATAACCCTTTAACCCACATGACTCATACAGGGCCGACCCCACCAAGGTGGTCTAATAACCCATCAAATATAAGTTACGACATTTACAATATAACTTGTGACACTTGCAAGTACAAATGACGACACTTCCAATCAAAGGAATAATACATATTCGTTGGGGGTACAATAAAGTACAAATGTAATACATACAATATACAAGTGAATATCTTCTGAAGTTACAAATACATCAACATGAAACTCAGATAGGAAGGAAAAAATTTTGAACTTCTTTAAAAGAACAAGGGTATCATTGATCTTTGGCAGATAATCTTTAACGTTGGAATATCATCCAACCTTTGTAAAATGAATACGCTTGAGGAGAAACTCAAAGGGGAAGGAGAATTTTTGAACTTCTTTAAAAGAACACGGCCCTTGAGAAGATGGCATGTTTCAAACTGAAACCTTGTTACAAAGACACAACATCATATGCACATGTAAGTCTTCTCTAATGACATGCTCAACTCACTAGGAGTCATTATCTCACTATGTACTAACAAAATATCTTGTGCACCTCTAATCACCTTCAAGGACACCATCACTCATGTAATCAATTCCAACATCATTGTCGACATATGTATTGTATGATAATATCATTTGGCTCATAATCTCCTTTCATTATGTAGAACAAAGCACATTTAAGTATTTTTCAATGACATACTCTCCTCACTAGGAGTTATCATCTCAATTCAGACTAGCAAAATATCTTGTGCACCAAGAATTACCTTCAAGGGCACTATCACTAATGTATTCACTTCCAACACCATTGTTGACATGTGTTGTATGATAATCTTCTTTGGGTTGTAACCTCCTTTCATGACATATAATAGATCACAATGGCGATACCCATAAATAAATTGTTTTATCTCTAGAACCTACATCTTTAACACTAGAGTATCATCCAAGCTCTCCACAATGAGTACTCTAGAGGGAACATGAAGGGGAAGATTAAATTTTTGAACAACTTTAAAAGAAGCCTTAAGAAAAGGGCATGTCTCAAACTAAAACCCCACCACAAGGATGTGGCATCAAATGCACACTAAAGTCATTATGAATGACATACCTCCTCATTAGGAGTCGACATCTCACTACCTACAAGCAAAACATCTTGTCCACTAAGAATCACCTTCAAGGGTACCATCATTGACATTGCACTTCCAACACCATTGTCGACATGTGTTACATGATAATATCCTTTGGTTTATAATCAACTTTCATTATGTAGAATATACCTTGACACCATGAATGTTAGAACCCCTAAAAGGAATTCTAAAATTGCCTACTAGAAAAGAGAAATCATCAGTGATCGACAAGAATCTTCTCCTTGATTTACATTCATTTTAAAGTCACAATGGAGTCTCGAGAATTCACCAACAAAGTGAGAGTCCTCCCTGTAGGGTACCTCACAAATATTTGACACCTTGTCACCAAGCCAAAAACTTGTTGAGGGTTTTTATCAAACAATGCATGACCACATTTCTCTAGCAAGCAAATTAACAACCCTCCTAAGAGTATTTGGACACCATATTTCCCTCCTCCAAGGAATGAGGGAAACAACTTCCTTGATGAATTCATAACAAATGATTTGTTTAGTCTATTGAATAACATGCTGCAAAATTCCCAATTGTTGTTATAGCAAACAAATAATGACCTCTAAATCATATAGAACCTTGCAAATGGAGTGGTTGTAAACCAACACCACTGTGACCATGAAGATGATTAGCCTTTTAAATCCCGTGGGTGTTGAAACCAAAATCACCATCTTAAGCCTTCTCACACAACCAATTACATGAGGTTATATAGGAATTCTCATGGAAACCACACTCATTATTCAAAGTTGAGAATACAAGGAGCAACTTAGACATACTCTAGCCACTAAGAATTGCCCTCAACGAGAACCTCATCAACATATGGACTTCCAACACCACCATCACCATATTTGTTATGTAATAATCTCCTTTCAATCATCATCACCTTTCATTGTGTAGAATATACCTTGTCACTCTTTTAGAACTCCTAAGAGGAATTCTAAAACTCAAAAAATGTACAAAATAGAACCACATTCTGAGAATGACATTTGCAATATGATGTCAAAGCAAAGCTTGCTTTCAAGGATTTAACTTTATTGCCCCCTTTCATGCATCAAAGTTATCATAAGTAATTACATAAAGGCTCATATATCAATTGCTTTCATTGCCCCATTCCTTACAACTAACAAAAAGTCCATTCCATCCAAAAATGACTTCACTCCCCAAAACAAAATTACCCCTATAGGAATCAAGCTCTTTAGCTTCAATGTATTCACCCATGATATGGTCATGCCCAAGAAAGTGGTTCTCTTTTAGGTATTTTCTTCTGAATTTGAAGAAGCCCTACCTATTATACATTATATCATGCATTGAAATTGGTTTGAACAAAAGTCTTTTTGAAAACTTCATCTTATATTGTAATGATTGCAACTAACCTTATTGTGGTGCTTTTTTTTCCTTGGAAAATATATCATAAATTTATATTAATAAAATCACATTTGCCGAGACCGAAAGGCATTTCTTTATATATGAGGTCATTTATTATGTCCTATCTTGTGAGGACAGATACAACTTCAGAAAAATAATTCAAATTTGTCCATAAAAAGCAGCCCTTTTGCATCAAAAGACAAAAATGACAAAAAAGGAGTCATTGCCAGCTTTCATTTGCACATCCATATAAACATTTACAGACTTTTCTCATCTTGTAGCAACCAACATAGTGTGCTATATGGTAGCAAAAAATAAATCTTCTTTGCAAGATAGGGCCTCTCTGAGATAGATTATCTATTGCCTACCTGGGTATGGTCCTTGGTCGAGCTCCACCAATTGGTCCCAAGAAAACTCCCATCTGTGCCAGATACCAAAACTTGTAGTGAGTCCATCCTTAGAGAGTCAATTAGCCTCCAAGTTCCTCTCTCTATAAATATGTTGGAAAGTGATCTGTTGAAAAGAAGCAAGTACAAGCGTGATCTCTTCATAAAGTGATCTGAGAAAAATATTATTGGGGGGTCTTTTGTTCTTGAACCAATATATGACCAATTGAGAATCTCCCAAAACTTGTAGCTTTTGTACTCCTTTTGATTCTACAAGCACCAAAAGAATCTTTAGAGCATATAATTTTGCCATATTGTTTGTACAAGGACAAAGGCCTGCTTTGAATTTTGCTCACTACATATCATTCAAATAGAGGACAACTCCCGCTCCCCCAATTTTTGGCATTCCTTGTGATGCCCCAGTGAAGTAGGCCCAAGCATAAGATTTGTCTATAATTTCTACTTGAATCCACCTTTGGGTGGTGTCATCATTCACTTGAGGAAATTTTTTGTGGATGGCAACTTCCTTAGTTGTAAAAATAGGAGGGATGTGTTTGTCTTCAAATACCACATTGTTCCAGGTCAATAAGACCCCCCAAATCATTAAAACAAGTAGAGCAAAAAAACAATGAAAGCTATATTTTGAGACTATGATAGAAGAGCCTCATCAATATCATTTCCAGAGCATATAAATTGCATGCCTAAAATTTGGGAAGCGTGATCAAATACTTGAACCACATAAGAGCATTTGATAAACAAATGTTCCACATTCTCAAAGATAGCTTTGTATAGTGGATATCTGTTAGGCCCATCCCATAATTTGTTTTGAAAATGATCCCATGTAGGAATTTTCCTATTCAATGCCATCCATAAAAATAAAATAAAAATGTTTTTTAATGGGCATTGAAGCTTCCATATAAATTTATACCATTAGAAGATCTCATTATGATTATCCTCTTCTCTTAGCACTTTGTATCCCAACTTTGGGAAGTATTTTCCTCCTGCAATGTTCCTAGTCCAAATGAGCTCATCTTCCTTTTTAGAAAATCTAGAATGGCTATTTTAAAGATATATATATATATATATATATATATATCATAGGTCCAGCTCTACATCCTTAAAACCAAAGTGTTCACTAGGGAGCCATGCCTATCTAAGAAAAGTGGTGTGTCTAGGATTCCCTAACTAAGCTAGATGAATATATCCTTGATCCCTTAACTCTTGAACCATAACCACTAAGATAATATAATTCCCCTCACATCCAACCCTAATTGTGGTGCTATGAGCATATTGCTTTCTTTTTTTAAGTTTATTTTGTGCATAGTCCTTCTTTGTGATAGTCCCCAACCACTTCACATATGAATGTTAAAGTTGTCTCCCATATCACATTTTAAAAATTCCCTTAATAAAATATTCTATCACATTGGGTGGAACTAATCTCGCATCACATTGATTCAAGACCATCTAAAATCTCACATATAAAGGTTAAGGCTTTCTCCCCACACCACTTTTTAAGAAGCGGATATATAAAAAATCCAGTGGTAGAAACACTCTAAAATCACCACTGGGTGGAACTAATCTCACATCACATTGATTCTAGTCAATCTAGCTCTAAATTTGCTCTATGATCTCACAAATAAAGGTTAAAGCTTTCTCCCCACACTTTTGGGTGAAACTAATCTCACATCACGTTGATTCTAGCCAATTTAGCTATAGATTTATTCCATGAATCTCATAAATAAAGGTTAAATCTTTTTCCCAACATCACTTTTTAAGAAGAGGATAGAAACTAAAAATTCTCTCCATGGAAATACTCTGAGATCACCATTAGGCAAAACTAATCTCATTGATTCTAACCAAATCTAGTTGTAGATTTGCTCTATGAATCTCACAAATGAAGGTTAAGGCTTTCTCCCCCACACCACTTTTTAAGAAGAGGATAGAAACCAAAAATTCCCTGGGTGGAAATCTTATAAGATCACCACTGGGTAGAACTAATCTCACGTCACACTAATTCTAGCCAATCTAGCTGTAGATTTGCTCTAGTTCCACATCCACATCTCGATAGCATTACTCTTTTATGTTTCATGAAATTTGATTACTTTTTTAAATTAAAAAACATTGTAAAACTAATTCCAATTTTAACAATTTTAAAATTGTCTTTTTGACAAGCCGAAGGTTAAAGCTTTCCCCGCATCACATTTAAGAAGAGGATAGAAACGCAAAATTACCTAGGTGGAAATACTCCAAGATCACCATTAGCGGGAACTAAACTCACATCACACTAATTCAAGATAATCTAGAATCTAACATATGAAGGTTAAAGCTTTCTCCCACACCATTTTTTAAGAGGATCAAAACTACAAATTCCCTTCGTCGAAATCTTCTAAGGTCACTATTAGGTGGAACTAATCTCACATCACACTTATTCTAGCCAATCTAGCTTTAAATTTGCTAGTTCCACATCTCAATAACATTTTTCTCTTTTACTTTTAGAAAATTTTGATTTTTTTTCAAATAAAAATTATTATAAAATAAATTCCAATTTTCAAATATCTTTTTGAGAATATTGATTAATATGCTCAATTAATAAAGCATTTTTCAATTATACTAAGTATAATTTTTTTTTATTTGATAATATGTATTTTCCCATGCAAATTTTAAAAGAGAAAAAGAATAAACACCTCCACAAATTGAGCAATCAAATTGTTGCAAAACAGTTTTCTATTCCATGAACAATAATGTGATTTCTAAATAAGATTATTCCATGAACAATAATGTGATTTCTAAATAAGATTGTAACCTTAAAGTTAACACATGTTTAAATATAACACTTTAAAATTAAATCCACAAATTGAGCAATTAAATTGTTGCAAAACAGTCCTCTATTCCATAAACAATAATGTGACGTCTAGATAAGATTGTAACCTTAAAGTTAACAAATGTTTAAATAAAACACTTTAAATTTAAATCAATATTATTATTGACAACGAATAATCTACACCAAATGCATGGCAATCCAGTCCTCGACAACAATGAACAGTAATTATATTATTCATGTATGCTCCGACAACCAGTAGTCGGATCTATCGATGGGGTTTGAATTGAAAGCATTCCAAATGGAATGTAGTAAATCTATGTGAATTAGCCAAAAAGTAGTCATATCAGAGGTCAAACGAAGCGAATCGACCAATAGTACCATCTTTGTAAGCTTCATGTTCAAAAAGCATTCGATAAAATAAAATTCTAAAGAATAAAGAAGAATTGCAACTAGTAGTCCTAGTGTGTATGGTCAAAGGATTCAAAAAACGATTTGTTGCGTGTGAACAAGTAGTCCTAAAGCATTCCCAAAAAACGATTTGTTGCCCACTAAGTGAATCAACAAATACTTTCTAAATAGTTCTATGTATTCTTTGAGTTCAAAGCAAAACAGACTATATGTGGTCAAACCAAGCAAATCGACATGTAGCCCTATTCTATGTATGCTTTCAGTTCAAAGCTTTCTAAAGAAGAAATTTGTTGTGGGGTTAAATAGTTGTATGTATTATTTGAGTTCAAAGTCAAACAGACTGTGTGGTCAAACCAAGCAAATCGACATGTAGTTTTATCTATGTATGTTTTCAGTTCAAAGCTTTCTAAAAAAGAAATTTGTTGCAGGGCTAAATAGTTCTATGTATTCTTTGAGTTCAAAGCAAAACAGACTATGTGTGGTCTAACCAAGCAAATAGACATGTAGTCCTATCTATGTATTGTTTTTACTTCAAAGCTTTCTAAAGAAGAACTTTTTTGTGGGGCTAAATAGTTCTATGTATTCTTTGAGTTCAAAGCAAAACAGACTATGTGTGGTCAAACCAAGCAAATCGACAAGTAGTCCTATCTATGTATGCTTTCAGTTCAAAGCTTTCTAAAGAAGAAATTTGTTGTGGGGCTAAATAATTCTATGTATTCTTTGAGTTCAAAGCAAAACAGACTATATGTGGTCAAACCAAGGAAATCGATATGTAATCCTATCTATGTATGCTTTCAGTTCAAAGCTTTCTAAAGAAGAAAATTGTTGTGGGGCTAAGTGAATTGCCAATACATAGTACTATCTAGGAATTTGAGTTCAAAGCACTAAAAATAGGGAAAGATTTTTGCGAATCTATAAATATTATAAGCAGCACCAAACTTATCATTATATTATAAATATTATAAACTTAAATATAAAGGTTATGTGCAAGTTAAACCCATCCGCTGAACACATTACTCGAGGTGGATAACCCACTCAAAAGGATATAATGGCGTAGCAGATCAAACTACCCTTTTACAGGATTAGACTCCATCCTGATCGACCTACTTTATCACTTAATTAAACCCTCTTCAAACTTAGTGCCATTCTTGCACATTAACATCACTGTTTAAAAAACAATCCACATACTGTCAAAATCATCCGGGAATTGCGTTGTCTGACCCTACAAACAGTTATTACATTACACGGCATAATGTGAAGGGTCCAAACTGAGACCATACATATGCTCTTTATTAGGAAGGGTCCAAACTGAGACCATACATATGCTCTTTATTAGGAAGGATTAGCTTCCAACCTGATCAACCTGCTTTATCACTTTATAATAATGGGTAATGATGCAAAGTATAAACAATGGGTCCAAGTTGATTAATTCATAATTATGAACTATATGTATTAACTGAGTTGCACATTAACTAGTAAGCCTCATTGTATCACTTTATAATGGCGGGAAAAAGAACAATGCAAAAGCTTTCAGATACTGTACAACAACAATTGCGCTGTTTAACCTTGAAAACATTATTACATTAAAATGCATAACGTGAATGGTCTAGACTCTACAATTTTACCCAGTGAACTATTAATAAATATATGTTATGATGATAAAGTACCAATTCTTCCTTGCTGTGAATGAGCTAAAATAATAACAAACATTTATTACATTAAAAGGCATAATGTGAAGGGTTCAAGCCACTGTATACCCCAACAATTGCGTTGTCTAACCTTGAAAACATTCATTACAGTACAGGCCATAATGTAAATGGTCCAAGCTGTACAATTTTAACTGATTAGGTATTAATCAATATACATGGTTACAAGTACCATTCTTTGCTGTGAATGATATAAAATATGGCGTTTAACATAAAACTTCTTTAAAATGTTTGCAGAGATCGTCGGCTCCATAAAATAATTCATTAAAATGCTTTTAGAGATCATAAGCTCCGTAAAATATTTCAATAAATGTATAGTTTGTTCCTTTCTTTATTTCCGTGAAAGTACTTACAAATTTGATATTAACGCTGTAGATTGGCGGCATATGAATTGTGGCATCACAAGTCTAGATGTATATTGGCGTTATTCACGGCAAACCAAGAGTGGGGACCATTTAAGGTATAAACTGTAAGATACGAACCGTGCTCTACGGACAAAATTTCCCAGAAACATGACAAGTGTCAAAATAAAATGTAGGGGACCATTTTTAATAAGTCCGTAATTATAGCTTTAGAAAAAGAAAGCACAGTAGGGGACCATTCCAACTCACGATATCATTGTTGTCCACAAAATGCTGTTAGGTGATGTTACCAATTCAACGAAACTTTTCGACGAGAGGCAACAATTTGCAAGCCTCAAGACGTATTTGTACCAGAAAAACCTCTATAGAAGCCATAGAATGCGGGTGTTAGTTTGATTCTATGTGCACCAAGTACGCAATTGCAGAAGCTTATCGATCAAAGATAATACTTTTACTTTGGGACCACTTTTGCTGTCTCTATTTTACAGAAAATATACGGTCGAGACAAGATTACAAAATCACCTCAAAGATTGCGGATCCAATGGAAGGATGTCAAAACTCTCCCAGTCACGTCGACTACTGTCATACGATACAAGGTTTTAAGGTTTACACCTATATTACGTGATCCTAAAAAGTTATTTAATAAAATTACTGTGATAAATCAAGGGAACTTCATCTCTTCAAAACATTAACTAAAACTATAAAATGCATAATAATGAATAACCTGAACTAAGCTAATAACAAGCGAGCTTATGAAAAAGAAGAGTGGAAAAAAGCAACATAAACAAATTGATAAAAGTGATAATCCAGCTTTTTGGAATGTGGGATCATATCCAATCAAGTTCTTTTACAGTGTTTAATAAGCACCCAGCAGCTTGCTGCTGTGAGATGCTAAACCATTGGATTAACAATTGAATCAGATCCAACGGGTTAGCAGCAGCATTAAATACTGCACTGCAGGATGCTTATTAAACACCTTTTTTAACCCTTTCTTGAGAACAACTATACTCTTGTAAATAGCCTATAAAGCAGGAGACAGAAACAAAATATGGTACACCTCAAAACCCACTAGGCAAGGTTATAATATCTAAGTACTTAGTTGAAAGCAAAATGATGTGCTATGATAAACACATAAAAAAATAATATTACATAACTTTCACAAACTAGAAGAAAACAAAGTGCAAAACTTCTTGAAACTTAACAACCTATAACATGAAAAACAATCAATAACACAACTAAGATACAGCTCACACTTGTGGAGATGTGGGAAGAGAATATGGGAAAGGCCCAAGGAATCTTGGGAGGAAAGGTTATGGAAAGAAAGGTTATGTCAAATATGTATATTACTTGCAAATCAAGCAAGGTCAAATCTTAATATTAAAAACTAAGAGTCAAGATTTAGTAAAAGGTACAACAATGAAATGGCATACACAATGTAAAATTTGTTGTCATTTATGGTCATTCAAAATCATAAATTGTTTGATCAAATATATTTATATTGTGCAAAGCTCCATTTCAAAAGGAGGATCTACTCAAGATGAATGATATTGTACAAAGCTCCATTTCAAAAGGAGGATCTGCTCAAGATGAATGATATTGTACAAAGCTCCATTTCAAAGGAGGATCTACCCAAAATGAATGATATTTTGTACACATCTCCTTTTGGAGAATATGGCAATTGTCATATAAAATAAAAAAATATGGATCTACCCAAAATGAATGATCTTGTACAAATCTCCTTTTGCAGAAATGGCAATTGTCATATAAAATAAAATAAAAATTCCAATAATAGGAAGCCTTAGAGCAAATTTGGTACACACCTATTCCCAATCCAAACAAACAATAAAGTAGAATATGGCAATTGTCATATAAAAAAAATCCAATAATAGGAAGCCTTAGCAAATTTGGTATACACCTCTTCCCAATCCAAACAAGCAATGAAGTAGCTTGCATGATGACGTTTGGTGTTTTGGTCTAAGCCAACCTAGATTTTTTAATTAATAATAAAAGGGAGCTTTAATTTGAAACAAGAGCTTCCCCGCATAGTTTAGATTTTAAAATGACACATTCGAGAAAGAACATCTATGTGTCGTTTTGCTAACAAGCCATATTAGAAAAAATTCTATACAAATTCAGTTTGATCCTACATGGATTCATACATAGGAGAGTTAACCTTCTAGCAAGAAAGCCTTTAATACTATGTGACTGCAACTTCGTTGATTCATTTACAATGATTGTTGTTTATGGTGGTTTGCCTAATGCAAAGGGCTAGATTGTTGTTTATGGTTGTTTGCCAAAGGCAAAAGGCTATTTGTTAAGAAAAGATGAAATGCTTAGACTTCAATATTCATTTGTTTTTATAATAGACCGAATGCTCTACCTCATTATTGAGGTGAGAGAGTTTCCCTTTATGAACTAATAATATAAAAACAAACCCTCGAAGAAACAACGGCCAACTAAAAAGGTTGTCCTTGGAATACTATTATACAACCAACAACGATACACGAAGGAGCAACTTAAAAGGTGGTTCTTGGACACCTATTATACACAACAAACAACGATGTCATATATTGACAAAGAAGTAATTCCTATGAGAAACATCCCAATGGTCAATGGTCACAAGAAAGGTTGTGCACTAGCATTAAAATTATATGACAGCCAGACGACCAACACAAAATACAAACAGTATTCTTCATGAGCAGGGCATTGCCGAACATTTTACTTTTTCCCATGTAAAATAGCCATATTACAACGAGCTAAAATATCTCAAGAGCTTCAGGTTTCGAGAGACAAAATGGAACTCAACCCTTTAATAATAGATACATACTTTCTTCCATTGCCCAAACATAATAGGAGAACTAAAGGTTCCACTAAAATTAGTCCGTCTCTGCAAAACTAGCTAGACATTTTTACTGCAACACTTCCATGGCGGCTACCTCCCCTATACATATATAATCAACTACCTAGCTACATAAAAAGAAGGATATCATAATCTGAATACTATAATACACTCCACCCATTGAACCATTGTACCAGTTGCACCGCCTACAATCACACAAAATTTATATGTATTTTTAAGTATATATATCCAAACTAATCTCCCAACCAACCTGCAGTTCAGAGGTACTGTTGATGAATCCGTGATCGATTCTCCTCCCACCACAACTTTGCCTGCGCCTCCCCAAATTGTTCGCGGCTGCACCACAACAATATGATATATACAGAGACGAACAGGCAAGGATAGTACAAATCCAGTTGTATAGTTTGGAAGGTTATTATGAAATGTACCTGAACCTGACGCGCCTTAACTCCCTGGAACCGCTGGGCGTAGACCTGATCGTAATGAACACCCCTGGCTCGTCCTCCACCACCCATTCCATCTCTTGATCGCTTGCATTGCTCGCTGTAACGGACACGTCATCAGATCGATCCGCGTCTCGGGAAGAACTGGACGATGTCTCCGCCTTGGCACTCGTGCTCGACAAATTGGGCGTCGCCGCTAAACTGCCACTGTGGTGCTCCATGGAGTCCGACGAAGAATAACCTACGCCCGGCGCGCATTGGCGGTAGAAGTTCCGGGGAAGCCGCTCGTTGTGCAGCGGCGGCGTCACGGGACTGTCCTGGGTCGATTCCTTCGCAAATCTCTGCAGCAGGGGTGAGTAAGGGGAGGGTTTGAGCGTTCCAAGTTCGAATCTCGTAAAGATAAAGATTTAATTCACAATGCGTAGGGTTTAGTACCTCTTCCTCTTCTGTTCTTACAGGAAGAGATACGGCCTGGCGATTGAACCTCTGGACGTTGTAGAGCTCTAGGACCTTGTCGTAGTTGTCCGTCCACCAGCGCTGTGCTTGCCATTTGTTGAACATTTCCCGACTTCATACACAAATGAAATAAATTCAAAGATTATTACGAAAAGTTTGGACTCTTTCTAGCATAAAACAAAAAGAGCAATGAAAATAACAACAGGGAAAATACATGAATGCAGAGTATCATTTGGATTCCTTTCACCTGAAGCGGATGCGTTTGAGGTCGTTTCCGCCTTCTGGCAAGGAGAGGAAAGTGATCAGAACCCCAGGCTCAACCTGCGCAATCCATTCCTTGGATTCTTCTTCTTCCTCTACGAAGACGACGTCGCGACTGCTGCTCGCCAGACGCCCCGCTGCAGGAGATTCCAACTTCGGCGTCCCTTCCCTGCTTGACGCTACTCTTAAGTCGTCCCCGAGGCCGTGATCTTTGCTGCAACTGCCGGACAAGTTCCAGGCAGGAGTCGAACTTGAGCTTCCCCAACGGTAACCATAATGCGTCCCTTCCGTTGCTTCGTCAGGCTCGAGGGAATGCTGCGGCGCGCCTTTCCGATACACGCTCGACGTCGCGCATGGCCGGCAGTGCCTGTACGCTCCTGAGAACTTCAAGGCCATATCTTTGATCTGTTCACAAACAAAAAAAATCGTAAAAGATTTTTCAAAACGAACCAGATTTCGATGCTTTGAAAACATAAATACTAAGCCATATTCAAATTTAACCATGAATCTTCCCATCTTTCAAAATTTTAAATATTAACATACAAGATCGAAAATTTCGTTAAAGAATCTCCAACCTTAGCAAGGTTGTCATCGCTTAAAAATATTAAATATTAAAACATATTCAATTTACCAATAAATCTTCCGATCTTTCAGAATTTTAAATATTAAAACCTTAGCAAATTTAAGGAAAACGATCCCTATCTTCTAAAGCTTCAAAACTACAAAGATTTAGAGATTTTATAATAATTTAACTCTGTTTCGGCTCTCAAACTTCCAGTTTTTCGAATTTAAGGATAAATCTTCTCATCATCTAAAGCTTTCAAAATTCAAAGAATAATTTATCTGTGTTTCGGCTCTCAATCAAACATAACTAAAAGGCGATTCAGATATCTCACAGATTTCAAAGTATTTTATCTATTTTACAAGGCGAAAAAAACACTGGACTCTGAGAGGGCAATACCTGAGCAGTGAGATGCTTGATAGCCTCTTTTGAAGCCGGAGACCTAGGCGTAACTGCGCCATCGATCTCAGTTTCACGAAGAGACTCGTCCAGCCGTTTGTTGCATGCAATACAGGTCAACATTACTATTAAAACTGAAAGAAATAAAATTTGACAATATTAATAGTTTCTGTCGATAGAACTGACAGACGACTCAATCAGCCACTTCTGCACCAAAGCGGACCTCAAGTCACTAGAAAAACCGGTCTTCCTTAGCCGATCAACGACGACAAAAGCTGTAAAGTGTATTCTTCCTCTTTTACTACTACTCTACTCCCTTAGCTTTAGCCGATTCCTTGTCGATCCGCCTCGGCAAACGTTTTCCCTTTAAAGCAAAAGAAAAAACACGGACATTTCGATTCTTCTTTTTCTTTCTTGCTCCTCTCGCAGACGGCATAAAGAAAAAACTGGCAGTCTTTGCCGTTCACATTAGATCAATCCAAGCAAGCAAAAGCACAAATGATGAATCCGTCAGAACACGCGATAAATTATTCCCGACGCCGTCAAACTCAACCCCACCACCTCCATGAAACCGTTCACCTGGACAGCAAATACAAACGGGCAATATCATCACAAGAAAAGAATAAGATCCCTAATCGAAGTATGACAGATTTCAGAACAAGCATATATTCTCACCATGAAATCTCCTCAAAGCTTTAAAAAAAATACGCTGCTTCAAATCTTTTCGGCTTGCGGTATTCCGGATTCTCCGTGCCCGTGGTGCTCTGGCCTCCTCCATTCCGTCCTGCCATGGCTGTATCCGTGTATCCGTATCGTCCAGTGTCTTGACGGCGAGTCTTCTGTCAATGGATGGCCCTCCAGACACAGCACGGCAGTGCAACTCATTATCAGTAGTTATCTTACAAATATTATTATAGCAATAATTATTGTGATGCCGGCGGGCCGCGTCTCATCTCATTGCAAAACTGGTAAAATCTTGGCGGTGAAGTTGGCATTTTCTTGCCCTCTCGAGATTTGCGATACAATGTTAACGAATTCCAACAAATATAATAACATTATTACGCCCCTATAATAATAAGGCCAATAGTAGGGCATCAATCTCTAGGTATTAGCATTAACTGTAGCACGGCATGCACCAACGACCACTCAAACAAATAAGGGACGCGTTCTTATTATAAGTATGATCCCAAAATCCAAATGTTGCTCTCTAGTGGAGTCTTGCAGTTGACTGAAAACAAGTGGAGCAAAGATGAGGACATTATTAACTTTAACAAATTTTTAATTGTATTTCAAATTGTGTGATTAAAGTGGGGTGTTGTTAACTTTACATAGAGGTTATTAATGATATAGTTGTTGTCTTGGACGTTTATATGAAAAGGTAAGGAGGATCGTTAGTTTTTTTTTTTCAAATGAAAAATATTATACTTTATCAAAGAAGTATAAAAGATTACATTTCATTTTTGGCTAAACCACCGGTTTAAGAAGATACCATCAATACTATACTTTATCAAAGAAGTATAAAAGATTACATTCCATTTTTGGCTAAACCACCAATTTAAGAAGATACCATCAGTTCAAACCTCGAAAATTGCCCATATCAAAGGGATGTGTCGTCTTAGATGTGTCATGTAGGACAGCAAACCTTGAAAATTGCCCATACCAAAGGGACGTGCCGCCCCAGATGTGTCATGTAGGATAGCAGCTAATGAATAGCCCAACTAGAAAGTGCAATCAAGATGCAAGATAAACCCAGGATATACCATTCCTCCAAATGTTGCTAGGATCGGGGATAAATAAATGTAGGAAAAAAAATTGAAGAGTGAAAATGGCAAAGAAGGCTGTCTTGTACAGAAAAATTCACCTCGATGACACTGCAAAAAAGAGGCGAAACAAGAGAGGAAATGACCAGTAAAATAAAGCCGCCCTGTACAAAGAAAGATCTACAAAAACTACACCGCCAAAAAGACAACACTAGAGAGGGAAGAGTTGTCAGAAAGCAGAGGTAGGCTAGGTTACACCGGCAGGTATCTCATAATAGATGTGCCCTTCAGTAGCCACAAGTCCGCGACGAGAAATTGTATCAGCAACTAAATTATGCTCCCGATTAATGTGAACTATATCAGTCTGAGTGCAAATGCCCAGGAGAAGTCTGGTCTGATCCATCCATGAGTTAAGGGCGAGTACATTGATAATGGCCACATTGTTGGCCCAATTCACAATGACCAGTGAATCCCCAGTCGCCTGCTCCAATAATATATTTGAGGAAGAAGAGAAAAATAGTACCAGCCATAAAGGCAGTAGCTCACCCTTAGTGTTTGTAGCACTGCCTCCACACATCCAAAGCCTAAACTGATCACCATTTTGTAATTCAATAAAGGCCCCCGCCCCACAGCGACTAGAAGAAATTAATGCAGCACCATCGAACCGTGCACGGTTTCTAGATCTAAGAAGATGAGGGGGCCAAGAGACACGATTACGATTACCAGCAACTTACTCGGACAAGAGCGCACGAATATGGCAAGCCACCCTGCTAGGCTTGGTATAAGATGTCAGGTTATTGTGGAGGATGGTCAGGTTATTGTGGAGGGTTGGATGGTGCTTTTTCATTATTCATTAGTAACATTTGTTTCTTTCTTTTTTTCTGAATTTTGATTCTTTTTGAATGGTTTTCATTGGGTTCATTGCTAATTCTTGGACTAAATCATATTTTGGAGAATTGTTATAGTTTATGGTAGCACTTACGATCCGTTTTTTACCATTGCTTTTAGTCTTTTTCCTAATGTAACTATATATGTTATTTTAATAAGTAATATAGCTTTTTTTTTATTTTTAAAAATGTGGTTTTTTATTAATATAAAAAAATAAATTTTAATATAAATTTTAAATGTATTTCAAAATCGCTAGATAAAAGTGGGGTGCTCTTAACTTTACATAGAGGTTATTAATGACATATGACTTTATAATATATTTAGTTATGTTGATTTAATTATAATATATATGACTTATTAATGATATCATTATTATTATTTGTATGTAGTGTTTGTATTTATATTTATGTTGTATTTATAGTTAAAATTATATATAAGTTATGGGTGATTTTGTTATAATAGATATGAAGGGTGTAATCTAAATATTCTATGTTTTTAAAAAAATTTAGCATATTTTCAGTCTTATTTTGCGGTTAAATTTTTTTAATAAATCTTAGAATCACATATATTAGCTATGAAAATTGCATAATTTCGGTATTAAGGGGTATTAAGAAGATATTCGAGGGTGTTGAATTTATTTATGGAATTAAAAAAATTTTAACATAAATTTTAATGACATATGACGTTTATAATTTATTTAGTTATGATGTAAATGCAAATTATGTTGATTTAATTATAATATACATGACTTATTAATGATATCATAATTATTATTTTTAAGTAGTGTTTGTATTTGTATTTATGTTACATTTATAGTTAAAATTACATATAAGTTATGGGTGATTTTGTTATAATAGATACGAAGGGTGTAATCTAAATATTCTATGTTCTTAAATTTTTTTAGCATATTTTTAGTCTTATTTTGTGGTTGGAATTTGGGTATCAAGGGGGTACTCGAGGGTGCTGAATTTATTTATGGATTCAAAAACACAATTTAAACACTTCCAAATTTGGATTTTACCCCCAAAAAAATATATCTGATTCCAACCAAAACCTATCACCATAAAGTCCAAAACATAGAATCCTATACAAAGTGTAAGTTTAGATTATTTTGGTAGAATAGATATCCATTTTTGTTGTTTATTAGAGAAAAGTATGTTATAGAATATTAAAAATTCAAAACATTGATTGTAATATTCTCAAAGTGCATTGGGATGTTAAAGAAGAGTAAAAATGTTTAAGAATTTAATTAGTATATTTGATCGTGTTGTGAATGGAGTAGGTTAAAGGTGGACAAACTCAACCATTTTTCTATTTAAAATCTCCCCTAAATTATGTAAGAATTTTGTTGGAAGTTATAGTTCCACTTCATTGATGGGTTGTGAATGGAGTAAGTTAAAAAGTGGACAAACTCAACCATTTTTCTATTGAAATTCTCCCCTAAATTATCTAAGAATTTTGTTGGAAGTTATAGTTCCACTTCATTGATGGGAATTTTGATCATGGACTTTACCCTTAGAGGTTTTAACTCATTTTAAAAAGGTCATTGACCAAATTTCAAAAAAATGAGTGGATCCAGATAAAACTTTGCCTTGCCATTAAAAAAAATAGATATACTTGAAAGGTTAAGTTTGTCCACCTTTAACTCACTCATGTTGTGAATTATCTCGGAGTAATTTAATCCATTAGCAAATAGACCCGTGTTTAAATAACTTTTACATTGAATGTAGCTAAACTTTCAAGCATAGTCAAAGTTTCATGCATTTTGAAAGTTTATCTCCAAAAGTTTTGTTTCATTCTAAACAAAGGAAGGCTAAACATTCTACAAATTTGATTTTTTTTGTCATTATGGTAATCTTACTATGCAATCTTTGCCAAAATGTAATTTTGGATTGATAAAACTATTATTTTAATACAAAATGGATTCAACACCTTCAAATATCCATATTTCAATTGTGTTGTGCAATGTTGACATTTAACATATGTCAATTCATTGATCCAAAATTATTCAGCCTAGATTTTGAGTTTAAGTAACTGATATCCCTTCATTTTATTGTGAATGGTCGGAAAAGAGCAAATTTATAAAACGTTTAGACTACGCAATTCTAAAGTGACCCATATGCTCAGACAA
The DNA here is from genome assembly GCA_027924585.1 of Larix kaempferi. NCBI lineage: Eukaryota > Viridiplantae > Streptophyta > Pinopsida > Pinales > Pinaceae > Larix > Larix kaempferi. Next base: position 4,153,265 of record BSBM01001484.1, on the reverse strand, counting down.
TCACTTAAAATTTTGGATCAATTAAAACTCTAATTTTCTTATGTCAACAAATTATGAAAAAGGAAGAAAAGATTACTAAATTCTGTTTTTCTTATATAATGAAGGAAAAGAAGATTGATATGTGATTAGACTACTCTATTATTCTCTCATGCATAATATTTGTGGACAGGGATGGTTTGTCCACATTAAAACCTTTGTACATTTAAAATTGAGTTTGTAATGCACATATTTAAGTTGATGTGACATCAACCTCAACTTCAAACACAAATGTCAGTGACAATTTTGGAACCATGTATTAATTCTTCCTTCTCTTTTTTAAAAGAAAAACTGAAAATGATGTAGGCATCTTGTATGCTAATCTTCCTAACTATTTTCTAAAAAAGACTTGAAAAAGACTTTTTAAGATTGAAATCAAGATAGCAATTAAGAAGTTCTTAAGGTAGCTTAGAAGGGTCAATAGTCTAAGTTATTGTTCATAGGATTTTGAAACAATAGTCTAAGTTATTGTTCATAAGATTTTCTTTTCAATAATGGATTGAATTTCTTTTCTTTAATAAGTTCTTAAGGTAGCTCAAGAGGATCAGCTATTGTTTATAAGATTTTCTTTTAATAATGAATCAAAACCCTAATTGAATTTCTTTGATAAGTTTTATATTTAGTATTGGATTTTCTTTTCAATTATGGATCAAAACCCTAATTGAATTTCTTTGATAAATTTTATATTTAGCATTGCTTGCAACTTTGTGGCCACTCACTACTAAAGATAGAGATTAATTATCAAGGAATGTTTCATTTATATTTGATCAAAATTGATAAAATATTATTTGGGGAATAATTGGTTATAATTTTCACCCTCTTCAATATGTCTTTCAACTTTACATATACTTGTTTTTAACAATATTGGGTAAAAACATTAGCACCATTCACTTCAATCACTTCTCTATGAAAAATCATAAGCAAAGATATATAGCTACCTAACCCAATTTTCACCAATTGAAGAAGTCTTTATTAAGGCCTTTAACATGACTTGACATAAATCTGAAAGCATAAAACAAATATTTTCTTAAAAAATTCTTAACCATTTTTTATAATCACTGAGTGGCTTTATGTAGTACCTTTATGACCTATGATAGTAGTAGTTTAAGTTTTTATATTCACTAAATCTTTTTACTTATTACTTTATGATTTATGATAGTGGTTTTGCTTGTGTTCGTGGTTGCCACCGTGTTGGCTCTCTCATCTTTTGTAGGAATACATAGAGAAGAATTCATTATTATTTTTAATTATATTAAAAGATTTTAATGATTTAATTCATCATATTTCGTTCAAATCGTATCTCAAAAATATGTTTATAGTCCGTGCGGGTAAAGCAAACAACTTCTAATTGATTAATCTTTGAATCATATATAGGTTAAAGAAAACTTTGTGTGGACCACTCTTTAATGAAATCATTTTTGTGGTTCTTAAGAAACTTTCATCATTTTCTCTCCTAATTTGTGGGAAAAAAATGAAGCTTTAGTTAAAGTTATGTCCTTCCACCTGAAGTCTTTGAACATAAGAGGAATTTGTTGTTGAGGCTGGGATTGCACTGAATAATTATCAATTATGGTAGAGGTTGTGATTTACTTTTAAATATTTATGGTTTTATGTATTTTTAGTAAGAAGAAAAAGTAAATTTTATTTAATCTCAAAGGAAATAAAAAAAAAACCTTTGAATGGGGTTGGGAAAAGGAGCAAACAACTAAGTTAAGGTCTTAGCTATTTACCAAGGGTTAAAAATCCTTGACTCGAGACGTATCAAACACCTCCTTGTTATAGGAGACTTTATTAGTCATCAAGTTTATGAATAACCTTGCCACTACATTAGAAGGCAAACTCGTCAGGTTCATACTCAGAATACAAAAGGAAGCAAGTAGGTTTGAAACAATAGAATATTTCCTTGTCCCAAGAGTGCATAATTGGCACACGGATAAGCTAGCAAATGGATGATCCCTAAGGATATAAAAAAAGGGTCTTATATATACCCTATACCTTAGCTTATTCATGAATGATCAATTAATGCATTGCATGCTCTCTAAATATCAAAGGTGGCAAGGCCTTTCATTTAGAGCCAAGAGCACATTCCCGAACTTCAATTGCACAATACCTCCACACACTTCATAGTTAATGTGGGAGTGACATTATCATTTGTGAATGGCATGGAGTTTTAATACATATGGGAGTAGGGAATGGATTATTGTTGAAATTTTAGGAATTTGTTGGTCATTTGGCAACCCTAGAGAGGTATTGTAGGTTGAATTGCAAGTGAACTCACCCAAACTCAATTCTTAGGTAAGTTACAGACCTTTTGAGAGCCCTCTCTTTGATATTCTTGATATCATTTTCATACTTTGTGATCATAGCCTTCTAGTTTGGGTAGAATTGATCCCTAGGAGAATAGTAGGTTGGGTTGCTAGTTTTATGCTTATAGGTGGTAATTGTAATCATGTCTTTAATTTTAACCTCTCTGGCGACTCCCTTTTCCCTCTGTGATTGGTTGGTTGGTAGTGAGGAACAACATTGGAAAGATATTGTGCCTTTTAAGATTGAGTGCAAAGATTGTTATTGGAGCTAATGTGAATTTATCAAGCACTCAAACAGTGCACTAGGCTCCTGTTTTTTGCAAAGGCTATTTGGTTGGTAGTCCCCTTGTTATTTTGGAATCTGGACAATCTTTTACCAACCCCCATTGCATGCAGGAAGAAATTTTGGCTCAATATTTGAGAATGATGGATAGTGCACGTAACCACTCTCATCTTGGTCAATGCCCATTATGTGGAAATTATGAGATTGACAAAATATTAAGAAGACATGAGGAATTGATTACAGGCAACAATGCATCCATTTTCTCAGTGATAGGGAAGGTTCATGCTCATAAGGAAATTCATAATAGCACTTATATAGTGGTAACTAAGACCTTGCTCCAACAAAAGAGACACATTCATGTTCTAGAAGATTAATGTCAACTACTTCGACAAATGATAAATAGTATGAGCAGGGGTTCTTAGTCAGCTACTTCAAAATGAAAATAGGTTGAACACCAACAAGACCCAGAGAAGAAGAGACTCTTCACCAACCCATTGAAGACATGGACGTGGAAGGATTGAACCTAGTGGAGCCACGACATTCACCTAGTGAATGGGAGGAAGCCCAAAGCAATCATGTTTGTATTTAAAGTTTAGTATTCAATATGTTTTGTAAATCTAGTTTCTAGGTTTTTTTAAGATTATAAGCTAGTAAGCAAATATGGAAATCCTTTGTGAAGGGAAATAGACTAGTTTTGTAGCATGTATGAAAAAATTTGGTCTATTTTTGAACTTTTTGTTGTAGTCTAGATGCATCTATTTTGTATTACAACATTGACTAGTGAAGCTACAACAATTTAATAATACAAATTATAATTGTCCTTGTTTAAAAAAAACCAACGAAAAGTATGGAAAGATCAATTAGTCAGCTACTTCAAAATGAAAATAGGTTGAACACCAACAAGACCCAGAGAAGAAGAGACTCTTCACCAACCCATTGAAGACATGGACGTGGAAGGATTGAACCTAGTGGAGCCACGACATTCACCTAGTGAATGGGAGGAAGCCCAAAGCAATCATGTTTATATTTAAAGTTTAGTATTCAATATGTTTTGTAAATCTAGTTTCTAGTTTTTTTTAAGATTATAAGCTAGTAAGCAAATATGGAAATCCTTTGTGAAGGGAAATAGACTAGTTTTGTAGCATGTATGAAAAAATTTGGTCTATTTTTGAACTTTTTGTTGTAGTCTAGATGCATCTACTTTGTATTACAACATTGACTAGTGAAGCTACAACAATTTAATAATACAAATTATAATTGTCCTTGTTTAAAAAAAAGCAAGGAAAAGTATGGAAAGATCAATTAGTCAGCTACTTCAAAATGAAAATAGGTTGAACACCAACAAGACCCAGAGAAGAAGAGACTCTTCACCAACCCATTGAAGACATGGACGTGGAAGGATTGAACCTAGTGGAGCCACGACATTCACCTAGTGAATGGGAGGAAGCCCAAAGCAATCATGTTTGTATTTAAAGTTTAGTATTCAATATGTTTTGTAAATCTAGTTTCTAGGTTTTTTTAAGATTATAAGCTAGTAAGCAAATATGGAAATCCTTTGTGAAGGGAAATAGACTAGTTTTGTAGCATGTATGAAAAAATTTGGTCTATTTTTGAACTTTTTGTTGTAGTCTAGATGCATCTATTTTGTATTACAACATTGACTAGTGAAGCTACAACAATTTAATAATACAAATTATAATTTTCCTTGTTTAAAAAAAAGCAAGGAAAAGTATGGAAAGATCAATTGATCCCCTTGTATTAGTTCTTTTTTCAATATTAAAAAATCACAATTTCTATTCATAAATAAGAACATAAATTACATCCTTCATGTGCATACAACACAATACATGGATATGCTTTTAAAGCATTCAAAGATTAAAAAAATCAAATGGATCCTCAAGAGAACAAAATAATATGTTTTACAATGAGTTAAGATTTAAAGAAATCCTCAATCTTGCTTTTCTTCCCTTTTATTATTTTTTACCTTAGTGTATTCTTGTGGTGATGGATCCACAACTACCATCTGTAAGTCTAATGTCAAAGATCCATTATTCACCAAAAGAACATGATCTTTATATGAATCAGAACTCCTCGTTTCATGTGCTCTATGTGTTCCCCATGACGAAGCATCCATAGTTATCATAACCCCTTGAGAAGAGAAACCCAAAGGTTGTACACTCTTTGTTGTTTGTTTTATAGCATTATTCTTTATTCCAAATTCTTCTTTGTTAACTTTCTCAACCTCATTAGTGGGAAAATATGCCTTGTTCTTCTCTTCTTCATCCTCTGGAGAGGAGGATCATATGGCTGCCAATTTTTGGATTTGAAAAACTGTCATTTTTTTCTTGATATTGGGAAAGTTCCGTGAAGGTGACCAGTTTGTTGGCAATGTTGACACATAAAGCCTGTATTTTCATAATCCAAAATCTATATGTATTGGTAGTTTCCATGTTTCAATAAAATTCTATTTAGAAGACCTTTAATAAGGTCAATCTCCACACAAATACAAGCACAAGCAAACAAACCTTGTTGGGTCCTCTTGTTATCAAATTTTAAAAATCTACCTAAAGTATTACCAATATCTTGTAACAGTATGTGATGCCAAAAAGAAGAGGCGTATTTGGAAGCCTAACCTAGACTACCATTTTGGATACCACCATAGTAGAGGGATCAAATTCCAGAAACTATGGAGTAATAAAGAGCCATGCTCTTCCCCATAACCAAGGTCCCTTATCAATATTTTCTTGTAATCATTCTCAAAATATAACTGTACTAAGAAGAAACCTTTAGAGCACAAAATGATCTCATAATTTTCTATCAAGTTAGAATATATCCATTGGTGCAGATCTTTTGATAGTGGCCAAAATCCATTAAATCTACATATGACTACCTCAAATTTAAGTGTTAAAAAAACTCATTTACCTTTGAATTCTTAACCTCTAAAGGAGGTAGAACATTTGAAAATGGTGCAAAAGATAGGGGGTTCATCTCAAAATATTCAGATAATGTTTGTTGTCAATGTTCATCTTGACACATGAAACTACGATTTTCAAATGGTGCATTATGTATACAAGAGGTATTATGATGCATTTATGGATGAGTTTGTCATGGTGGTAGGAACACGTAGATTTAGATTGGTTACACACTCAAAGACAATGGATTCCAACTCTCAGATAGCATGGAGAACCTTTCTGGAAAAATCAAGGTTTTCCCTTTTTTTCTTGAAAGGGTTTTGTTGGCAAAATGGGAGAATGTAGAGAGTGGCCATCGGTTGATTGGGATGGTTGTACAGGTTGTGATGCTCGAGTTAGGGTTTACAATGTTGGATTTGAATTTTTCCATTTCAAGATTTGGTATTTTTGGGAATAGATCAAATGCTTATGTATTTCGTTCTACTATACTTGACCATTGATCTATTAATTATGAGAGCCAATATATTATTTCTAAGAATAGATTGTTGCATGTTGAGAGTATATCAACAAATAGATTTGGGAGCTCATATGGCCAAGACCCTTTCCTCTAATATGAGTAAGTGCAATTGGCATGAATATCAATTTTTTGTGAGGAATATTGAGGGGAAATCCATTTCTTTGTTAGCGTAAAATTCAGGTCACATCCTTCTCCTAAAGCAAAAGCTTATGGACAATTTGGGGATACTTTTGTATTTACAAAGGTTACTTTATGTGGGTAAGCAACTAGAGGATGTACTCACTCTTTTTTATTACAACATTTATAAGGATTCTACCATATATTGGGTATTGTGGTTACATGGGAGGGCAGTTGGTTCTAGGTTACCCGCTTCCTCTATTATGGTTTATTATAAGGATGTAGTTCAATCCAAAACATATCCTTGCAAATTTATTAGGAATGAAGATAATTTAATTAAGATAACAATGTACTGCATTGCTCAATGTCTAGTTATAATTACACCACTATAAAAATGAATACACGAATAAGATGTAATGGTCACTAATTTGACTAGACCAATACATGTGCATCCAAATGTGTATATTACTTCGATGATTTGATGAGACATAATGACTTTTGAGACACGAGTGATATATGATTTTATGACCATGGTTTTGTCTAGTCGTGTGTGTGTGTGTGTGTGTGTGCGCGCGCGCTGCGCGCGCGTGCACTCAATTTCAATTGAATAGTGGTTTGTGAACCATGCCATGCACTCAATTGTGTGTGTGTGTGCACGCGCGCACTCAATTTCAATTGAATAGTGGTTTGTGAACCATGCCATGCACTCAATTGATTACCTAAAGTCTTGAATTAGTGAGATATTACCTAAAAGCTAATTGATAAGTAAATGTTTTATGAAGCATGAGTGTTGAATGAAGGAAATGTTTAACAATTGATGGTGAATGACTCTGTAATATTGAAGGGATGAAATGTGTGTTGTTGAATGAATGTGCAAAGTTAAATAATTGTGTTTGTACTAATTGCTAAATGAAACATGACATTTTTATAGCATATTGGCATATTCTTATGGTCATGGATTGTGCTACAAGTACAAGTGATTTGATACAGTTTAGGTCGGAGAGTCAATGATGATATGTACCTTATGGGATCCCATAACCACAAGGGATTTTCATCGTGATCTATAATTATGGGATGAGGACATAATAATAATTCCACCAAACTTGTACCAGGTAACATAGACTTATATGTATTACTTGGCGCTAGAGATCCTTTTAGATGATTAGGGTTGCAAATCTTTATGAATACTGAAATATGAGTAGAACCTTGAAGTAGTGTTGCAACTTTTAATGCCTATTGTAGTCACCCATGTGATGAGTTATAACACCATCCCATAAGGCATGAAATTTAAAGACTAGTATTAGCAGATGGATCTGTTGTAGGGCGAGGAAGATATTTCAAGCACCAAGAGGGGGAAAATGTGGCTGTGAAAGATGAGAGATTTGACAGATCATTCAAACACCATGTGTGAGACAACTAGGGGTTACAAATGATATCCTTTTAGCACTAAGAGAGGGATAACTAGGGGCTACCAATGATAAAGATTCAATAGATATGATCACTAGGACTGAGATGGTTGGGTTGTAGATGATAAGAGATTTAATGGAAATCAACTTATGATGATGTTACTCTTGATTGATTATTTGTTGAAATTGTACTGTTTTAATTGTATCAATGATTAATAATTATGCATTACAAAAGGCAAACTTGTTGTATCAAGATTTTTAAAAAAGTGAAAAAATGTAATTAGTATGTTTGGTGTGTTGTGAATGGAGTAAGTTAAAAATTGGACAAAATCAACCATCTCAGTCAAAATCCTCCCCCAAAACTGGTAGGAAATTGTATGAAAGTTATAGTTCCACTTCATTGATGGGAACTTTGACTATGGAACTTTACCTTAGGGTTTTTAGCTTGTTTTAATAAAGACACATATCGCCAAGATTTCAAATAAAATAGTGGATTGGTGTGGAACTTTGCCTTTCCAAAAAGGTTGAGTTTGTCCACTTTTGATCTCATTAATGTTTAGAATAACCTTGAAGTAAGCAAATCTGGTAGTAAATAGACCCCATTTATAGGAGAATTTTAAAGCTAAGGTGAGATGGATTTTCAAACATGGTCAAACTTCCACCATGATCTAGTTCCATGTTTGGAACTTTACCCCTAATAGAGGTTTTCTTCCATTCTAAATTGAATTATACATTCAAAAGACCAATCAAAATTCTAGATCAATCAAAACTCTTACTTTCTTTAGTCATCGAATTACGACAAGGGAGGGAAGATCGTTATGTGATTATACTACTCCAATAATCTCTCATGCATAACATTTGTGGACCAAGATGGTTTATCCATATTAAAATCTTTGTCAATCTAAAACTTGACTTTGTAATGCAAATCCTTGAGTTGATGTGACATCAACCTCCAATTTAGCGCAAATGTTATTGGTGATGTTGGGGTCATGTATTAATTCTTTGCTCTCTCTTTTAAAAGAAAAAAATTGAAAATGGTATGGGTATCTTGTATGCTAATAGAGTTCTCCTAACTATTTTTTTAAATAAAACTTGAAAAAGACTCTTTAAGATTAAAATGGAGGTAGCAAACTAAGAAGTTAACAAGGTAGCTTGAGAGGGTTGAAAGTCAAGGACAAGTTATTGCTTAAAGGAATTCCTATGGATTAATGGATCAATAACTCGATTGCAATTTCTCTTATAGGTCTTGTGTTTGACATTGTTAGAACTTTGTGGCTACTCACCACTGAACTAGGATTAATTATTCAATGAATGCTTCATTTATACTCTATCAAATTTGACAAGTTATGATTTTCTAGGACAATTGGATAATGATCTTCGCTTGCTTGGCTCTCTTCAGTATGTTCAACTTTGTATATATTTATTTTTGAACTAGCTTAGTTTTAGCATTACAAGGAACCACTAGCACCATCTAATTCAATCACCTCCATATAAAAAGTTTACAAGTGAGAGTATCCCTTACACTAAATTTACCCACAACTTACACCTAACCCCACTATTATTATGTATTAACATGATCCACAAACACAAGCACACAATAATACACAATTATTATAGAGTTTATAATTTATTTTCAAATAATTATATTTGTATGAATGTTTTAATAAGAAGCAAAAGTATGGTAAATTCAATAAATCTCTTTACATAATTCTTAGGAATTAAAATAATTTTATTAAAATTTGATGTTGAAACAAGGTACTCAATGGTTCAATGTCTAATTATAATTACACCACTATAATAATTAATACAAATATATGAGTTGTAAAATAATTTAGTTCCTATATTTATGAGATGAGATGATGAAAAAAATTGTTGATTAAATTAGAAGTTATATTTATTTCAGTATTATTATTAATTTACAAAAATGATTAACTATATATATCCACTAAATTTATTTGTATATTTAAAAAAAATAATATAGATTATATAATTGTATTTAATAAAATAACATTTAAAGTTGTATATAATAAAACTTTATTTAAAAAATAAAATTTAATGTGAATTATAGAGTTGTATCTAATATTATTGCACCGAGTCTTGGTGCTCTACAACCAAGTATGGGGGAGATGTTGTAACGTTTGTTCCTAACAAAATATAATTAAAAACTAATAAAAAAAATTCATGTCGGCTCATAAAATAAAAAAATTATGGAAAGTATTTAAAAAAATCCATGTTGACTCATAAAATAAAATATTATGAAAAGTAATTAAAAAATTGATGTTCGTTTATAAAATAAAAACTTAAAACTTAAACCCGGATCTATCAATCAAGAGAAATTAAATTTCTTGAGTTTAAATTTTAAAAAAGAAATACACCTCAAGAAATTGGATCCCTCTCGGTGCTTGATAGATACGAGTTTAAGATGGATCTATGCTAGTATTTAGCACAAATGAAATAGATGTTATGATCTCTTCAATACGGAATTGTAAAATACACCTTACTTCTCTCATTACAAAAAGAAAGAAAACGCAAATTATCTAGCTAAATGTGTAATAAAAGAAATAAATTCTTATATCATTTAAAAGAAAAATCATAATGCAACAAATATATTTCATGGTATTCCAACGGTATATAACAAGTACAAATAGTTCATGTGTTAGGTTTGAATCCCAAAGTTCTCAACTGTGTATAACAAGTACAAATAGTTCATGTCTTAGGTTTGAATCCCAAAGTTCTCAACCCAACGACCAAATGTCATTCTATGCCCCATTGTCATTCTATGTGCCCATTCAAAGTAAATCATCCTTCTGAGAAACAATTATTATAACAAAAATACAAAATGGTTCTAGTCATAACCACCAACCTAACCTAATGGCCAACTGTCATTCTATGTGCCTATACAAAGCATCCTTCTATCTGAAAAACAATTATTATAACAAAAATACAAAATGATTCAAGTCGTAATCATTGGAACGTTGATGCATTTTCAAGTTGAGAATTGGCCAAATGGGATAGTGATATTATAAATCATAATGAAATACCAACATGAGTCTTAACTTGAGCATGTGCACATCCAAATTGTCTCTTATGCAAACAATTTAATAGTTGGCTTTGTACGGTGGAGAATGGGTGAAATTGGATAGAATAACACATGGTTTCAAGACCTTGAAGTTGGTAAAATTAGAAAGGCCAATATCACTTTTGATTGCAAATACATTTCTATTTTTTTTCATAAAATCAACTAGGTTACTTGAAAAGGTTAGATATAGGTTGTTTTGATAGATATCTACACATCAACAACACTAAGATCTCACCTAGAAAGGTGATAATTTATCAAGTCATGGATTGGATTTGAACTTATGTTGTCACTTATCAATGCCAGAAGTAGTCAGAAGTGACAATATGTCAAGTCATGCATGAATTGCATTTCATTTTTTATCAAACTTGATAATATATCAAGTCATTTGATTTGCATTTTACTTCTAATATATAGGATTAGAATTATTATGAATTTTGATAATGTATTGTTTATTGTAATTTATGTTTTTATGAGATTTATGTATATGTTTTATTTTATTTTATTGATGGTAAGTTATGGTTTTTTGGATTCTCTTTGTGGATTCAAATGGGTCATTGAATATGAAATTATATAGTGATGGTAAGTTAAAGAGATTTTATTGGATGAGAGATTTTATTGAATGCAAAATGATTGGGCTACATTAAGATCTTTGGACATTTTATAATCAATACATATGTTTGTAAGGTAAAGAAGTTGGACGAGAGATTCTAGTGAATGTAAAATGATTGGGCTATATTAAGATTTTTGGACACTTTACAACCAATGTTATATATGTATTATGCCTGTAAGGTAAATAAGTTGGATGAAAGATTTCATTGAATGTAAAATGATTGGGCTACATTAAGATCTTTGCACACTTTACAATCAATGTTACATATGTATTATGCTTGTAAGGTAAAGAAGGTGGATGAGAGATTCCATTGAATGTAAAATGATTGAGCTACATTAAGATCTTTGCACATTTTACAACCAATGTTATATATGTATTATGTTTGTAAGATAAAGAATTTGGATGAAAGATTCCATTGAATGTAAAATGATTGAGCTACATTAAGATCTTTGGACTTTTTACGACTAATGTTATATATGTATTATGCTTTTGGGTTGTTTCCCTACATCTTGAGTTAATGGAGTGGTTTACTTTTAATCTAACTTAACACATAGATTTATGTATATTTATAATTTTTGTTTGTTCTTGTTTAATTATGATTGAGTAGTTATATGCTCTAAAATGTGTTAATATTCCATTGTGGGGTAAAAGCCCTCACTTTATATATATATATATATATATATATATATATATATATATATAATATCAAGGCAAGCAATGTATGAATGCTAGCATAATCATTAGGTTGATTAGAGCAAACAACCTTGTATGTAAATAGAAGAAAATAAGTAACGAAGAACTTTTGTTAAGATTATGTTATCAAAGAGCCATTCAATTCAATCACTTCCAATTGGAAAGCTGCAAGTAAGCTATTTATTCCGTCAAAGTAGCGCAAATACAATTGTATCTAGCCTTAACCATTATTTGCACATTAACGCATATACAAAAATATAACAATATATTAAGTTATGGTATTGATTTGCATTTTAGTTTTGTCACTTCTGAATGCAATTAAAGATTATTATGATTTTTGTTATTGTAATTTATGTTTTTTATGAGATTTATGTACATGTTTTATATGTTTTTTTATGCCCCAGCATCGCGGCGCCCGTGAGGGTCCGCCTAAGAAACCCCCGAAAGGGCTTTTCCATCTTAATTTCAATCCATTTCCCACCGGTGTAATCACCAAAGTAAAATGTCACATTTATCTATCACTAGGCAGGCACCACTCTTCAGCCACAAACAACTTTGGTTCAGACAGCCGAGGAGGGATTCCTTTATGGATAAGCCGGATAAAGTAAGGATATAGTGAACACTGAATATACATCCAAATATTTTTTGTCGGATTGATCTTATCAATGCGCTTACTTATATTTTTGGAAAGATAAATCTATAGAAACATCAGCATTAGTGTGGTTTAAAGAAAAAATTATTAGTCGAGCAACTCATTGATCAATTTATGGATTCAAATGGGTCGTTAAATATGATAAATAGAGAGTGATTGTAAGGTAAAGAAGTTGGATGAGAGATTCCATTGAATGTAAAAAAATTAGGCTACAACAAGGTGTATGGACACTTTACAACCAATGTTATATATGTATTATGTTTTTTGGGTTGTTTCTTTGCATCTTGAGTTAATGTAGTGGTTTATCTTTTAATATAACTTAGCAAGTAGTTTTTTGAATATTTATAGTTTTTATTTGTTCTATTTTAGTTATGTTTGATTAGTTATATGCTCTAAAATGTGTTAATATTCCATTATTGGGGTAAATGCCCTAGTTTTATTATGAAAAATGTTTTTTTTTAAGGCAAGCAATGTATGAGTGCTAGCATAATCATTAGGTTCAATTAGAGCAAGCAACCCATGTGTGTAAATAGAAGAGACTTGCACTAAAATAGGTAATAGAAAAGTCTTGTGAACATTATGCTATTAGAGAGTTACTCTTAAAGAGGTCATCTAAAATGATGGATGGCATGAAAAAAATTATGGTGCGTGCTTGCACTCAACTTATAATTTGTATATTTTATAGTCTAAAATAGTTAATATAAGGACATATTTGGAAGCATGAAGAGAAAGTGATGAACTATTCTATAGAAGGTCTAGATGTGGCTGATGCACTTTAGAACACATACAAACACATGAAGAAGCCTAATGAAACCAACCTTTATACTAAGTATGGCACATACAGAAGGGTCATTACAGAGATCAATAACCCCAACCATTCAATTTAATCACTTCAAGTTAGAAAGCTACAAATAAGTTATTTATTTCATCAAAATGATATAAACACAATTGTACCTAACCTTAACTATTATTTTGCGCATTAACACATATACATAAATAAGAAAACATCATTGGTAAAAATTAAAACTTGATAAAAACTATATTAACTACCTAACCTAACAAATCATTATTAACACAACTTTACATCAATTTGAAACATAAAAAGTCACCGTAATAAGCATTTTCTTTAGCCAATTTTATATATTTACCAAATACCTTACTTCACCCAATTTTCTATCTTTACCAAAGATATTCACCAAATACTTTATGTAGTACTTTTGTGATAATGATATCTTATTATAGCAACGATTATTACCAGTTTACTTGTGTTTGTGGTTGCCAAAGATACCCGCCTTATCCCTTTATGTACATATTATTTGTATCCATATATTTATGGAGGCATCTTTGCAATAAAGAAGAAATTTTCTATGTTTTGAAAGATTTAAGAGACTTGTTCATTATGTTGGGCCCAATCATTTCCATGTTTTGGGTAAAGTAAATAATTCTCTCAAATTCCTTAACCTTTGACTTATATTTTGAGAAAATAAAGCTTTATTTAATGAACTATTTTTTTTTTAAATTTAACATATTTCCTTTTAATTTATTTAAAAACAAAGAATTTAATTAAAACTTAATTTATTTAAAAATTAATAGATTTTAATCAAAGCTTTACCAATGGAGAAGGTGGTATTTACATTCTTTTACTCAAAGTTTTATGGTAAAAATACAAAGTATTTGTTGTTAAGGTTTGTATTGTGATGTATATATTATTGTAAAGTTTTTATTTTATCTTAAAAGATTTATGGTTTCATGTACTCTTCCCTGAGATGGAAAATGCTAGTAAGATTAATGGATCCTTCTATATTAATTTTTATAAACAAAGACAAATTTTTTAAAATTTGATGTTGAAATAAGGTATATAATTGTTTACTGTCTTGTTATAGGTTACATTATTATTAGCCCCAAGGATTAGCTTTAGTTGTCATGAACTAGATGTGTGATCTCTCATTTGAGGTTGGGGAGGTTACATATTTGACTCTTGTGATCCCCTCACAACGAGATGCTTGGAACTCGGGCACTAATTCTTTACTCCAATTACCAGGTATCGGCACGATCAAATCCTCAACGGTTTTCCATTTAGCAATAACAACTAGTTAAACTAACCATTTGGGCTTGAACCAATACTATGTGTGTTATGTTTACGGGTTGTTTTCTATATCTTGAGTTAATGTAGAGACTTATTTCTTTGTCCAACTTACACATAGCTATGTGAATGCTTATGATTTATGTTTATTCTATTTTAATGATTTTTTACATAATTTTATATACTAAGATGTGTTAATATCAACTTAGAAGTTAAAGTAAGAGCTTATTTCCAATAACTAATGCATTAAAAAGGTTTCAAATCCTTATAAGTGTTAATCTTAGTGTATCTATCTTGATTTGAACAAAATCAATATTAACACATAGAAATCAAAACTAGTCATTTAACATTGAATCGACATTGTTTGCATTAGGATTTGTGAAAAATATTTAAGGAAAAAATACACAACTTATATAGTGTCTCTTGGTGAATTAGCTCACTAGGATTCCAAAATGCCTCCATTGGTGCATTAGATTTTGTTATGATCCAAGAGGGGCATATATGGGGTTAAAAGTATATTATATTACCCCAATGTAGGCATATATGAGGCTAACTGTATATGCAATAGTGATTGGCCTAATGAAGGACCCACATGTGCAATGCATGAATATGTATATATAGAATTAATGTAGTCATTGATGAGGGGAACAATGAATTGGATGTATGAATGTATTTGGTTATTTGGAGAAGGTTCTCCTAGTCTTTAAAGAGTTATTGTGTAACTCCTCTCTCTAATATATTTCGAGTTGTGCTCCACATTTACATTTCATGTACATGGTGTCTACTCTGGTATATTATGTTATCTTAAGGATTTGGTTCATAACATTGACTTTGAAAACAAGATTGATGATAGGGGCGTGCAAAATTTTTAGGGAAACCATCGAAGGTGAAACCATATCAACACACTAATTACCAAGAAAGTTTCCAAGAAGGAAATAAGACCTACATTGACACTACTAAGGAAGAAGATGGAATACTCGACAATATTCATGGAACAAGGCATCTAAAAACTATTATTTGACTAGATATTATCAGAGACCGCACACTACAACAAATTGGAGAAGTCACAAGAACAACACATGGAATGAGAATTATGCAACAACTAGCTCTCAAGGCCCGATCAAGACAAAATATAATCGAATTTGGATGGAACATCATTGATGGCAATAAGAGAGTAGGAATATAAGGAAATCCTATTACTTGGTTTTATCACATGTAAATGCCATAACTACAAAGCTTTGAGGACACGTCTTTTTGAAGGAGGGTACTATGTTATGACCTAAGGGGGGCATACATGGGGTCAAATGTATATGTAATGAAGTAAAAGAATATGTAATAGTGGTCAACATAATGAAGGGCCCACATGTGTAATGAGTGAATAGGTAATATAGAGGTCATGTAATCATTGTTGATATAGTGAATTGGATATATGAATGTATTGTGGTATTTGGAGGAGATTTTACTAGCCTTGAAAGAGTACGTTATTGTGTAACTCATCTCTTTATCTATCTTGGAGTTGTGCTCCACATTTACATTTGGTGTACATAGTGTGTACTCTAGTGTATTATGCTATCTTAAGGATTTTGTTCATAATAGATTTTATAAATATTTTACTTTTACATATTATAAACATTGCCCTAAAAAGGGATTTTTATTCCACAATATCTCAAAAATGGAATATGTCATTGATTTTTCTAAAAGATGGGAAAGGGTAATTTCAACATTTATGAAATAAAAGCAATGATAGAAAGAGATAATCAATAATTTGAATAGTTGGGAAATAAATATGACAATTAATTAATTAATTATATATATATATATATATATATATATATATATATATATATATATATATATAACTTAGTTGTGTGCATAGTTAAGCAAGTGTGTAAATTATGGGTGATTTCGTAATAATAGACACTGAGTTGTTAATGGTATTGTTGTTTTTTATGGGGAACTTGTATTTGTATTTATAGTTCTGTTCATAGTTAGGGTCATGTGCAAGTGTTTCACCATAATATACATCAATTGCAAGTTTAATATGAAATTTTGACGAAATGGATGCCCTTCTTGTCGTTTATTAGTGGAAAGTTTGCCACTAAATATTACAAACATGTGGCATTAACTGTACTACTCTTAGGAAAAGAAAACTTGTTGCATTGGGATTTAGAAAAAGAGTAAAAAAATTAACATTCCAATTAGTATGTTTGGTGTCTTGTGAATGGAGTACGTTAGAAGTGGATCAACTCAACCATTTTTCCATTGAAATTTTCCCACATATCTTGTAGGGATTTTTCAGAAGTTGTAGATCGACATTGTAGCGCTCCGTTTTTTCAACAGATCCCTAAGTCATTTTCTATGTATTAAGATTACCTTAAGCTAGTTCCGAAAATTTCCAATGAAATTTTATGTTGTTCAATTTAAATTTAGTATACATTTCTGATAAATAAATTGCTTTTCAAATGAAAATTTTCTAACAAGTTCTAGTCCAGTATAAGCACTTTCTTGTTTTGGTCATTAACATACATACAGATGTAAAAATAAACTAACATGTTAGGATTTTATTTCATGTATATTTCAGCATAAGAGTATAAGAGTATGTTTTAGCATGATAATCAAATAAATAACAAGGAGAAGACCTTATGCTATTGATGGTAGATTGTAGTAGGTTCTGTATCTGCTTTGTTATCCAACCAAAATGATGTGTCCACCCTGCCGACCAGCTATTATCTTGCTGGCCCTTGGAAATCTAAGGATTTCCAAGCCCTCGAGCTCTGATAATCCCGAGAGCAGTACTTCCCCTGATCTCCACTCCTTTATTCACTTGGATCTCTTTTCTGCTACCTTCAAATTTCCTCCCAATATCATCTCCCAAAAATCCAACCCCTTCTCCTCCCTCCACCCTTCCCTATATACCTTCCCTTCCTTGAGAAGACTTTGGGCTTACTCCACCGCCCCAAAATCCCTCTCTCGAGCCCCTCAATCATTTAATCCCCTCACTTAGTTCATTCATACAAGTTACATTATAAAAATATATTTTCACGCTCAATGTACCGAACAATCAATTATACTCACGGTAAATTTATTGGACTTTGACTGTTGGTCGTAAGTATTTATTATGGTAGGAATTATTACCCAAAGGTTATCTATTTGAGACATAGTTTATTAACTATGAGTCTATTCACCACCTTTGTAATTAGTGTTATTAGGATAAAATAATAAAATAATATATAGTTGACCTTTTCAATTTGGACAAGGTGTGTTTTAATGGTTTACCTCATTCGTCAAGATAACTTATCTTGTAATTTAAAGTGTAAGAGTCATATTGAATAACTAAATAGTATTTAGACCATGTTCCATCACATCACATCCATTCAAGAATTATTATTCTATTATGTCTAACTTAGTAATGGAAATAATCTCACACTAATAATTTATTAATCAATATTTTAAATTTTACCTATATTGCAATTGTTACGACAGGTATATTAATATTATTAGAATAACATTAATTAAATCACCATGAAGCAATAATAAATTATGAATTAATAACAATGTTTTTAAACTATTTGTTTATTACATGAGTACCCTAACATCAACATAGTATCCTCGTTCTTCTAAACAAAGCACCCTTAAGGGCTTAAACAATCTTACTAATTAATTAGACAGTACCATTACCTTATTCACAACAATTCTCATATGACAATGTTAACTGATGACACTTGTCTCAATTGTTTATTACAATGTTTACCTACAATACATAGCTTAACTGACTTTTTTTACACATATTAAATAACTTTATATTCATTATCTGAATTCGATCAATGCATGATTAACATATTTACTTATGACAACTTATACACTTATTCAATATGTTAAATGTTTGTATATTGATACTAGCGTACATGTGCAAAGTGTGCATGCGTGGCTAGCGTATGCACATATCAGAAATGTACTATAGACAAACAAATTCCCATCTATACATACATACTAACTAAATAATAGTAATCTCCCCCAAGCATGCAAAACAAGCACACATATACTTTTACATCCTGAGTTGTTTAACAATTAATCCTTTAAGATTTCACATCGTTATCTTTATGTTTACATTAGTTTAATCAATTAAGTACAAGGAAGGGTTCCTACTACCACTAACTCATAATCAAGGTAAACCCAACCCTCAACGGTACTAACTAACATATCCTCCCATCCTAAACTACGTCTGCATCCTCCCTATCCTTCCTCTGCTAGTACAAAAGTGGATGTCGGACTCACCGACTTGAACACATAGAACCTGAGAGCGATAGCGTCGGCTGAACAACGGACCTATCCTCTCCTAGCAGGAATCCGACCATGGTCATCACAACAACATGGGGAGTGTGTCTCAGCACGACCCTCCCACGACCTCGGGTATCATGGAAACATAGGGTGGGAAACACATCCATCCCTCTCAACATACTGGGCCTACGCCCTTATCAACTCATACTTTGTTGCTGTTGAGATTATTAGTTTGTGTCATCGTATCATCATTTTTGGTTGCTAATATTTACCGCATGAACAAGTTATTATCCCATATATCATATTAAGTATTCGGCTATCCCATAACCCTTGTGTCCTGTAGGTTAGTATTTCGCAAAATACACATTTTATAGAAAGCATTTCCCATCGATCACCAATAAATCCATATTAGCAACATCATTTTATTTCATGTAATAGTTTTAGTTCATCATAGATGCACATGACATATAATACTTCCATAAATCACATCATAAGACAGTATCCATGTACCAAATCATATATTTCACATCTTATTAATGAAAACATATAAACATATACTTTAATCATAAAATAAAGGAATCCTATGATAATCATGGCATCGTAATCACATAACATAGTAACATCATAATCATAGTGAAATCATAAAACACAGTAACATCATATACTTGGGTCCATCATGTCGTAATAAAGTTTACTTAGTCGAGCTGAGTTGAACAGATAATAAGCAAATAAAGTACAGTGTGCCTAACTGATAAATATGCCTAATGAAAATATGGGGCGTTACATGATTGTTGGGAACGTTGGGAACTTTAACCATAGAAATTTTCTATTCGGGGTTTTAGGATATTTAAGAAGACTTGGATTGTCAAAATTTTAAAGAAATGAGTGGACCAGGGTGGAACTTTTCCTTGATGAAAAAAAAGACTCGTCGAAAAGGTTGAGTTTGTCCACTTTTTAACCCACTCTTATTGCGGATAATATTGGAGTAAGATACTTTGGTAGCAAACGAACCTTGAATTAAAGGATCTTTTTAAGTTGGATTCAAACAAATTTTTAGGCATGGTCAAATTTCCAGCATGATCCAAGTCTCATACATGTTGGAACTTGACCCCCAGAGGTTTTGCTTCCATCTAAACTGACCTAGGTGCTCAAAAAATAAATTAGAGTTTTGGATCAATCAAAACTTTGAATTTCGTGGGTTGTCATATATGGGAAGGGAGGGAAGATTGCTATGTGATTATATTGCTCCAATAATATCTCATCCAAAACATTTGTGAACAAAAATGGTTTATTGACATTAAAATGTTTGAGCATGAATGTTTCCACAGTGTTAAGACTTCTGGAATTTCACTGTGTAGAGATTTAGAAAGATCATTGCATTTCAGTGGACACTCCACCCATATTCAGGATCATATAAAGCGGTAGCAAAGTTGAAAATATTATGACAGATTAAATATAGATGGAGGATAGAATTATCTGTTAGGTTAAGATGTTAGGGATAGGTTATTGAGAGAAGATTAAGGGATTTAAGGTCTTAAAAATATAAATAATCTAATACAATTGAAATGAAAGACTATAAAAAAATATAAATAATTTAATGAGGGATATTTAGAAAAAATAGTTAAGTAAAATATTTCTAGAAGATTATTATATTTATTCATATATTGAGTAAAAATTGGAAGATTGGTAAAGATTAGGGTTATGAAATGAGTAGATAACCGAATAGGTGAAATAACCATTAATATTCTATTTAATATGATTGATGTAGTTTAGGAGATAAATAATAATAATTATGATAGTTAAATTATTTTGTTAACAATCAAATTAACACCCTTAACAAGTGAAGATTGGAAGCACATTTTACCATTCGCCCGAAACACGAAGACCGGAAATCTAGAACAATTGAAAGCTTTAATCTCTCATCTGACCACCGCTTCCGCAAAGGAAGAAGTATGTGAAGACAAAGGTTTCTCTAAAGAGGCCAAGTCTAGGACCACTTAAAGGGCCAAAACCCAGTTTCTACAACTCTTGGAGTGGAAAGAATACATGACATGTGTATTATTTGTCTTGAAAATCAAGTCAAATGTTGGAAAAATACGAAAAGTGGGTTTTTTTATGAAAATAATAAAAAATCAGGAAAAAGTTTAGTCCCACGTCCATGTTTAGCAATTGAGTGCACAAATCCCAATGCTATATAAGAAATACATTTGGGGCAAATTAAAATACAGAAAAAAGTGAGAGCAAAGGCATGTTGGAGGATTGAAAGGTTGGAAAGCTCATCTTCAACACGAACCACTTGGATGATCAAAGGCATGCATGGAGAAGGATGGCTCAAAGTAAAGGAGAAGGGATTCACCTCCAAAACAAGGTTGTAAGTATTCATTTTTCTTAATTCAATATGATGCAATTCAATTCCCCCCAAATTTGAGGTTGAATTTATGTTTTAAATCTAGTTTTGAATTCAAGTTTGGTAGATAGATTTCAAGTTTTGAAAAGTTTTTCAAGTTCTTAGAGATACAACTAGAGGTAAGATCCTAGCAAGCAAGCTGCAAATAGAGGCCTAAAGGCCATGGATGCTCAAGCAAGGCGATTTTCTACAAGTGGCTAGCTTCAAGAGGTATTCTACTCTCTTCCTCCCTTCTCTTTTCCTGAAAATTACTTAGAAATATCAAAGGAATGTTGATTATTGCATGTATTTCTGTCAATTGAATCTCACCAATTTATAGTAAGGATAGATAATAGAGTAACAAGTTCCTACACTAAAATCTATCAACATATTTAAAAATAAAATTATCAATTAATATAATAAAAAAATCATAAGGAATTTAAATTTTTTAAATTAATATAAAAATTAAAATTAATGGAAAATATCCTTAATAAAATTGAAAATAAGATGCATTTATTATATATATTTTAAAAGTATATAATATAAATTAATATATAAGACAAAAGGATGGAGGAATTTAAAATTTTGTGAAAAATAGCAAGGAGTAAGAGGAGAGGCGTAAAAATAAATCTTATTATAATTATTTTATTTGAAGTATATATAATATAAAAAATAAAAGAGAAAAAAAAGATGTATAGAACAAATTAGTATATAAGGGAGTGGAATTTAAATAAAAGTAATTTAAGAAAACCTTAACAAAAGTTAAAATAAGATATAAAATAAGGAACAAAAAAGGAAAAAAAATTATAAGAGAAAAAGTATAATAAGGGGAAATAGTTATGATGTAATATCTTTGGAAAAATAAATTAGGTTAATAGAAACAACATAGGTTAGGATATTAAATGTAGGTAAAAAAGGATAAAAAGGAGGTTAAGAGAGAAATTAGGTTAAGGTATAGAATTTAGGTAAAATTAGAATTAACAATAATTCGATCAAAAGTGAAGAAAAAAGAAAGTAATGACGGAGGGAAAATGAAATGATAAAGAATAAGCTAAAGCTAAAATGTCTGGGGAAAAACTTAAAAACAATTGCATAAATAAAGAGAGAGGGGGAATGACAAGAAAGAAAGATAGTTTAGGGAATAACAAATCTTAGTTTACTGATTTTTTTTTAAGAGTAATTAAAATATTCAATATAAATTGGTTAGAGGATGAATGAACAAATTAATGATTATGATGGATGAGATGATGGATTAAGAACACATCGTAGATACTTATCACAATTGCCTAAACAAATTTTGTATTGCGGAGCATTCCTTCAATTCCAAACACCATATTTTATTTGATTAAACCAAAATTCTTGCTTCGATGACTCAGTACTCATTTAGACTTATTAGAGAAGCTCTAGAAGTTGAAAAACATCATAATAACTTTAATCAAGACAATGACTATAAACTAAGCCATTCATGGAAACCCTTGATCTATCATCTTAATCAGCATCGTCATTAATTTTTTCCTTGGTCCTCTAACCAATTTATATATTTTTTATTCATTTAATTACCCTTAAAAAATTTCCATAGACTAAGCTTTGTTATTTGCTAATCTATCTTTCTTTCTTCTTTTGTCATTCCCCATCTCTCTTTCTATCTGTAACTATTTTTGGGTGTCTCCCCTAGACATTTTACCTTTAACTTAATTCCTTATCATTTCATTTACCCTCCATCATTCTTTTCCTTTTTTTCTCTCCTTTTTATCAAATTCTTGTTAATTCTAATTTTACACAAATTCAATACCTTAACCTAACTTCTCCTAACTCCCTTTTTAACCTAAATTTAATACCCTAACCTAAATTATTTCTTTTAACATAATTTATTTCTTTGACAATATTACATCATAACTATCCCCTTATTATAGTTGTTCTCTTCTAAGCTTCTTCCCCTTTTTTATCCCTTGTTTTACATCTTACTTAACCTTTTATTAAGGTTCTCTTAAATTAATTTGATTTAAATTCCACTTCCTTATTGTCTTTTATGCTAATTTGTTCTATACACCCTTTTTCTCTTTTATCTCTTTTATTTATTTATATTATATATTCTTTAAATAAACTTATTAAAATAAGTTTTATTTTTAAGTCCCTCCTTTTACTCTTTGTCATTTTTCCTAAAATTTTAAATTCTTCCATCCTTTTGTCTTATATGTTAATTTTTATTTATACCTTAAAAAAATAAATGGTAATAAATGCATCTTATTTTTATTTTTTTAATTGAGGCTATTTTGGATTAATTGTAATTCTTATATTAATTAAAAAAATTTAAATTCTTCTTTTTAGTCCTTGTCTTAGGCAAGAGACTATATGTTTTGGTTGTTTCCAATAATTGCAATCAATATTTTTTTTCTTCTAAAATTAGATTAATGTTAACATAAAATTTGTATTTATAATTAGTTAGAAAAAAGAAATTACTATTTTCTAATTGGACAATCACCTTGAATTGAATTTTTTTTCTCATTGCATGAGATTAAAATAAATAAATAAATAGATAAAAAAAAAAACCTTATCTTAAAACTTTACCCATGAAACTTCACGCTCTAACTTAGTTGTTGTGCAAGCAATCCCCTACAATTTCTATGGGCTGCAACTTTAGATCAAATGATTGCATACATGGATTTATGTGTGCATGGATTTATGTCTGCAGGCTTCAATCTGTGCTTGTGCTGCTGCTTGCCATCTGTATCGAGGTAGGTAATTACATGCAATCCCTTCTGTGTTTGTTTAGCTCTTTGCCATCTATCTCTAAGTACATGGTTACATACCAATTTTTAATTGATAGGAAATAACATGCTTTTACCCGTTCTACATCCATCACTAAAATCTGGACTCCAACCTCCGTCAAAATAACAACAGAGTTTAAGAGTATGCATTTCTTGATTTGGAATGACCATGGCCACGGGCAACTTGGTCCCGTCAAAAGACTAGAGGGGATTATTATAGCATAGCGGACGAGGAGATGACGAGTCCAGATCAACAACAAGCTGACATGAAAATTCTCAAAGCAAAGCAGTGCTCCAATGGTCTGAAATCTTTCATTCATTTGCATTAAATTGTGCTCCAATGGTCTGAAATCTTTCATTCATTTGCATTAAATTTTCAATTTTTTTAGCACTGGCTAGCCAGGTTATTTACTAGAGATCATGTGGCTAAATTCATTGTCTTAATGGTGTTAATTACAATTTGGGGGATGATGAAACTGATGAATGTATATACATGGTATAAGCTTATAGAAGCAGTGAAAGTAGGGCCAAGGCAGCTGCAATTGTACGTGTAGTGTACACCATCCCCACAGTGAGAGTCTTGTTATTGTTGATGAATCAATCAGTACCCAGTCAATTTAGTGACTTGAGTAATATTCATGAATCAATCAGTACCCAGTCAATTTAGTGACTTGAGTAATATTCATATAGCAACTGGGCCTACTTATTAACTGCTTGGTTGGGCTAATGTGAATAACCTACAGTTGCTGGGAGCAAGGGACATTCCTTGGGCAAGGGCTAACCTCAATCACGCTGCACATGCGCTCATTATCTCTACAAGTATGCCATTTATTAATCAAATTAATTTTTGGACATGACAAATTTGCAGAGTACATCAGTCAACTATTATTATATTAAACTGCTTTACATTTCAAGGATTCTTGAAATGTTTGCCGAGAGTTTTTCGCTTAGAGGCACAATGACACATTTTTACTATAAACCATTTTCATTATCAATATCATTGATCTGGTTGGTTCGGTTGACATCTCTCATTATAGTTAAGCTATGAACAACATGTTGATTTTATTTTGTGTGTACTTTGATTGACAGTCAGTGGCTCGGCGTATTTCATTTATCAGATAAGACCATTCTCATCTCTGCATGTAGAAACTCCTTCCGTGAGCAAATGGAAAATCAGGCCGAGTACTGGCCTTTCTGAAAGCAGACAGAAAATTAAATGACAAGCAGAGAGAGCATAGCAGAGACAACAAATTTCTCTCTTTCAGATCTCATGTACTCAGTCAGTTTGTAGATAATTAGGCAAATATACATGGACATGGGTGATGGAATAATTTCAAATCTCCAAGTCTTAGTCATTTGCTCTGCTCTTTATCATAAAAATGTAAATATAGGTAGTCTCACTGCTCTTTCTGTTGGGCCTTACTATCTCATTGTGTTTTCTGTTGGGCTCTGAATTGATTGGAGTAATAGGGTGCTTACCTCATCCTTCTCTATGGCTATCTATATAAGCAACTGAGTGCGTGCAATATTAATATACAAGTGTTGCTCATCATGAAGGATAAAGAATTGTTGCTTGCCTCAATTTTTGTTGCATCTGGCCATATCAAAAAAATTCAAATTCTAAAATTAGTATTTTCGATGAATGTTACCTGGGAGAAAATCATATAAGTTTATCCTCCAATACACATAACTTTGTAACATTACTTTGTAAAATTAGTATTTTTTTATGAGTGTTACTTTTGTAACATTATCATCCAATACGTTGCCTCCAATCAAGAAGGATGTCCTTCCTTTATTAGTAAAAAACACATCGACTTCTGTTAGTTTGGTTTTGTTTGCATAAATTTTCAAAAGTTTTCACATTTATTAAATAATAAAATATGAAATAAATTGTTTCTAAGATCATAAATATTTTTAACAATTATTAGGACGATGTATATTGAAAATAATTTTCTAAAAATAAATTACTGTGTTAGAATTAAAAAATAAAATAAAATAGATTATTTTTAATAATTATTTGATATTTTTATTAATGTATCACGATTAACTATTAGAATTAAAGTAAAATTCTAAATTCAAATTAAAACAAATTATGTTTTATGGCATGCCACTTGGTATATCAATAAATTTATGAAAAAAAATTTAATTGTGAGAATCGAAAACAAAATTCAAATTAAAACAAATTATGTTTTATCCCATGTTATACTATCCTAACGTTCTCATAAATCTGCGAAGATTGTCCACTAATAGCCTATGAAGATCATCTTGTGGATGTTTTTGGTATGTTATGGTTTCAAGAAAAATGATTTTTGATTTAATGTGTTCTTTGAATTGCAAAAACCCTAGAAAGAAAAGATAGTTCATCGTCACACTGTGGGAATGTGCCTTACCTTTGTAGGAACCATGATTTTGACGGGCATCATTAACAAAAGCAATTTGTGTTATTATCAGATCTAAAGGTGGTGGTTTAAGGGATTGCATGTTAAAGTTAATCATCTACCATAAATAAAATGTCAGGAATCGATGTTGCAAATGATTATATTATAAATACTTGATTTTTTTTTTCTGGAGAAATTCTTTCGTAACTATATTCAACTATTGTAATGACTTTGTAGCCTCTCATGTTAAAGAACTGATTTAATTGTATGTAATGCAGATCGTGGGTGATCCAAGCTTGACAAAGTCTAGTGTATATTGCAGCTGGAACAACAACTCTAGTTCCTTCGATAATGAGTTATCTGAAGAAGCCATTGATCCTGAGAAGGCTTAACAAATATAACCTTCTCAAAAAATATAAGAAATTACAATAGCTCTACTTCCTTTGAGAATCGATTATATATAGAAGCTAGCGATCCTAAGAGGGCTAAAAGTATAAAAAATTAGTAAGAAACTTGTTGCACTTCATTGAGATGTTCCTATGTTGGCATTGGGTTACATTTTCATTGTAAGCTTGTTGGACTTGTTTGAGATTCTCCTATATTATCATGGTTATAAGTTGGTTTAGGTTTCCAAATCTTTTTATGTATTTTGTAAGGCCGAGGATTAATATTTTATAATGAATTAGTGTTTATAGAATCCAAATCTACATAGTTGTTTTATGTCTAACAAGGTGATCTTCCTACTCATGATTACCTTCTGAACTTTTAAGAAAATTTTAATACAAATTTAATAGGTTTGCTTTCCATTTAGTGCTAAATGGATCACAAATACCTTGGACCAAATAATATTGTGTTAAAATACATTATTTTCAAATTATCATTCAAAATAGTGAAATTCCCGAGGATAGATTAATGAAACATCATCATTCAAAATAGTGAGGTTCCCAAGGATAGATTAACGAAAGTTTTAAGTCGAATAGCACTTTCTAATGGAAGCATGCTTAATTCATATCTAGTTGGGATAAGAAAAACATAAAAAACATAAAGTAGAAGGTTTTAATCCTTTTTGTAACTTGAAAGATTGAGAGTTGAGTTAAAATTTAATAGTTTATAGTTTTCTATTTATTTATTTGTTTTGATAATTTGACATAGAAAATAAATAGTAGTTCTTCTTATTTATTTTTATTTTTTAAACTAAATATCAGGGACTACGCTGCATGCCGCTCTTGTTTTTAATATCTTTTGTTTATTATATTAATGGATGATTTTCATCTTTAAATAATTTGACTATCATTATTATTCATCTATTTATCTATATCAAATATATTAAATATAATATTAATGGTTATTTCACCCATTGGGTTATTACTTATTTCATAACCCTAATATTTACCGATCTTCCAATTTTTACTCAATATATATTAATAAATATACTAATCTTTTAGTAATCTTTTACTTAACTATTTTTTCTAAATATCCCTCATTAAATTATTTTTTATTTTTTTTATTACCTTTCTTTTCAATTGTATTGAATTATTTATATTTTTTGGATCTTAAATTCCTTAATCTTCTCTCAATAACCTATCCCTAACATCTTAACCTAACGAATAGTTCTCTCCTCCATCTATATTTAATCCACTATAATCTTTTCAACTTTGCTACAACTTCATGTGATCCTAAAGATGGGTGGAGTATCTACCCAAAATGTGTCGGTCTTTCTAAATGTCTACATAGTGAAATTCCATAAGTCTTAACACAATTAAAAGGTTTGCCAATCTAATGCTTGAGTTTGTAATGCAAATCCTTAAGTTGATGTGGCATCAACCTCCACTTCAACTCAGATGTCACTCACAATTTTGGAGTCGTATTAATTCTTCACTCTCTTTTTTAAAATAAAAAATGAAAATGAGGAGCACAACTCCTATATTTATACTTTATCTCTCACTTGACATTTTACCAACAAGGTCGACCCCATAACTAAATGACCAATTACTAACCAGGTTGACTTCTCTAGGGGACTTAAACACCCCATTACAACTGATTCTAGGGGAACTAATGCCCCGACTTACATGGGAGGTTTTACCTCAATGAATTTACATTATTAAATATAATACATACATCTCGACGAAGGAATAAAACATCCTCGAATAATACTAATAAAGTACAAATAGAATATTCTTCGAAGTTACAATATTTCAACACTACCCCTTAACGAGAAGGGTATTCTAACAACATCTGCAGGAGCAAGTAGAGGTCATCAACAACATCATAGTGACACATCTATAAATCATTGGAAGTTTTCTTCAATCATCATCAGCAACTGGAACGTTTGCTGGAATATATTCAACATATTCAGTACTGGAACATCAACATCTATAGTACCGAGTCTTCATCTTTTGCAGCACTTGATCACTCGATCGTCTACAACAACATCATCATTTCGATATCTCGATCAACAACATCATCTGGATCTTAGCATCATCTGGATCTCTTAATCAACAACATCATCCGGATCTCTCTATCAACAACATCATCAATATCTGGATCTCTCGATCAACAACATCATCTGGATCTCTCGATCAATAGCATCATCAATATCTGGATCTCTCGATCAACATCATCATCAATATTTGGATATCTCGATCAACAACATCATCTGGATCTCTCGATCAACAGCATCAACAATATATGGATCTCTCGATCAACATCATCATAATCTACAACACACATGATCCAATTACGGGATGATCAACCCCTCTCACTTTAGGACATAAGTCCAAGGATGATACAATCCTAATCCACTTACGGGATGATCAATCCCCATCACTTTAAGACACCACACCATGTCTAAGGATGATGCAATCTTGATATACTTACGGGATGATCAATCCCTATCACTTTAAGACACCACACCATGGCTAAGGACGATGCAATCCTGATCTACTTATGGGATGATCAATCCCTATCACTTTAAGGCACCACACCATGTCTAGGGACAATGCAATCCCCTTGTCGAATTAGACAAAGTCTAAGGACCACTCACGAAGAGACAAGTCTCTGGATTCATTTAGGACTAAAGTCCAGGGATGATGCAATCCACTCATCAACTTAGATAAAGTCTAAGGACCACTTGCCGACCTCATCGTTGGTACAAGTATCCTCATCATCGAACTTATCGTCGGTACAGGTATACTCATCATCGACCTCATTGTCGGTACATGCATCCTCATCATCGACCTCATCGTTGGTACAGGCATCCTCATCATCGACCTCATCACTCCCCCTTTCGAGGAAAGTCCTTTTGAACTACACCAAGCTTGTCTCGAAAATACTCAAAACTTTACTCGAGACAGAGGTTTGGTTAATACATCAGCAACTTGCTCATCAGTGCTCACATACTCGAGATTTATAGCTCCCTTTTGCACCATATCCCGTATATAGAAATATCGGATCTCTATGTGCTTTGACTTATCATGGAACACTTGATTCTCCGTCATCTTGATACAACTCTGGTTGTCACACAGGATCACAGTGGAGTCCATCTCTAAGTCAAACAGTCCTGACAATAGCTTCCGAATCCATATGGATTCACAACTAGCAGAGCAAGCTGCTATATATTCCGCTTCAGCTGTGCTGAGACCCACACTAGATTGCTTCCTGCTAAACCATGAGATCATAGCAGATCCCAGACAATAAAATCCACCCGATGTGCTCTTTCTGTTTGAGACACTTCCATCCCAATCTGTATCTGTATAACCATACAGTCCGAAGACATGATCTCCAAGATAATATATACCAAAATCTATCATACCTTTTAGGTACTTCATCACATGCTTTGCAGTTGTCAGGTGAACACGTCTAGGCTCAACTAGATACTAACTTAGGGTGTTCACAACAAAGCATATATCTGGCCTCGTATTCGTCAGATACAACAATGACCCAATAATCTGTCTGTACTGAGTCACATCCACTAATTTTGACGATTTGTCAGCTAACAACTTCAAGTTGGTATCCATGGGAGTGGCCATGGATTTACAATCCAACATATCAAACCTTTTCAATATTTCCACAACATACTTTCCCTGGTTGAGAAATATTCCTTCTAGGCCTTGCCATACTTCAAGACCTAGAAAGTAATGCATCAATCCGAGATCTTTCATCTCAAATTCTGCAGCTAGCTTCTTCTTGCTTTCCATGATCTGTTTCTCATTTCCTGTCAGAAATAGATCATCCACATATAGTAGTAGTATGACAGGTTCATCATCCATAACCTTAAGGTAAAGGTTAGGGTCAACTTTACTTTTGGTAAAGCCCAATCTTGTCAAGAAGCTATCAATTCTTCCATACCAAGCTCTAGGAGCTTGCTTCAATCCGTATAGAGCTTTCTTCAAATTGCATATGTGAGTTATTCTATCTTCAACTTCAAATCCTTGTGGCTGTTCTATGTACACTTCTTCCTCAATTACACCATTCAAGAAGGGTGTCTTCACATCCATCTGGTGTAAACTCCACTTCATCATGGATTCAAGTGCCATGATGGTTCTAATGGAAGTGTACCTTGGAACTGGTGCAAATGTTTCTTCATATTCAATTCCATCTTTTTGAGAGAATCCCATGGCCACAAACCTTGCCTTATACTTTTCAATTCTACCATCGGCAACATCCTTTATCTTATATATCCACTTTGAGGATACCACACTCTTGTCTTTTGGTTTGGGAACTATATCCCAAAAATTATTCTTCATTATTGATTGATACTCCTCCGTCATTGCTTCTACCCATTCTTTCTTCTGAACTGCTTCTTCATAACTGGTAGGTTCTTGATCTACAAGATCACACATCAAAGCCACATAGCTGGAAAATGGCTTTGGTTTCTTTCTCACTCTTGTGGAGCTTTCTGGTGCTCCATATTTCCTGCTTCCTATATAATTTCTCTTGCCCATGCAAGCTTCTCTTCCGTGATACGTTTAGAGGTTGGGGTTCTTGAGGTTCTAGCATATCATGGTCTTTTGGTGTTTCCTCTTCAGGGGAGGGAGCAGCTTCTGTATTTCTAGGAGGTATATCTTCTTCATATTGGCACTTTCAGGATCTTTTGAGAGCTGCTTCTTCATCAAATGTCACATCTCTACTGATCTCCATGTGATGGAATCCTGGAATGTATATTCTAAAGGCTCACTTTAGGCTTCTTTCCTATGAACATTTCTTCTGGATTCTTTTATAGTTGAACCATTGTCACTTGTTCTATGGAACAAGTCTCATCATTCTTCATTTGTAGGTGATCATTGTATGTTACTTCCTACAAGTCAAATTCAATAGCATGGTTAGAAACATATCATAGTTTCCAAATATATATGCATAAAAACATAAGTCACACTATCTTATCCAATGCCACAATATTCATCCATATCCCATATTCATCTGGTAACTTTCTAGATGCCTTCCATCTCTACTAGGACATTATTAAGAGTGTGCACTACTCCCAATATGTCAGCAAAGAGGTTTCACTCTAGATAAGTAGCAATGGAATGTTGTATGGCCCCATAGGCTACTTACCCATCACATGCATGACACTACAAACATCCTAAATAAATGTGTATACAACTAGATACTATCATTTAAACAATGTGATAGAAATGACAATTCAAATACTTATCTTTGTTTGTTTGGTAGGATCTCTTTTGATCCTAGTCTCGGTGCAGGTATTACTAGAATGTCTGATGGTGAACTCTATTCCATCATCAAGCTTGTATGTTGCTTCTCCTATGATCCTTTCTGAGGGAAGTCCTTTTATTCTAAACTGGAGAGAGTCTTGTTTTGACCTATCATGTGCTTTGAGGCACTACTATCACAAGACATATTCTTCGACTTCCTCCTTTGCTTGCTTCCTGGGAGGTTCTTCATATTTAATTCTTCTTCATTGTCTTTGGCTAGGTGTGCATGATGTCTTTTTGTTGTTGTTCCTCTTCTTGTATTCTTCTTTGTTCAAAGGACAATCTCTGGCAATATGTCCCATCTTATCATAATAGTAACATTGAAAGTTGGAGTAGTTTCTTCTTGGATTGTTTCCTCTTGTCCTTTGGAACTTCTTGGGAGGTTGAGACTCCTTGTGGCTTTCCTTCTTGAAGTTAGATTGAATTCTTCCTCTCTTGGTATGGGTGGATAGGGCTTGATAATCTTCTTTAAGTAGAGCTTCTCTATTGGCTACTCTAGCCTCTTCTTGAATGCAATCTTCCCATACCATGTCAAACTTCATGCTTTCCTTTCTGGTACACATGGTCTGGATGAATGAATCCCAAGGTCTAGTGAGACCATTGAGATCAGTCATGACTAGTTCATCTTCAGCAAGGGAGACTCCAATGGCTTCTAGTTTCTCCTAGAACTGGGAGACCCTTGTGAAGTAGTCTTGGATGGATTCTCCTTGGCTCATCTTGGTACTCTTCAATTGAGCTCTTAAATTCATCTTCCTATTAATGTTCCTTCCTTCATACATTCTGGCTAGGGCATCATACATTTCTTTTGGGGTCTTCTTTGATGACACTTGAGGAATCAAGTGGTCTTTGATAGAATCAACAATGATTCTCTTTTCCCTAATCAAGTC
Source organism: Larix kaempferi (assembly GCA_027924585.1). Classification (NCBI taxonomy): domain Eukaryota; kingdom Viridiplantae; phylum Streptophyta; class Pinopsida; order Pinales; family Pinaceae; genus Larix; species Larix kaempferi. Next base: position 4,120,163 of record BSBM01001484.1, on the reverse strand, counting down.
CTTTTTGTGCTTTTCTTTAGCTTCAGCTTCCGCAGGTTTTGCAACTTCATCCTTAATGTATTGGGCAAGATCATTCTCTTCAAGAAAGAGACCAATCCTATATTTCCATGCCCGGAAATTTTCTATGCCCTTTAGCTTATCCTCAAGGTTAGTGCTTGGGGCCATCTTATCCAGGAGGTCACCAAACATTGAAAATTCTCAAAATGCAAAACTAACCTTACCAAGAGATGTGCTTGACTGAGACGAGTTGACTGGTACACTTGGTTTCTAGAAATCCAAAATTTTCACCTCTCAAACTTGACCTGCGAAATTCGGATCCGCAATAGTTTTCTGGTTCACTGGTTTTTTGGTTTTTCTGGTTCAGAAGTCAAACTAGGGTTTGACTTATCCCAGGGTTCTACCCACTCAAAAAATTCGATCCAAGGCTCTAAATTTTGCTTTTGGAGAGGCACATATTTTTGTGTAATCAGATTCCAAAAATTTCAACTTTTGCAGAAACCCTAATTTCTCACCAGAGGAAGAAGAGAGAGATTTTTACCTTGTGAAAGATGTCTTATTCAGGATAACTCTGATACCATGTTAAGATTAGCATAAAATTCACACCAACAACAAAATAAGGATCACTGAAGGAAACATAATCACAATATAGACACATATTTATCCTAGGAAACCCAACAAAACTTCCTCAATATAGATGATCAAAAAGTACAAAGATGAAATCCCCAAAACAAGATCTCCTTCTCAGATCTCTCTCTCTCTCTCTCTCTCTCTCTCTCCTATGCACAATCCACAAGTGAGTGTATGTCCAAATGAGGAGCACACCTCCTCTATTTATACTTTATCTCTCACTCGACATTTTACCCAGCTAGGTCAGTGCCATAACTAAATGACCAATTACTAACCAGGCCGACTTCTCTAGGGGACTTAAACACCCCATTACAACCGACTCTAGGGGAACTAATGCCACGACTTACATGGGAGGTTTTGTTCGGATATCCACATCATCATTTTCAGGACCTTGCATGCAAATTCTAGGGTTTGCATGCACTTTGCATGCATCCCAGTCACCAGGTTGATGCCTCCATCACCTTAGCCACCTTATTCTAGCACCCAGGAGCTTCTTACATAAGTTCTTTAGCCCTCCTAGTCATGAAGGTGCCCACTTCTCACCTACTACCAGAGAAGGGCGCACTTCTTCACTTACCACTGCAGTTCCACTTCAGTTACACTCAGTTAGCTCTGATTCTCCCTGATTTGAGGCTAGTTTCACTCCCGACTGACTGTTTCACTCCATTGGACCTCCAGATTGACTAGATGACTTGTTCTGACTTCAGTTAGCCTCCCATGTGCCCTCCACTGAGCCCACTTCCCTATATTAGTGCTACACACTTTAGTTACACATGTTACACTCAGTTAGACTCAGATTGACACCTGGATGACTGGTTCTTGTGCATTGATGACCACCACTGATTGATGATGAGGACTCATAGTTGGAGTCAAGCTACTCCATTCAGTGATTCGAATGACCTCCTTAGGAAATTCGAATTGCTCAGTCATTGTTACTGTATTGTATTGTAATTATTCACCCTCATTGGGATATTGAGCACTGCTGCATGTTTTGCACAGTTTTACGCCATATTTTCTATGTTCATCTATTGTGATTGATTTACTTGTTCATTAGATCTGCTGTGACTAATTTTACATGGTATCAGAGCCATGGCAGGGACAAGATTTCTTTTCTACAGGTGTTCTACATGAAGATTGAGTGAATTTCTCACCAATATATTTCAGCAGCGGCATGCAAAATCTCATGTGCATTCGCTCATGTGCATGCAAGGCTGAAAACATAGTGTTTGTTTGTGTGTGATTTGCAGGTTTCTTACTTCCTCCATGTGCATTCGCTAATGCAAAGATGGAGACTTCTTCTTCACAAAATATTCTTACTCCATTCAACTATGATGAATGGAAACCAAAGATGATTGCATTCTTGAAGAGACAATGTCTTTTTGATATGTGCATTGGTAATACAAGAGATTTTGATTCCGATGAAGAGGAGAATGATTGGCTCAATGATTGTGACAGAGCTTTTGGAGCAATGTGTCTTGCTATGTCTCCTTGTATGCGCTACCTCATTAATACTGCTGAAAATCCAAGTGATCTATGGGTCCAACTTGACAGAGAATTTGGAAAGCAGGAAGAAGAGGATCATGCTAGCCTTTTGGAGAACAAGCCTAGTGAGATCTCCTTATGTGTTCTTTCCGATCATGTCTTGGCCTCAACAATTGTTCAAGATGAAGAAGAAACTGTAGATTCGAAACTCACTCTCTCAATGTCTTCTATTTCAAATTCTGAGCAAGATAAACCAGCTCATACTCTAGATTCCAAAGAGGTTCTTGAATCCTCTCCTTCACATGAGTTTGCCGACATGCAAAATAATGATCTACTTGAAGTTTTGGAGGTGAAGCATTTGCCCTCCTTGATTGCATGCCTCCTATATACTTTTGTTCTATCATTTGCACAGTTTCTCAGAGTTTTAATGAAGATGAAGAGCACTACCATTCGCTTGAGTTCAATTCTCATGCACTTTTTGTTGATTTTGGTTTTGATCTCACCCTTGTTGGTTCAAAGGAGATCTCAAGAAACCATTCATCTATTTTTGGAGCTGATTTAACTTTTATTGATAAGAAGTTCAAGTTTCAAGATCTATTTTATCCGATTGTAGCTATTCCTACCTCACTTGGTTCGAATCACAGGTTCCAGGATCATCCTTATATTTTCAGATTTGTTCTCACCATTTTCTGTATGAAGAGCAAGTTCTTAAAGTCTCCACATTCGCTTGCATCCACTGATGGAGAATTCAAGCACATGTTTTTGGAGCATGATCCATTTACTCCCAAGAGTAAGATACCTACAGACATATCTACTTGATTTTGGAGCAGTTAAATCTTTTGGTGTGCTACAGTCTATTTTGAGGGGGGGTTATTTTTCCCATGAGGTTTTCCCCATTTCCTCAGTTTATTGACTGTTATTAGTTTGGATTATTATTGTATTGGGGTGACCTTTGGTCTTAGTTACCAGGGCCCCACTTTATTTTTTTTGCACATCATAGTCTAGCTTGAGGGGGGGTGTTCGGATATCCACATCATCATTTTCAGGACCTTGCATGCAATTAGGGTTTGCATGCATCCCAGTCACCAAGTTGATGCCTCCAACACCTTAGCCACCTTATTCTAGCACCCGGGAGCTTCTTACATCAGTTCTTTATCCCTCCTAGTCATGAAGGCACCCACTTCTCACCTACTGCCAGAGAAGGGCGCACTTCTTCACCTACCACTACAGTTCCACTTCAGTTACACTCAGTTAGCTCTGATTCTCCCTGATTTGAGGCTAGTTTCACTCCCGACTGACTGTTTCACTCCATTGGACCTCCAGATTGACTAGATAACTTGTTCTGACTTCAGTTAGCCTCCCATGCACCCTCCATTGAGCCCACTTCCCTATATCAGTGCTACTCACTTCAGTTACACATGTTACACTCAGTTAGTCTCAGATTGACACCTGGATGACTGGTTCTTGTGCATTGATGACCATCACTGATTGATGATGAGGACTCCTAGTTGGAGTCAAGCTACTCCATTCAGTGATTCGAATGACCTCCTTAGGAAATTCGAATTGCTCAGTCATTGTTACTATATTGTATTGTAATTATTCACCCTCATTGGGATATTGAGCACTGCTGCATGTTTTGCACAGTTTTACGCCATATTTTCTATGTTCATCTGTTGTGATTGATTTACTTGTTCATTAGATCTGCTGTGACTAATTTTACAGGTTTTACCTCAATCAATTTACATTATTAAATATAATAAATACATCCTGACGGAGGAATAAAACATCTCCGAATAATACTAATAAAGTACAAATAGAATATTCTTCGAAGTTACAATATTTCAACAAGATCAACCCCTCCCTGTCATTTTCCATACATTTTTAGTTCAGTTACGTGAAATTTTGATTGATGGGGAGCCTTTCTTAGATCATGAAAATCAACCATCGCCCCCTAGAAGGAAGAACATGGCGATGGTAGGGGAAAATGCCCCCCCAAGAAGGCTTGGGAGGGAGATGGCCATTGCTTTGGTTTAAATAATCAGGGGGGATGGGCACATTTGTAGAAATGATTTTTCAGATCTAGTTCAAATGACTCAAGTTTTCTCAAATATAATGAAAGGGGTTACTTTGTATGCACGAAACCATGTTGGAATGGAAGAAGAGGGAGCATGAATCTCATGATGCTAATGCACTCCAAGATGATGAGACTTTGGAAGTGTTGAAAAATTGTGGGCTTTTGAAAATTTTCATGATCCAAGGCATGCGACAACAAGTGCCCCAATTGGAGAGGTTGGTAGGAATGTGGGATAATGATGGACAATTTTTCAAGGTGGGAGATGAGATCTTAACCATTGAAGTGGAGGATATTTACTTTCTTACAGGGCTCTCAAGGAGAGGGGCACCTATATCACTTTTAGGGCCATGAGATAGTGGTGAGACAACTGATGAGTTTATCATGAGGTACTACCAACTAGGGACAAGAAAATCAAGCAGTAAAATCCCCATAAACGATGTGGTGAGTCTCCCACTTCGAAAATTTTTGTTGACTATTACATAGGTTGCAGGGAGCATGGGCCCACATTTGGCCTCCAAAAGACAAATGCAATATGCAATTGAATGTACCAACTTTATGGACTTCAACTGGTGTGAAGGGATACTGAAAAACCGTAAGGATAAACTGACAAGATGCAAGGCTGGTAAACATAAATAGTTTGGTCTTGGGTCCATTTTGGTGTCATTCTTCCTAGAGAGGATCCCCATGATGAGACCTTGAGAGGATATCCCACCTTTGGCACCATCCGAATCACGGATGAAGCGGTGGGCATATCTTATGACACATTTGGGTGGAGGGCCTAAAGTATTTGCATTTGGTCTTCGATTCTTCAAATGGTGGGAGAAACAAATCGTAGTAATCCATGACTACCCATACACAGATATGGACTTCCAGGATTATGAGGATATGGTTCTTCTCGAGGGGGAGATGTGGGGAGATCTCAGTAAGAGGAATGAATTTTTTTTTTTTAAAGTTTTTGAATATTTCATTTTTTTGTAGTTTTTGAAATATTATATTGTTTTTGGTAGATGCAAGATCACCAACAACTTGGTGTTTTGATGACACATATATAAAACCAGTCCGACCAATAAGAATTTCACCCTTGATCAGGCGTGGAAGAGATGCTAGAGATACAACTACTAACACAAGAGATAGTGAGTGATGACTCCGAGTGGTGCAAAGGAACCTAGAGGGTCTGACCATGGGGGTGCCCCCCATGCATATATATGAAATTCCAAAGCATCTACAACATCATGCAATTGGAGTTAGTTCTTTTGGGGCATTATGGTGTTGCGTAACATGAGTAGTAGTGTGTTACCATGTGCATCGTGATCCTATATAATAGGACATGGATTGTAGCCAAATTTTGTATTAGAGTGATATGTATTCGACTATTATTGTGTCGTATGTAGGCTTATGAAGCCCATTTTGGATATTTGCACCTATTTTGGATGTAACTACACTCTTTGATATATATATATGAAAACTATGTTTGTTATGGTTTCATGTGCGAATATAAATGTGGTGGATGCTCCTAATGTAACTATCTACACAAATTTTGAAGATGCTTAATGAGATAGATGCCAATCTAAAACATAATTAGCCAACGAATCAACCAAAGTGTAAGATTCTCTTGGAATATGTTGTTAAGTAATGTAATCAAATGAACGTTGCAAAAGACATACCCATAAATATTTTCAAAAAATAAGAGGGTTGTGAATGGAATTGTGATCATTTAACTATGCGACAACAAATTGTGAATCCAAATTGACCAATAGGTTGCAAATACCCAAAGTAGAGGCATGGGATAAAATATCAATGACATCACTCTACTCAGAAACATTGTTAGTGGTGGGGCAAAAACAATGCCCCTAGAACTTAGGAGTTCATTTGAGGGTGTAAAGAGTACCCAAGTGATGGAAGCTATGTTCCATGTATTGCGACTGGCACCATCAACAAATCCTATGTAAGGGCTGACAAAGGTGTACATTTGCAAATAACGCATGGAGCATGATCAACACCGAAACCACACAAATTATACACTCAAAGAAAGTAAAATACACCACACCAAAAAGTATGATACATAATGTACAAAGAAGTGCACAGGGGAGACCCTTATGCATAATACTTCTTAAGGTAGATCCTACAACGAGGCTCCACCAAGTGGTTTCCGACATAACCGACTAACTCATAGGAACACTTTTTAAGCACTCATGTAACTATGTAGGGACCATGCCACAGGGGTTCAAACTTTCATGCCCCAAGCTTATCATTGTCCTGATCGTAGATCAAGACTAAGACTCCTTCAACAAAAACACGAGGTCGAATGGATTTTTCATATTGGGATTTTACTCATTTCTTATGAGATTCACTAATCAAAGCAACATCTCCACGATATTCTGTAAAATTAGTCACAACAGATCTATTGAACAAGTAAATCAATCATAATGATGTAAAACAAATTGGACTAAAAACTGTGCAAGAGAGATGCATTAGTGCTCTATAACTCAGAATAGTGAGAATACAATACAATACTATAAAAATGAATGATAAATTTGAATTAAACTAGGAGTTCATTCGAATTTACTGCATGGAATAGCTTGGTTCCAACTAGGAGTCTCATCATCAGATCAATGGAGTCATCAATGCACAAGCAATGGTCAACTAGGTGTCAAACTGAGTCTAACTGAGTGTGGTAGGTGTAACTGGAACATGTAGGCACTAACTGAATGAAGGAGGCTTAGTGGAGGGTGCATGAGGAGCCAACTGGAGTTAGAATAGGAATTCTAGTCTCACTGGAGGTCCATTGGAGTGATACAATCAGTTGAGAGTTAGTCTAGCCTCAAATCAAGGAAAGAACTCAACTAACTGAAGTGAACTGGAGTGGTAGGTGAAAAAGGAGCCCTTCTCAAGTGGTAGGTGCATGTTGGGTGCACTAAGCACTAGGAGGGATAAGAATGAGTGGAAGGAAGCTCTCGGGTGCTGGTAGACTGGGGACTAGGTGCTGGAGGCATCAAACTGGTGACTGGGCTGCATGCCGATGCATGCATGCATGTAAAGTACATAAATGAATGATGAGATATTCTAACACCCCCCCTCAAGCTATACTATGATGTAAAAAATAATAACTGAATAGGGACCTAGTTACTAAGACCAAAGTTCACCCCAATACAATAATCCAAAAAATGTTAGAAATAAATCTAAGTGAGGAAAGAAGGGAAAATCCAGTGGGAAGAAAGGCCCCCCCTCAAATTGACATAGAAGGATCTAATCTATCTCCACCATGATGGAACTCACCCCAAACAGTGAACATAGATAAGAGAACTTCTTCTTAGTGAAGCTCTTGGTGAAGATGTCTGCAATTTGCTCATCGGTAGGGCAATATTGCAGAATAATGGTGCGATCATGCACAAGCTCTCGGATGTAGTGCATGTGAAACTCAATGTGCTTGGTCCTCTGCTGTTGAACTGGATCTATGGAGATATTTATATCACTTTGATTGTCACAAAAGATGATAGTCGAAGTAGTGCTACCAAAATCAAACTTGGAGAGAATACCCTGCAACCAAACTCCCTGAATGCAGGCATTGACTGCCCCTCGATACTCTGCCTCTGCTGAAGAAAGTGCAATGGATGCATGATTTTTGCTTGACTAGCAAATAGGGTCATGTCCAATCATGAAAACATATCCATAAGTGGACTTCCTATCAATTCTATCACCTTCCCAATCCGAATCAGTGAAACCAATGAAATCTAGCTCAGAATCTGTAGCATAGTGTATGCCAAAATGTCTCGTACCTTTCACATATTGCAAGATCCTTTTGGCTGCCCTCCAATGAAGCTCATGGGGATGATGCATATACCTTGATACAACACTCACAACATAATAAATATCAGGCCTTGAGTGTGTCAAGTATAGTAGTGAACCAATCAACTTTTGATACATAGTGCAATCTGCAAGCGGTGTAGAATTTCCCTCCTCAAGACTGATTCCTAAGAGGAATGGGAACGGAGCTGCCATACATTCTGCCATATTAAATTTTAATAGCAGGTTTGAAGCATACTTTTTCTGAGATAATGTGATCCCATCAAAATTTTGAGCTATCTCCAAGCCCAAAAATTGCTTCAGCAAGCCCAAATCGCTCATGTCAAAAGCTAGATTTAAGGCAGTTTTTAGCTTGTTGATTGTAAGGAGAGTGCTACCAGTAATGAGAAGATCATCAACATAAAGAACAATAATAAAAAAATTACCTTTAAATTTCTGTATATACACATTCAGATCAGATTTTCATCTTTTGAAATTCTGAGAAAGAATGAAGGAGTCCATCTTTGCATACCAAGCTCTTGGGGCCCGTTTCAATTCATACAAAGATTTCTTCAATCTGCAAACTAATAATGGATCTGATATGTATCCTTTTGGATGCTTCATATATATTTATTCATTTGGATCTCCATGTAGAAAAGCACTCTTCACATCCATATGGTGCACTTCCTAGTGCTTGGATGCGGAAATAGCCAAAACTAGGCTGATGGAATCCATCTTTGCAACCAGTGCAAAAGTCTTAGTGTAGTCCACTCCTTGGCCTTGGGAAAAACCTTTTTCCACCAGCCTAGATTTGTATTTTCTTATAGAGCCATCAGCAGCAACCTTTGTGTGATAGACCCATTTACATTGGACTAATTTCCTCTCAGGTGGAAGAGAAACTAGCTCCCATGTAGCATTCTTTTGAAGAGAACTGTACTCTTCATCCATGTCGGTTTGCCATCTCGGATATCGATGGGAATGATAATATGATTTAGGATATGAACCTATCATCAAAAATAATTTCTCATATAGCAAAGGATCATAGAAATAAAGATCCATACCTGCTCTTTGAAATTCTGCTCGAGTCCTCCTTGGATCACAGGATTTCCAATGTTTGGACCAGCAGAATCGAGTGTATTTTGGGCCCACTTTGGAAAGTGTGGAGTCACAACTGGATCAGATTCTGAACCTGATATATCATGTTCATCAAAGTCTGATAAAATATCAGAAATATCAGAACCAATACTTTCATAATCTTCTTCAAATTCGTCTTCTGGTGGAGGCGGTGAATCGACAGTTTCTTCCTCGACTAGCTCTAGATTTTGAAGCGGTTCTTCAAACTTGACACTTCGCTCAATGAATATATTTTTGGATATGATATCCATGAGTTTGCATCCCTTTGATTCTTCATCATATTCCAATAGGATGCATTCAACACTTTGCGGATCCAAAGATCTTTTCTTTTTCGACGGAATTCTAGCCCAAGCGGTTGAGCCAAAAACCCTGAAATTGGACACATCAAGTTTGTGACCTGTGTAAGCTTCGAAAGATGTAACATCAGTCAAAGATGAATGTGGAACCCTGTTTTTAATGTATGCAGCAAAATTCATGGCCTCGTCCCAAAGGTTTTCATCCAAACCTTTTGATTCAATCATACAGGTTGCCATCTCTTTCAGTGATCTGTTCTTCCTTTTCGCTACACCGTTCATCTGAGGTGTGTAGGGAACTGTGTGCTGGATCTGAATGCCGATTTCAGCACAAAGTTGCAGCAACTTTGATTTGATATATTCACCTCCATTATCAGATCTAATATCTTTGATCTTCCTTTCAGTAGCAGTCTCAACAGAAGCCTTAAAAAACATGAATTTTTCTAGTACTTCCGACTTGTTTTTGAGGAAGAAAACCCATGTAAATTTAGAGAAGTCATCGATGAATGTCAGAACATACATTGATCCATTCATGGATGTATGTGGAAGTAGACCGTTTATATCAGAATGTATCAGCCCCAAAATCGTAGAAGCTCTGCTAGCTTTTCCTCGGTCAAATTTGTGCTCGGGGTGCTTCCCAATGATGCAACCTTTGCATATTCCCTTCGAGGATTTGATCGTCGGAAGGCCATCAACCATGGAATTTTTCTGTAGAAGCTGCAAATATTTATAATTTAGGTGTCCAAACCTCTCATGCCAAAGCCTACTGACCTCATTGCCATGTGTGAGAAGAGCAGTGGGCTTGTGTTGTGGCAGAAAGTGAGAAAACTCATAAGCTTTTGCGGTGTGATTTGCTTTTCCAACCGCAATAAGTTTTCCACTTTGAATATTAGAAATTTCAACTTTTTTAGGGAAGAATACAACTTTCTTTGGTGTACTAGTGTGAGTCATCTGATAAACGGAAAGAAGATTCGAAGCTAAGGAAGGCACATAGAGAACATTGTGAAAACTGCCATGCTCTAAATGAATGGTACCTTTGCCCTTTGATGAAATTTGAGAGTCATCCCCCATGTGGATGGGAATGGTTCTTGACGGATCATAATTTGATAGAGAATATTTATTTGCAGCCATGTGGTTCGAAGCTACAGAATCAATGAGAAGAGTGGAGGAATTTGAAACTGTTGCCATGAGTGCATGACCTCTTTCGGGATGATCATTTTTGTCCTTCTTCCTTGTACCGTTAGGAAGGGTTATGTTGTTTTTCTCCAAGAGAAGTTCCATTTGATATATTGTCTTCTTCATGCATGATATTTCAGGATGATAGCCCCTGCTGCAATAAGAACATTTTGACTTCTATTTGCCTTTTTGCTTGTTTCTTGAACCGAATGGCTCATCCGCTTGCTTGTTTTTCTCTCTTTGCTTGGACGGATCAAACTTTGGCTTCTCTTTATTTTGCTTCCCTTTTCCATTCATAGCTTTGGATCCTCCACAAAATAATGCTTGGTCTTTGGAGCATATGGTCCCCATTTGAATGAGTTTATCATGCTCCTTTATCATGGATTCAATGAAGGCACTTAAGGTAGGCATTTTCCAATTCGGAATTGTGAGCTTTCCGGAATTGAATGTAGAGACAAATACCGAATAATCTTTTCCAAGTTTTGAAAGAATAGAAAGAATCAATTGTTTATCATCTTTTACAGCTCCACTTTGCTTCAATAGCAATACCAAGTGCTTGAATTTGGTGAAGAAATCATTGATTGTATCGAAATTCTCAGAATTCAAGGCAATCAATTCATTTTCCAATTGAAAAGACCGCATGTCATCTTGCTTTCCAAAAATCTTTTCGAGTTGCTCCCATACTGCCATTGGAGTAGTCAATCCACTGAGGTGAAAGTGAAGATCCTTGGAAATATTGAGGCAAAGAAGACCATATGCTTCATCAAATTTGTTGAAGTGCTTGGATTTCTCAATGAGTGTATTTGGCTCAACTTCGAGGCCCATGGTGATTCTATAGTACCCTTTTGAGAACAACATAATCTCCATGTCATTCTTCCATTCAAAATAATTGAAGGGAGTGAGAAGCTTTGAAGAAGAAGAATCCATCTCAATGATAGCGAATGCTAATGGAGGAGTGATAAAAATTGCAAATCACAAGAAAACAATAACTATAAGGTCGAACAATCCACCTGTTTTAGAGTTGCATCACACCCGGAATAGGAGATCAAGCAAGCTTGATGATCCAATGATCTATATCCAGGAATTCTATGGAAAACTCACAGATTCTAGAGTGGATTGGAGAGAAATTTTATCCTTGCATGCATAAGAGAAATCTTGTCCCTGCCATGGCTCTGATACCATGTAAAATTAGTCACAGCAGATCTATTGAAAAAGTAAATCAATCACAATGATGAAAAACAAATTGGAGTAAAAACTGTGCAAGAGAGATGCATCAATGCTCTATAACTTAGAATAGTGAGAATACAATACAATACTGTAATAATGAATGAGCAATTCAAATTAACCAAGGAGGTCATTTGAATTTATTGCATGGAATAGCTTAGCTCCAACTAGGAGTCTCATCATCAGATCAGTGGAGTCATCAATGCACAAGTAACGGTCAACCAGGTGTCAAACTGAGTCTAACTAAGTGTGGTAGGTGTAACTGGCACATGTAGGCACTAACTGAATGAAGGAGGCTCAATGGAGGGTGCATGAGGAGCTAACTGGAGTCAGAATAGGCAGTCTAGTCTCATCGGAGGTCCATCAGAGTGATACAATCAGTTGAGAGTCAGTCTAGCCTCAAATCAAGGAAAGAACTCAACTAACTGAAGTGAACTAGAGTGGTAGGTGAAAAAAGGCGCCCTTCTCAAGTGGTAGTGTTAGGATATTCCTATACTCCATCCTAGTCCTACTAGCTTTTCAGTCATTTTCATTTTCAGTATTTTAGGGTTTGCATGCATTTCTAGTCATCAGTCCCAGCACCTAGCCCTCAGTTAGCTAGCCCTTGGAGTTTTAGGGAAATACCACCCTATAGTGAGGAAATGGACACTATCAACTTAAGGGGATGACAGGTAAACATACTGATTGCATTACATAAGTGTTTATAAATGGAAATAGATTGGAGATCTTGAGAACATACCTTATGAACGAAGTTTGATCCTAGCTCTTGTCCAACCTTGCGCTCGATCCTCAAGTCAATCTTCCTTTTGATAAACCTGCAACACAAAGACCTTTCTCAGCGTATCTTGGCCAATATAATAATGATGGAATTGACAAGTAATTCAAACATCAAGCATTAACCAACATGATCCAAACAAACACATAATCCAATAAGCACTTGATTAGGGACGAGAAAGATGTTTCAACCTTTTATTGTCAAAAGTAGATGAATGAAACAAAGTATACCTGACTTCGCAGCATGCTCATGCAACTTGATCCTAGGCTCCTGCTCCTCTCCGACTTCAGAATTCTTCCAACATAACCTCCTTCAATGCAAGCTTCTCATATAGAAGAGTCTCTCTATGGCTTTCATGTCTATCCCCTCTCTTCAATCCTCCTTATATTTATAGGACAAGGCAGGCAGTTTCAGGGCGAGAGGTGGTTGCAGGGGAAGTTGGGGAAGTGGGGAAACCAACTGCAACTAATCCCCATTCGTCAAATTAATCTTTTTTTTATCATATTTTAAGGTGTGCGCTACTATTTCACAGTGGAGTAGCGCCCAGGGCGCAACTATAGTGTTTTACAACCAGCGTTCATTACTTTTCAGATGCTGTGCGCTACTATTGTACACAGGAGTAGCGCCCATGAGGAGGTGTGCGCTACTATTGTACACTGAAGTAGAGCACATGTGCTAGTTTATTGAGGTAGAGTAGTGCCCATGTCTCAAAATGATGTTTTTTAGGGTTTTGTCAGCTTGCAAGGAGGTGGATTAGGTCAAGGTCTCATCTAAGGCCATCATGCTCCTCCATCCAAGTTATCCTTTTGTGTGATCAACAGCTCAAGGTGAACACAGACGGAGAGGTGCAGATTTGACCTGTAACAGATGCCCCTTAATGCATGAGGTCAGAGAGAAATGATGGACGAAATACATTACAATCCAAAGCCAGAGGAGGAGCAAGGAACCGCGGAAGCAAGTCACAAGAACACCTGAAACAAAGATCAAGGTCAACGAGCAATTACAATCTTGACATCATATAGATGTGCAGTGTGATATAATATGATCTCTGATACATAACAAGGATATGTATATATAGCATGGCCACTTGGAATACAAGCATGGATCTATGTCAAACTGAGAGATCATAGCCATAACAACAAACTGGATCTATGTCTCATGGAGAGCCGAATGTAAGTGAGGCTCAGTCTTGCGCAACTTGGATGATAACATAATGAGGTGATGTCATCAAACATCCCAAGGTTTTCATCCAAAACAACCCAAGGTACAAACCCTAACCATGTGAATAAATGAGCTGATGGTTGAACATGGGGGGTATCGTTTGATTACCGGTCATTGATGTATACCGTTAACAAACGCGAGGGCTTCCACCGATAATGATGATGGGGCCCAAGGTACCTAGTATGATCCAACAAGTGTGAATAAGTGGACTTGGATTTGAACATTTGAGGATCCTGTCGAAGAAGAGACATTGATGTATTCTCATCATTCAACAGCGAGGAAAATTTCCACTGATGACTGCAATCTCCAAGGTACTAACCGAAACTCTAAACTTCATTCCCAGAGAAAAATGAGTTGGTGTCGATGGGAAGAAGTCCATTGGAAGGGAGGCCTTAGGGTATCCTCCATCATCCAGCATGAGGGACACTCAATTGGTATGATCTGATATGGAATAATATGTAACAAGACTGACACTAGGATGGCCGACACATGAGGTTAAGGTAAACTATAGAATGGCCGACACAGGGTATATCCTTGAACAGTGAGCACGACACAAAGTGACTTAGGCAGTTTTCAACATAATGGGGAAAATGATATAAGCCTGTAATGTAGGAGACATTAGCAGACCCTCCATATGGTTGGAAGAATAACCAATCGAGGGAGTAAACAACTCAGAGATTAGGTTCACCCTAAGGTCAAAAACTAAACCCAACCGACATGATAGACTCAAGTAGGTGTTGTGTTCAAGGATAGAACTGACTGAACTGCCTTTGACACTGAAGATATGATACATATTTCTCATCCCTTATTCTTTTTAGATAAAAGAATACCTTTCTTGTTGTTTTAATGAGTCCAAGAAAGAATGAAAACTCAATAGATCCAACCATGTAAAATTTTTAATGAGCCCATGGGAGGAAGACTCAGGACCTTCTTAATTGTTTACAGAGTTTGAAGAAGAGATATAATATTACTCTATATTACTGATCTCTGGATTTTAATATCGAGCCGAGATTTGTTCCTGCTTGTCGGTGTTTTCAATTTTAAGGAGTCTGAAAAACTTAAACAATAACTCCATATACCTGCTCGTGGATTTTAGTATCGAGCCCAAGCAAGTTAATGCTCGCTGGTGTTTTCCTGTTTATAGAGTCCGAAAAAATTAAACAATCCTCTTTACACCTATCTGTGGATTTTATATCGAGCCCGAATTGGTCTGTGCTCGGCGGTGTTTTCTTGTTTATAGAGTTGAAAAACTTAAACAGTCCTCTATTTACCCTCTCATGGATTTCACATCGAGCCCGAGTAGGTGAATGTTCGCTTGGTGTTTTCATGTTTAGAGAGCCTGAAAACCCTAAAGAAAGGCTCCAAAAGGTCCTTTTTCGTTCAGTTAGTCTCCTCCCCCGAAAAAGTATAAAACAAAGGAAGAAGAACTCTTCTAGTGCATACAGAAGTATACCTAGAGTATACCTTTTCCGTAATTTATCCACCTAGGACCGGAAAAGGGGTAATTCTACCTGAGTGGATGGGCCTTCAATTACTTTAACAAGCTTGAAGAGGACAAGTTTGCTCTACAATCTTGTTTAGGTTTAAATAGTCCAAACAAGAGCTTAAAATGACTTAAATATCAGCTTCTGGGATCATGACTTCATAATTTGCCAAAACTAGGTCTTCAACAAAAATATTAGTAATCGCGACAAAAAATCTCAAATGATACATAAATTTGAACTATGAGCTAGTTAAAAAGGTCTTCCATCGAGAAATTTAGTCTTAGAAGATTGATCCTACAAAAATTAGTGAAAAATGAGAACCAAATGGGTGAAATTACCTTTGCACCATGTGTCTCTATTAATTGATTAATTAGGACATTGTGGTAGAATTTGAAACTATAGACATTTTAACTAGGATGGGTAAAAATTAAAATCAAATTCAATATATGTAATTTCACAATTAAACTCAAATTTCATTTTGTTTTGTAGGGAAAGAATTTGGGAGCAAACCTTGAACTTCAATCTTCCGTGGCAATCGATTCGAGCAACCAATCAGCATTCCTCCTCCACCAAGTAAGTTTAAATCCTCCCATCTTGCATTTCAATGGTTTATTTATCAATTTTCGAGCCAAAATTCACTTGTAAGGCAATGCTCATATCGTGGATTGCGCGGGCGCTACTCTGTAGTGAGCATAGTAGAGCATACATGGAGGTGTGCGCTACTATGCTCACACACAGTAGCGCCCATGCGTGACTGTATGGTATGTACAATAGCGCCCATGCCTGAAAGTGAAGAAAAAAATGCCGAGATCTAAAAATTTGACATATTTTGTGCAGGATGGTTCTTCTTTGGAGGGAGAGGGAACATGAGGACATGAATAGGCTGGAAATGCAAGACCCAGTCACTCTCCATGCTCTTAGAAGATGCGGTTTGTTGAATTTTTACCGAACCGTGAACATGAGGGAACTCAATAGATTGTTTCGAAGACTTGTTCAGTACTGGGATGTGGATACCAATACCTTTGTCATCCGAGGGAAAAACTTGGAGCTTACAGTCGATGAAATTTACTTCATTACTGGACTCTCTAGGAGGGGAGATTCCATAAATTTGAAGGGGTCTTCTAGAAATGTGGGTATATCATCGGTGCAAGAGTACTTGAATACATATTGTGTGGCTGGAACTGAGAAATCAGGAAGCCAAATCTTGATTTCTACCATTGAAGGCCTCCCTCTAAAGGTGATTGTGATTATGATTAACTGGATGGCAGGTAGTGCCACACAACACCTAGCTTCCAGGCACTCCATGCATATTGGTGTACGGTGCTTGCAAGGTCATGTGTACGACTGGTGCACTAGTTTACTGGAAAACATGAAGCTTCAACTCACGGGTTGCAAATCCGGGAGAATGAATAACTTTGGGTACGACAACATTCTATGTACCTTCTTCTTTGAGAGGGTACTTGCTCTTAGCTTGGGGATGCCTCTACCTCCAGCTAGCCCCCGTGAGCCAAGATTGGGCCGTTGGGGTGACATATTCCTCTGCCAGGGTGGTGGGGAAAGTCACTATTGTTATCATACTGATGATTTCTGGGGGTGGTGGGAGAGGCAAGTGCCTGCCTTCGAGCAGTTTCCATATGCTGGATTGGACTTCCGCCATGATCCAGAGCTGGTGCTTCCTCCAGGTGGATCCTGGGGAGCTATTGGTATGTTTTTATTTTAAGAATTATTTAATTTTTTCAAACTTTTCAAGTATTTGATTTTTATGAATGAATTTTGAAGTATTAAACAAGTGTGATATGCAGATATTGGGCCTGTCCATCCCAAGGGACATCCTACTATCTTCGTAAGGCCAGCTGATGTTGTTGTAGCAGATGATATGTTAGGGACCATAGAGAGGAAAGTGAGTCGGTTGACTCACGATGTTCCTACATGCCGTATGGATCAGATACCTATTGATATGCAGGAAGATGTAGTTGGGGTGCCCCCAGCATGACTTAGGGTGTTGCGGAAGATATCCAGGCTAGTCGTATGTTATCGGTATCTAGTAGATGATGATGAGGACCCTCCTTCTCCATAGGAGACAGATACATTCTATGTATATTTTTGAGGCCACTGTGCCCA
The DNA here is from genome assembly GCA_027924585.1 of Larix kaempferi. NCBI lineage: Eukaryota > Viridiplantae > Streptophyta > Pinopsida > Pinales > Pinaceae > Larix > Larix kaempferi. The sequence continues at coordinate 4,102,769 of BSBM01001484.1, read as the reverse complement.
GTTTTTTACTTTATGACATGACTTGATAGACTTGTGATCCAAACTCATATATTTTTTGATACAGTATCGGATATATATACAGTATCGGTTATTTACATGTGTATGTGTTTGAATTTTATGTGTGAAATGCTGTTTTATGGAAATGTATGATACAAATGCCAATCTAAGACATAATGTGCAAATGAGTCAACTAATGCATTTAAATTTCTTGGAATGTGTTGATATATGATAGAATCAAACTGTCTTTCCAATAATCTAACTCTCAAAAACTGTCATAGCAAAACAGGATCTCTAATCTAGTAAACACCCGTTAACTGAAATACAACTAGTTGTGAATCAAGTCTTACCTCCAAACATGAAATGCCATGAATAAGGGCATCTCAGAGAAGCTCTATAACCACATTGTACTCAACTACGTTGTTCGTAGTGGGGCCCAAACCCCCCCCAAAGACCAGTTGGCAAGTTGGTGAGTAAATAACCCAAGCTGCTGAAGCCAACTATCGGGTGTGGCGACTGGCGCCATCAGCAAATCCTAAGAAATTTTCGGTCGACATCTGATACACGAAATGAAGACACACATAAGATTAACTAAGCAAACACAAATGAAAACTAGCTCTACAAAATATACAACTATGTTACAAGAAAAAGCACAACTACCTAGGTGTAGTACTTCTTCAGGTATAGCCCATTTCTAGGCTCAGGAAGCTTATTACCCTCGTAGTCTACTAGCTCGTAAGCACCCTTCTTCAGTACTTTGGAAATTATGTAAGGCCCGAGCCACATGGACTTGAACTTGCCAGGTCTTAGAGGTTCTTTGTCTTGATCCCATAGTAGAACAAGATCTCATTCAAGGAACACCCTAGGCTTGACGGACTTATCATACTGTCCTTTGACTCATTTTTTGTGAACTTCATTTGCTGTGAGAGCATCGCGGTGCTGCTCATCTAGATGTTCTAAATGCAACAAACGTTCTTCCAATATTGAAGTATCCGGTAGTAATTGAACAACCAGTTTTAACGAAGGAATCTCGCATTCAATTGGAACGACTGCTTCTATCCCATGCACAAGCTGAAAAGGAGAGAACTCGGTAGCAGTCTTTACGTTCGCTCTAAAGGCCCAAAGAGTAGGGTATAGCATGATGTTCCAGTTGTTTCGATTGGCATTGACAGTTCTTTGCAGTATTACCTTTAAAGTTTTGTTAACCGCCTTGACTTGTCCATTCTCCTGTGGATAGTATGAAGACGAATGTTCTTGCCGAAAACCTAGCATTGTATATAACTCGGTCAACATGCTATTTTGGAAATGACTGCCATGATCAGTCACAATCTCTTTAGGTATGCCGAGCCTTGCAATAATATGATTAAATATGAAATAAGCGATAGTTTCTCCATCTGCCTTGACAGTAGGCATTGCCTCTGCCCACTTGGTGAAGTAGTTGACGACAACGATGATATAATGATGCCCTCCAGCCGAAATTGGATTGCAAGTCATGTAATCAACCCCCCATTTTGTGAAAGGGCCTGCTATAATCACAGGATGAAGAGGAGCTGGATGTGCCCTCATTTTCCTGGTGAAAAACTGACACGGACGACAGTGTTTCATGGTTTCCACACAATCTTTAAAGATTGTGGGCCAAAAATATCTGGCACGTAGTATCTTCTGAGCTGTTGCCAACCCAGAAAGATGTCCCCCACAAGCTCCACTATGGGCATCATTTAATATTGCTTCAGCTTCTTCTAAAGTTAAACAACGTCATAAGATGGAATCTACCCCACGTCGATACGAAGTATCTGAGATGATGAGGTAGTTTTTCGCATGGCTTTTCAACTTGCGTCATTCTTCTCTAGAAAAAGTGGTAGGACACCTCAAAGTCTGGAGATATACTAAGATATCCTCGTACCATGGGTTAGAGGAGGCAATGAGGAAGATATGTTCATCCGGGAATGATGATTCTTCCTCGGCATGCTCTAAGTCACTCGAAAACTCTGAGATTAACTCAGTGAACACTAGTGATTTCTTTGACTTGGCCGATTGAAAGACCAAATCGAACTCCTGTAAGATTACAATCCATATATTGTATTTCCCACTGACGATTCCTCGAGTGAGAACATACTGAAAGGGATTGACTTCTGCTATCACCGTAGTTGTTCATAAAAGTATGTGATGACGAAGCCTCTGTACTGTTAGGATATTCCTATACTCCATCCTAGTCCCACCAATATTTTAATCATTTACATTTTCAGTCATGCATGCACTTTTAGGGTTTGCATGCATTCTAGGGTTTGCATGCATTTTGCATGCATCCCAGTCATCAGTCCAGCACCTAGCCCTCAGTTAGCCAACCCCCAGGATCTTCTCACTATTCAGTTTTAGCCCTCCAGTTGCTTAATGCGCCCTTCTTCCTTGATTTTAGGGAGCAACTCGCCCTTCTTCACCTACCAGTCCAGTTGTCACTCAGTTACACTCAATTACAGTCAGTTACAGTCAGTTACACTTAGTTACACTCAGTTACAGTCAGTTACAGTCAGTTACACTCAGTTATAGTCAGTTACACTTAGTTACATTAAGTTACACTCAGTTAAACCTACCAGAGTTACTTTGACTGATAATTGATAGTTACTTGAGCATTGATGACTCCACTGATGATGATGAAGACTTCCAGTTGCGCTCCGATGATCATGAGGACACCTAGTTGTGCTCTGATGACACTCTATTGATCTTATGATCACTCTGAGAGGCTAATTTGAATTGCCACCTTAGGCATTCGAATCCTCTCTACCATTGTACTATTTATTTGTCCATACTGTGATTAATTAATTAGTGTGTGTGAAGTATTATTGCTTCTATCTGAGTTCTACTGTACCATATTATTCTGTTGCTCATTATACTGTATTGTTCACTCTTCTTCTATTTTCCTGCTTAATCATAATTACTCTTGTGAGGTACACATCATCTCTTAGATCTGCTGTGAGGATTTTCACATGGTATCAGAGCATGTTGAGAGTATTTTTTATCTCCATTCTTGAGAGTTTTTTGCAGGTTATTACCAAGATTTCGAGTGCAGCAGTTGCAACAGTTTCTGCATCTTTGCAGTAGTAGCAGTTGCAGTTATTCTATATTGCTTTTGCAGGTCCTCTATAGCTTCTATGTATTCATCAGGAATTACTCCTCTTTCTCCATTCAACTATGATGAATGGAAACCACAAATAATAGCACATTTAAAGAGCCATGATCTCTTTGATTGTTATTTTGAAAGAGAGTTCGAATCCTATGATGAAGAGAGTGACTGGTTAGATAAAGGTGAAAAAGCTTGTGCAGTCATGATGTATGCTATGCCTTGATGCATGTTATATGACCTCCCTGATATTTCATGGACTCCAAAAGAGCTATGGGCCTACCTGGATGAAAAATTTGGCATACAGAATGAAGGAATTGGTCCAAACCCCTTCGAGAGCAAGAAAAGTGATGCATTCACTCCCCTTGATGGTCTCTCAGAGCATGAACCAGTATCATCTCATATTGAAGTTGTTGACAAAGAACTTGCAGATTCTCCACTCATGCTCAAACTTTCTTCTCTTTCTGTGCCAGTTCACACTCTAGATATTGCAGAAGGTCCTAAATTCTCTATTGCACCAGAGTCTGTTGGTTTGCATCATGATCACATGATTATTTCAGAGGTCAAAATAGCTATTGAAGGTAATGCATTCGCTCCTCTCCAGCTATCTCCTCTTTTATACTACTATATGATCATAAATTCATGCTTTCAGGTCATTGAAGAATATGGCCATTGCCATTCGCTTGGGATAATTTCTCATGCATCTACTGGTTTTGATCTCACCTCTCATGGTTCAAAGGAGATCCCAAGAAACCATGATTCAAGTCTTGGATCTAATTTGGATTCTAAGCAATTACTGCTTGGGATAATTTCTCATGCATATGATAGTTTTGATCTCACCCCTGTTGGTTCAAAAAAGATCTCAAGAAACCGTTTTTTAAGTCTTAAATTTGATTTTGATTTCAAGCAAACATGTAATAGTTATTTTTGGCATAAGCTCACCCATGGTGGTTCGAAGGAGAAGACAAAAGACTATATGCACTTTCACATATTTCATCCTACCTCAGCTGATTCGAATCACAAGTTCAAGGATCATTCTCATACTGTTGGATTTGTTCTCATCACATTCGATCTGAAGAGCAGGTACAAGCACATGCTTTTTGAGCATGATCCACTTCTTCCCAAGAAGAAGATACCTCCAGACATATGACCAAGCATCACACATGCTTGAGTTTGGAGCATTTATTTTTATGTGTGCCTTACAGTCTATTTTTTGAGGAGGGGGTATGTTTCCCATGAAATTTTCCCACTTGCTTGGTTTATTGATTGTTATTATTCATTGTATTGGGTGACCTTTGGTCTTAGTTACCAGGGCCCAGGATGGATTAAGGGGGGGTGTTAGGATATTCCTATACTCCATCCTAGTCCCACCAGTATTTTGATCATTTACATTTTCAGTCATGCATGCACTTTTAGGGTTTGCATGCATTTTGCATGCATCCCAGTCATCAGTCCAGCACCTAGCGCTCAGTTAGCCAGCCCCCAGGAGCTTCTCACTATTCAGTTTTAGCCCTCCAGTTGCTTAATGCGCCCTTCTTCCTTGATTTTAGGGAGAAACTCGCCCTTATTCACCTACCAGTCTAGTTGTCACTCAGTTACACTCAGTTACACTCAGTTATAGTCAGTTACACTCAGTTACACTTAGTTACACTCAGTTACAGTCAGTTACAGTCAGTTACATTGAGTTACACTCAGTTACACCTACCAGAGTTAGTTTGATTGATGGTTGACAGTTACTTGAGCATTGATGACTCCACTGATGATGATGAATACTTCCAGTTGCGCTCCGATGATCATGAGGACACGTAGTTGTGCTCCGATGAAACTCTATTGATCTTATGATCACTCTGAGAGGATAATTCGAATTTCCACCTTAGGCATTCGAATCCTCTCTACCATTGTACTATTTATTTGTCCATACTGTGATTAATTAATTAGTGTGTGTGAAGTATTATTGCTTCTATCTGAGTTCTACTATACCATATTATTCTGTTGCTCATTATACTATATTGTTCACTCTTCTTCTATTTTCCTGCTTAATCATAATTACTCTTGTGAGGTACACATCATCTCTTAGATTTGCCGTGAGGATTTTCACATGTACCACATAGACTGCAGCAAGTGCTAATTTCTCAATGTGTGAATATTTAACCTCAGGAGCTATTAATGCACGAGAAAGATAGTAAACAACATGCTCTTGGAGCGTGTCATCCTCCTGAACTAATACTATGCCAATTGTATTAAGAGATGTTGCCAAATATAAAAGAAAATCTTTTGCATAGTCCGGCGGGCTCAACAAGGGGGCTGACAGTAGTGCCTTTTTTAAGGCCTCAAAGGATGCTTGAGCAGCCTCATCCCACAAGAAGTAGGTGTCTTGTTTGAGCAATCTCATAAATCCTTCCGTGATCTTAGCATAGTTTATAATAAAGCACCGTAAGAAATTAGACATGCCTTGCAAACTTTGAAGTTGTCGCAAGGTGCGAGGAGGAGGCAGATTTACAATTGCCTCAACTTTCAACAGGTCGACCCTTATGCCACGACTGGATACAATGAAACCCAGTAAACGTCCTGACTCGACGCAGAATACGTACTTATTAGGATTCAAACGAATCTTATATTTTCTGCATCTTTCAAACACAAGTCTTAGATGGGCTGGATGATCCCATCTCTTTCGAGATCGCGTTGGGAGGTCATCCAAGTACGGTTCAACTATGTGTTTGATATCATGAAAAGTGAATTTCATAGCTCGTTGGAACGTAGCTCTAGCATTTTTTAAGCCAAATGGCATCTTCCGGTAAGCAAAGGTTCCCCACGGGAAAATGAAAGCTGTTTTGTGCTGATCTTCGGGTTTGATTTGTATTTGATTGTATCCCGAAAATCCGTCCATGAAAGAGAACATCTCATGTCATGCACAAGCATCTATGATTTGGTCTATAAATGGTGTGGGATAGTTATCTTTCGGAAAATATTTTTTCAAATCCCGGAAGTCGGTACAGACTCGGATGGTACCTTGCTTCTTATCAACCGGAATAGAATTTGAAACCCATTCCGTCATGTCAATCGGATAGATGAAACTGGCCTTAAGCAACTTTTCAACCTCCGCTTTAATGGCGGCCTCTTTTCGAGGATTCACAGGATGGAGCTTTTGTCTCACAGGTTTTGCATTAGGGTATGTAGTGATGACATGCTCCACGATGGCTGGATCGATACCGGGCATCTCCTCATATGACTAGGCAAAAATGTCACGGAATTATTTAAAGAGCTTGGTATACAGAGCGATCTCTTCTGGAGAACAATCTGCACCAATAGAAATGTTTTCCGTGACCCCGGGTTTGGTGGAAATGTTGATCAGGATTGTCCTCGATATGTTAGCCATATTCCCTTCAACGTAAAAAGCTCTTGAAGTAGAAGGGAAGGATGAAAAATAAAAAAATCCACTGGGTCTCAAAGAGAATTCTCCTCTCTCTATCCTGTCTAGGTATGGAAGCAGGTAAGACCTGTGATGCATATGTTCCCATGGCTGGTCCAGGCCCATCATGGATTCCAAAATGGCTTCATCAGATGGTAATACCGTATCTAAATAGTCGAAAGAGTGGGTAGAATTCAGTGACCATGTAGGAGCATAGTCCATATCTGACTCAGCAGAGACTAGCGGAGTCACGATATGTTCCATTGCAACATGTTGTGCTTCCATGTAGGCTACTTTTGCAATGGATAAAGGCACTGAAGGTTCTGATGCAGTAGGAAGGATCCACGGATCAGTCCTAAGACCAACCGTGAAAGTTTTAGTAGAAGTACCTACATGAGAACGCATAAAAAGAACATGGGAGGGTAGGTCGAAAGTGCCTATTAATGACCCATAAAGCCCTGCTCCTAAACTCTCACTTACTGGGGCAGATTGATCAACTAAGGGAATAGTAGTATTTGATGAAGTCTGGTTGTTTTTTCGAGAGAATGAAAGTTGATCGATCGTGACAATATTGCCTTCGTGGGGGAACATAACAACTCGAAAAAATGTCGATGCAATGGCTCGCATGGCATACGTCCAGCTCTAGCCTAATAACATGTTGTAATCAAGCGGAGCGTCCAGAACTTCGATCTCTACAGCAACTGTCTTATTGGCAAGTGCAATTTCAAATGGCGGTAGAACTCCATGTGGACGGAAAGTCCTGCCATCGAAGGCAGTAAGCAGTGTGTTAGAGGGGGCTAGCTCGGGAGAGCCTAAATCTTTCCAGCAAGAAATGGACATCATGCATGTCGACGTGCCCTCATCTACGATAGCCCGTCTAATGGTCATAGGACCATGGACCACTTCAATCTGTAGGGCGATGTGGTATGGCAACCGATATTTGATATCAGACATATCAAAGAGCGCAGTCATGTTAGATGATTCCATGCTTCCGATCGCTGCTAGAAGTGCGTTTCGTTGTAGAGGACAATTTTGAAAAACTTCTAAGGTGGACATAGCACTAGGGGTCTGGGCTAGATATTCAACCACATTGTAGTTAGAAGCAGCCTGAGCGTTGGGATTGTGCGAGGCCCATTTCAAGACACCTTTCAGGATCTTGGGCAGCGGATCCACTGGAATGTGGAGGGGAATGGAAGATTCAGGAATCTCTTTATCCTTGCTCTACACATCCGAGGTATAATTTCTTGCTTGCGTTTGCAAAAGTGCATCCGTGCTAACCATATTGATGAAAGTTTGATCAACTGAGGCCTGAGTGGTGCCCCCAGCTTTGGAGGTGCCAGAAGCTGAACCCTGCCCTTTAGGGAATGGATCTTTAAGTACAACAGGTTTCTTTTCTTGAAGCAGCTTCTGGGCTTCTTCGAGTAGAGGTCATTGGTGAGTAAGGTGATCCTGCTTGCAAAGCTTACAAGGGAAATTAACCTTCTTCTTCTCTTTGTTACCCTCCTCGGCATTCTCCTTTTTGTGCTTCTGATGGTTCCCCTCTCCTTTCTTGCACTTCTTTTTGTTATTGGGTTGTCGAGAGCCCTTTTAATTGTTCTGAACCTGGTTAGCAGATTTAGAAGTAGAAGGAGAGGTTGTGACGGAAGTAACTTCTGCAGTCGATTGTTTGATAGATAAGGCATGAACCTATTTGGTCAATGCTTCGAAAGCTGCAGAGTCAACTGAACCCACTATGCCGTCAGCATGTGGTCCAGGTTTAGGTCTACTTAGATAAGTATTTGATCACGGTGCATCAGGTATAATTTCATAAAGTAAACCAGATTGTGCGTAAACGAGGTCTAGCTGTTGGGTCCACAGGATGGCTTCTTCCTCTGTAGACACTCGAGAAGTAGCACTTCCTTAGAAATATAAGGAAGGAGTGATTTCAAGTACCACTCAAGAAGGATTTCTAGAGGTATATTGGCTTTAATGAGCCTCTTCCATCTTCGCCACTCCTAAATGTGATCAGATAAGTGAATGGCTTTATTTTGTCTAAATGTAGACAAAAGGTTTGTTCCGGCATCATACCGAATAGGAAGATGGAAGTGGTTCAGAAAAATAGTTGCGAGATCCCGAAAATTAAAAAATGTAGCTGTAGGTAACTCAATGTACCATTTGGCTGCAACACTAGTTAAGGTACTTTGGAACAGTCTCAACCTGATGGAATCTTCATTTATGAATTCGAGGAACACCATAAATGGAAAGTAGTGACATGGTCACCAGGGTCCTCGACAGTTTTGCCTTCGAATTTTGGAATGTCTGAAGGTAACTTGGTAGGAACTGGTGTCCATGTGGCGTTGTGATACACTGGATCATTTGTCAACTTGGAAAGATCTGGCAAATTTAAAGTTGCCAGAAATGGTAAACGAGGCCTACACGACGGTATTTGATAAGCTAGGGTCACAAAGGCAGAACCACCCATAGTTTGACCCGTGAACTGCTGGTAGGGGTTGCCCCCGACCGTTTGCTGGTAGGGGTTGCCCCCAGTCATCTGCTGGTAGGCGTTGCCCCCGGCCATTTGCTGGTAGGGGTTGCCCCCAGCCATCTGCTGGTAGGGGTTGCCCCTTGCCATCTGTTGTTGCGCGAAAGTATTATTGAAATTCCCCCACCCATATGAAAGTGGGTTAGTGCTCTGTGGGTTCGTCCACTATGGCTGGGCGTTATCCCTTCCATATTGCTGGTTAAAAATGTTACCCCCTCCTCCTGAAAATAAAGAAAATGGGACGTTTCCTGTAGGTATATTACCTTGATTCATGTTATAGCCTACAAAGTTGTTGAGACCAGTGGTAGCTGACGTAGATGGTGCAGTCATGGTACTCATGATAGGCACAGTTGCAGAAGCATTTGGCCCTACATTGGGTGTGGAAATCCAAGTGTTGGGTATGTGGTATAATGGTTGAGTTATAGAAGGTGGAACAAGATTCGTTGTACTGCTAGGTCCAAAAGTGGGTGTAGAGGCAGATGCCATAGTTGTTGAACTCGGCATGCCTAATGTGCCAGCATTAAATCTGAAGGATGGAGTGGACACAGAAGTTGTCTGTGCCGAACTCGGTGTAGTAGTGGAAAGAGGATTTACAGTATTCATGTTCATACCTATTGTGGGAGTGTGTGGAACTCCCAGTTCGCCTCTTGTATTAGTCATAAAATGCCCAGGTGTAAAGAAGTATGCACTATAATCAGGTTGCTAGAAACCAACGGGTAACAGAAGCGGATTGTTAAGATTAGTCAGAGGAGGATTAAACGAAGTACTGAACTCACCAGAAGTGAAATCCTCGATCTCAACTGTATTAAAAGTTTGTTGATCTGGAGTCTCCGGTTGTGGTTCCTCAAGAAACTCTATTTCAGGTCTTTCTGTTGCAAGTTGTAGTTCCTCAGGAATTTCTATTTCAGGACTTTCTATTGTAAAATGTAGTTCCTCAGGAAGTTCTATTTCACCAGTGGTTTCCAAAGGAACACTGGGGTCTACCCTCTGTCGTCTCGCTGGCGGTAGTGGTTCCGTTCTAAGTGGGGGAAGGTTTTGAAACCTTCTCGACCTACGAAGTTCTTGGTCTTCCACGATTATATATAAAAAATAAAACTAAGCAAAAAGCCTAGTGGCCACTAAGACTAGGGGGGAAAACATCACACCACTAAAAAATCCTGAGTATTCAAACCAATAAAACAAGATGCCTTCTGGAGAAGAGTCTGGGATGATGAGGGCCCATAACAGATCAACGAAGGATGAAGAACAGTTACCTGGCGTCCAAAATACAATGACTAAGGGTGCAAGCACTGGAATCACCCAACCGCCCTCCCAAAGACCTGCAAGGGATTTCCTCCCACGTGTATCCTAGGTACAACAGATATACCCTCCGCTGTCATCTGTGTATGATCCTATGGTCAGATACCAAGGCTACCATACATGCAAAATATCCTGAGGGGACAATCATCAGCTTGATCAAAATGCGTGGGCAGGGTAACTAAACCCGAAATCTAGATGGATCCTCGTACGCAAATCGACCCTGGTTTATGGTCAAAAGGAACATGAGGGAGGTATCCTCAACGATTCCAATCTTCCACGGCCTTGTGCTTAGCTCTGGTTTTAGTAGAGTTTCCCAGGAATATTTGACATATATGGGTTTACCTAAATGAAAATCTTACTACGATTGTTGGGTAATGAAACAAGTTCTGAGCAGTTTAAGGTGATTTAAGCTCAGAGCTCTAGCCTAAGCTAGTTGGTGTTGTGTATCCCTAAAAAGGAAAATTGTTGCTATTTAATTTTATTAAAGATTTTTAGGGTTACTTTTTTACTCAATAGGTAGTGCATTGTGTGACGTAGTTGCAATAGAAAGCAAAGTGCATGAAATAAAACTTTCAACAACAAAACTTTTTATATTTTTCGTTTAATGTTCTTTTCAAATTGAAAACTGAGCAAATCTAAGTAAATTTTCTTTTCAAATTCTGAACAAAATAAACTATGCTATTTTGCAAAAGATATAAGCCTTACTATTCTTAAGCTACCAAATTTTTGCTTTTTTCTGTTATTATGAACGAAAAGAACTTTTAAGTAGAAAGCAAATAAGACTTATACAATATGTGTAAGTATGGAAAAATGGCTCCTAAGCCCGCAGCTGTCAAAACAATGGTTCGACAAAGACTTGTCCTACAAGTTTTTTCAAAAGAAAAAGTCCTCACACTTGGAAACAAAGCGGAAAGAAAACAAAGAGGAGAGATGCTCTAAACTAGGAATCAAATTCAAGAGAAATGTCCCAAAGCACCAAACCCTAACAAGACCACTAAGCCAAGCAATCGGTAGGCAAGCGAACTAACAACCACCCTACTAACAAAAAGACTGAAAGATGAAGCAAACTAAAAGTACTCCAAAACTCACTTGCTACTAGAAAACAAGGAAATCAAGAAATGTTGGAACTCAAAAGTTTGGAAGACACCCCAAAAGGCTCCAAAAATAGATCAAACCCTAAAACAGAGGGTAAGATACCTAAAGAGCAACTAAGTGTTGGAACAAACAACAAATGCAAAGCATACAGGTTTGTAGGTCAGCAACACATTATCAGGGTATAGGTAAGCGACTGTGTTCACTAAGGAACAAGGCCTAGTCTCCAAGAAGAGTAAAAAATGAACCAAACACTTCAAAAGTAAACAAGTGACCTAAAGATGACCAAAAGGACTCAAAGAAGGGTACTGAGACTCAAAGAAGAGTTATAGACCTCAAAGACCAGTCAAGAAGGTCCAAAACAAAGTCAGAAACCTACCCAAAAAGGCAGAAAACTAAACCAAACAACCAACAGAAGGCTACAGGAATGTGCCCTACTGTGCAGTAGTGAAACTAGCGCATCTGGAGAGGTGGGAGCTACCATATGGAGACAGACTAGCGCATGGGAGCTACTGTATGTATAGTAGAGTAGCGCACAGGTCTTAAAGAGTTAAAAACTAACTTTACAGAGGTGTAACAGAACTGAGTCAAGCAAAGGGAAGCAAGTAGGGACTACCTACAAGGCTTCACAGAAGATTGAAAGGGGTAAGAAGTACTAGATAGACAATCAAGAAGGGTTTCCTAGAGCAGAAAAGACAACGTCCCCAGCGGAGTCCCCAGTTTGTTGTAGGGAAATACTACCCTATAGTGAGGAAATGGACACTATCAACTTAAGGGGATGATAGGTAAACATACTAATTGCATTACAGAAGCGTTTATAAATGGAAATAGATTGGAGATTCTGAGAACATACCTTATGAATGAATTTTGATCCTATCTCTTGTCCAACCTTGTGCTCGATCCTCAAGTCAATCTTCCTTTCGATAAACCTGCAACACAGAGACCTTTCTTAGCGTATCTTGGCCAATATAATAATGATGGAATTGGCAAGTAATTCAAACATCAAGCATTAACCAACATGATCCAAACAAACGCATAATCCAATAAGCACTTGATTTGGGATGAGAAAGATGTTTCAACCTTTTATTGTCAAAAGTAGATGAATGATACAAAGTATACCTGACTTCGCAGCATGCTCATGCAACCTGATCCTAGGCTCCTACTCCTCTCTGACTTCAGAATTCTTCCAGCATAACCTCCTTAAATGCAAGCTTCTCATATAGAAGAGTCTCTCTATGGCTTTCATGTCTAACCCCTCTCTTCAATCCTCCTTGTATTTATAGGACAAGGCAGGCAGTTTCAGGGTGAGAGGTGGTTGCAGGGGAAGTTGGGAAACCAACTGCAACTAATCCCCATTTGTCAAATTAATCTTTTTTTGATCATATTTTAAGGTGTGCGCTACTATTTCATAGTGGAGTAGCGCCCAGGGCACAACTATAGTGTTTTACAAGCAACGTTCATTACTTTTCAGATGCTGTGCACTACTATTGTACACTGGAGTAGCGCCCATGAGGAGGTGTGTGCTACTATTGTACACTGGAGTAGAGCACATGCGCTAGTTTATTGAGGTAGAGTAGCGCCCATGTCTCAAAATGATGTTTTTTAGGGTTTTGCCAGCTTGCAAGGAGGTGGATTAGGTCAAGGTCTCATCTAAGGTCATCATGCTCCTCCATCCAAGTTGTCCTTTTGTGTGATCAACAGCTCAAAGGTGATCATGGAAGGAGAGGTGCAGATTTGACCTGTAACACCTGGAGCTTCTTCCTGATCAGTTTCAGCCCTCCTAGTGCCTAATGCGCCCTCCTTTCACCTACTACATGAGAGAGGCGCACTTCTTCACCTACCAGTCCAATTATGTTCAGTTAACAAGAGTTATCTCCCTGATTTTAGGCTTGACTCACTCTTTACTGACCTTATCACTCCGGTGGACCCCCAATGTGACTAGATAGGTTGTTCTGACTCCAGTTAGCTCCATGAGCGCCCTCCATTGAGCCTCCTTCACTACATTAGTGCTTCCATGTGCTAGTTACACCTACCACATTCAGTTAGACTCAGTTTGACTTCTGGTTGACTATCACTTGTGCATTGATGACTTCACTGATGATGAGTTGGACTCTTAGTTATGACTTGATGACACTCCACTGATAATGGATCTGTCCATGCAGGCTAATTCGAATCACACATAGTGTATTTGAATCCTGAGCATTGTATATTTACCTTTTTACTATTCAGATTAATGTAACACGTGTAATTATTTTGCCTCTATCTAAGCTCCTTTGGATCTATGTTCTTCTGCTCTATTCTTCTTCTGTCATTCCTAAATTCTTTCATTGTGAGGTTTACATCATCTCTTTGGATCCACTATGAGCATCTTCATAGGTAGGTGCATGCTGGGCGCACTAAGCACTAGGAGGGCTAAAAATTCGTGGAAGGAAGCTCCCGGGTGCTGGAGGCATCAAACTGGTGACTGGGCTGCATGCATGCAAAGTGAATGCATAGTACATAACTGAATGATGACATATCCTAACATATTCATCAAGACATTGTAAGTACACAATCCTTTCTTCCTATGCAGAGGTATTGGGAAAGAGTTCAATAGATAGTTTCAAAGAAGGAATATCCCATTCAATGGGGGAGAAATACTTCCAGACCATAAACCAATTGTAAAGGAGTGAATCTAGTTGTAGTCTTAACTGAAGAACGGTAAGCCCATAATGTAGAAAAGAGCATGAGGTTCCACTTAGATTTATGTGCCCCCACAATCCCTTGAATCATGGTTTTCAAGACACTATTGATGGTCTCGACTTGACCATTGGCTTGGGGATAGTAAGGGATTGAGTTATCATGGCAAAAACCCAAAAGTGAGCTCAATTGAGTCATCATCTTGTTATAGAAATGAGACCCATGATAAATTATAATGGTCTATGGAACCCTGAACATTGCAATAATGTGATTGAACACCAATAACGTCGCGGTTTCACCATTGTTAGAAAAGGTTGGCATGGCTTCTGCTCATTTTTTTGAGTAAAATTTTGACAAGGATGGCATTTCTGGACTGCAGTATGGAAATATTTGAAGATAGAGGGCCAAAAATACCCTACACACAAGATATTATGAGAAGTGGCCATGCCCGATAGATGCTCGCTACACACCCCTGCATGGAAATCATTCAACACAGCTTAACTTCGTCATGGGTAATGCATCGTCGTAAATTGAATCAACCCCTCGACGATACAGAGTGTCACCGAGGATAAGGTACATCTTGGCATGATGACGAATGCGACGACGTTCATCATGGGAAAGCTAAGGAAGGTATGTTTGAGTTTGGAGATACATAATGATATCCCATACCAACGATCAGATGAGTCAATGAGGAATACAGATTCCTGTGGGAGGTGATCATGGGCCACTAATTCCTCACTAAATTGGGGAAGTTCAAACAGTAATTATGCAAAGACCAAATATTTCTTAGATTTAACTATCATAAACTCCAAATCAAACTCTTGAAGAATAACAATCCATTTGGACTATTTCCCCCCAATGATCCGACGTGATAAAATGTGTCGCATGGGGTTGGATTCAACAAAGACAATGGTATTACACATAAGTATATAATGTCTAAATCATTGGATAACATGAACTAATGCCAAAGAAAATTTCTCCACATCTGAATAACAAAGTTTAGTGTTGACAAGGCCTTTACTCCAGTAATATATCACATGCTCTTGGTGTAAATCGTCCTCTTGTACTAAAACCATTCCAATGGTGAATTGGGAGGCTGCAAGGTAAAGCACAAAATCCCGCTCATAGTTAAGAGGACTCAAAAGAGGGGTAGG